>JAVLUX010000036.1:1455000-1905000 GCA_032164185.1 Moxostoma hubbsi | reverse complement strand
GTGCCTAGCTGTAAAACTGTTCCTCTCTTGCTGTGATGATTAAATCATGTTTTCAGGTATCAATAATTGTTTGGTACCTTGTTGTATACTGTTTGTTTGAGCATCTTAACCAGCCCAACATAGCAACATTGTCTCAACCAGTGTTGCGAGTTAAGGATGGATGGGACTATCCAACTGATGGCAGATAAGGGGAGTGTTTGGGTAAACATTTTCAAAACGTAAACATTTATTTTTGCAATTCCATTTGGTGATGCCATTGGTGAAGAAATTAAAGGGTTACTTCAGGATTTAGCATTAAGCTTTGTATCAGTAGAAAACCAGTAGTATTTTCGAATTACCGAGCTCCCCCCCTCATATTCCCCTGAGACGAGAGATTTATTTATTTTTAGTCTGGAAAAAATCCTCCGATGACGCAAAAATCGTCATTTTGCGTCATCGGAGGATTTTTGGGCCAGAGGCTTAAAACTACAGCCAGTATTCCGCATGTTTTCACCACGCCCATATGGGGCGGGATCTCATTCACAGAACGTGAAGATAGTGTCAGCCATCTTTCTGTAGAAGCTAAGAGTAGAAAGTTTGTATACAAGTAGGCTAATCACGATGGCGGAAGGTAGTTTTGAAGTTGAAATGGCAGAAGGAGATTTCGAAGATCTGTTGCGAGAATCTGATGCTCGCGGCTACCTGTACGAGCCGCAATACAGCGATGAACAGAGGCTGGAGCAGGGGAGCAAGACCTGCTTGGCAGGCAGGAGGAAGAGCCCGGCCAGACTCGAGTTGGGGCAGACTGGTGGTGTCAGTGCTCTCGCTGTGCGCCTATGGAAACAGATAGAGAGTCCTATTGCTGTCGCGAATTTCAGCGATGCCGTTTTCTTCTGGAAGAGATCGCTGAATCCGCTGATGAAACAGCACCGCTAACTTGAGCATGTATAACTAAGCACCCAAGTTTTGTACCACACATGGACAAGGGGAGTCCTGGAAACTTATTTTAGGATCCCGAAGATAAATTGGAAACGCCAGCCAAAGCCCGCAGGGACAAACGGACGGCTTAGAGTAAAGTGAGTATTTTGTTTGTTTTTCTTTTTGTTACTAAGACGTCATGTACAGAGTTTGGACACCCGGAATTATCATAATGTTCTTCCCGCGTAGTCAGTCAATTTATCAACTAACTCACGATTTATAGAGTCACGATGTATCAAAGCAAGCCTAGTTGTATCAAATTTTCAGATACTATCGCCTGTAACCGGTAGGCGTGGTTTGGGAGTGGCCTCGTAAGGGCAGCAAAGCAAGTGCATTCTGGGAGTTGTTGTCTTTCAGCCACATGTGTAAAAAATAAATTTTCTGCCTTTTCTCAGTCTAGAATGCTTCAAATTCAAAAATAATTTCACATTTATACTATATAAATGACCAATTTTAAATACACATTCATCTTCCCAGAGGTGAAGTATCCCTTTAAATATTTACCATATTTGCATGTGCAATCAAACCAGTTTGAACAATCTAGGCTGGCCACAGAGGCGTCCAATCAAACCGGTGTGATCTACATTCACACTGCTTTTTAACAAGAGACAACAACTGCAGCAGTTGTCTAAATGAAACAGCTTCTCTAACTGTCTTTTCAACATCACAATATCTTTTTTTTCTTCCAAATATTCAAATCATCACTAAAGTGCTGGGAAAACATTCAAAGCCCTCATCGTTTGAGCTGGCTGTCTTGATATGGTGATGTTTTCTGACGCAAACAAAGAATGTATAAACTACTTCATCTGCTTGAGCTTTCCCTCAGTTCATCCTTCAGTCAATAACATCACAGTCACATGTACACTTCACCAAATTGCACCGTATCGTGCATGTCATGAACACAAAATGCTCACATTTAAATGTTTAAAAACACTAAAAATGACTTTAAATGATTATTTATAACTTCTATTATAGGCCTATATAATAGAATATATATTATATATATAGATGTATTTTTCAACTTTGCAAAGCTGAATGGGATTCTGATTCTTCAAACTAAACAATATGGTGGCACACATACCAGTGGTCACTTTCGCAATCACACCTTATCACATTGATCATAATCAATCAGTTTAAACATATTAAAATCACATTATATCTTTGATAATATGCTGGGCCTTATTTTAAGAGTGCTAGTACTAAATGCAGTGCTGTGCTTTAAGTTATAAGCGCAAAGTCAGAGGGCATGGCCATGATGTTTTGATATTTTGGCTGGGTCAAGTACAGTTTAATTCTGAGGTTCTTCTCCAGTTATTGCAGCATCTGTGTCCTACTAAACAATCAATTTCCTGTCAAGCACCATCAAGCTATAAATAAATACCCCAGTGTTTCCCAACCACTGTGCCGCGGCTCACTAGTGTGCTGTAAAAGATTGTCAGGTGTGCTGTGGAAAATTATAAAATTCCACAAAATAAATAAATGCATGAAAAAAATAAATAATTTAAGGGATCCAAACTCCTCACTTTTCTGAGAAATTTTGTTTAAAATTAAACCATATTCGGTCACTTTTGTGATTGTGAAGAGCAATGATTAATGTGCAAAAGTGAGTGATTTTTATATGTGTTAAGGGTCATCACATGACTCGCGTCAACACTGCAGAATACATTGAAGTCTATGAATTGATGCCACTTTACACCAAAGTGTTTTTAACACACAGGTTTTTGATTCAACAATAATGTCTTTGAGGGTACTAAGCAACAATAAATATTTAAAAACTGTTCAAATTTGTGAAGAGACATTGGATGTCTCATAATTTCTTTTAAATAAATATTACCTTATTGTTTACGAATATCAGAGATCCCAGTTATTTAACTAATTTAAATTCAACAAGAAAATGCTTCAACCTTAACATAGGAGTTATTTTATTTCTTTCTGCTATAAAAGCAACTGCAAGATTTTTCTCTCTCTTCCAAATACATGTTTTCAATGTTTATTGTGCTCAGCTCCCGCTTTTTTTCGTGGCAAACTCGTAAAATCGCCCCTCTGTGATGCTTTCTGCAACTCCTGTCATGTGGAGGGCAATGCACCACTTGACGCTGCCGTTGAACGGAGTGTTGATGCCTCGACTCAAAAGAAATGCACTTTACATTTACGAAAGAACATTATTGAAACTCAGAATTATTATTATTTGTCTGTTATTGTGGTCTTTTCTGATAAAAGCCATGCTCAGCAGTTTAAATAGGCTACTGTAGGAAAATGATCCCATAGATCTGCTTTGTGTTACTAATTCTTATACTGGTCAGTAGTTCCCCTTCTGTTACTCACTGAATGTTGTGTCGATTGTAGTGACACAAGGCGCTTCTTTCAGGAGCCTTTGATACCGCTGAATATGAAAAAGGCCATTAAAAATGGTGAACTGAATTCGCATGTCCAGCCCCCGGATATACGGATGTAAAAAGGCGGTATCGTGCATTTGTTCAGTCAGATTCTTTCTTCGGAGCCGAGCGGTTGTGTGATCAGTGAGCTGAGAAACTTACTACTGTTCCACTCACCTCTAGAGAGCTTTGCTGTTGGATCTACGGCACATTGCCAGTGGCTTTCTCCCTCCTCTGCATGCTAGTGCAGTCCACACCCCTGGGCACTTCAACAGCTTTTTTGTCACATTGCTCCTACTCCCCACGGGATTGAGGATGACCCGGCTGGCAATGGAGGTGATTTGGGGAGATCAGCAGGTGCTGTTTGCTGGGTAAATCCTCACGAACCAACCACCAGCACATCTCACAGCCAGTCTTATGTCTCTGTTTAGCCATGGAGCAGGATGACGACGTCACCGCTGCATCGGAAAGTGTTGCGCCGTCTGACGCCGAGGACTCAGCTGGGCTGCCACCTTTGGGTTTGCCCATCCAGTTCAAGGCTGACGTCCTGACGTCCAGATGTCCGATATGCTTTCTTTCTTCCCGGAAGTGCACGATGAGCTAACGAGGTCGTGGAGGGCACATTTTACTGCCCGGAAAAAAACCTTCCTACTCGTCCGCTCTCACTACCCTCAACGCCAGGGCGGTCCACAGGCACATGGAGGTCCCCCAGGTGGAAAAAGCAGTTGTGGTGCACCTGTGCCCGCAAAGTTCAACCACTTGGCTGGATCCCCCTGCACTCCACTCCAAGGCCTGTAGGATGATGTCGTCACTGATAGCGAAAGCCTACAGGGCCTCCGGACAGGCCGCCTCTGCCCTGCATGCCATGGCCCTCCTGCAAGTTCACCTGGCCAAGGCCACTAAAAGATCTGCATGTGAGTAGTCCTGATCCTGATGTGCTGCAGGAACTGCACTCAGCTACCGAACTCGCCTTCCGGGCCACGAAGGTCACAACACAGGCACTCGGATAGGCGATGGCCACCCTTGTGATACAGAAATGTCATCTATGGATGATTTTGGTCGAGATGCAGGAAACTGACAAAGCCCGCTTTCTCAACGACCCCATTTTCCAGTTCGGTCTATTTGGCGACACCGTTGAAAACTTTGCCCAGCAGTTTTCAGCAGTGAAAAAGCAGATGGAGGCCATCCAACACATCTTACTCGGCGCCGGACTACACCCAGCTGTGCCCTGTCTGCTCGCCGAGGGCGTCCCCCTGCGGCAGCAAGAAACCAGCAGGTAGCTCCGCCTAAACCAGGGCCCAGCTCTCAAACCTAGTGTAGAGCTACCTGCAGGACGCGGATGCTCCCGTCTCACGAATCTCTTCAAGGACCCAGAAGGCTCCCAAGCGTCCCTGAGACGGACCACCCAGGGGACAGGATGATCGCACAGGTGCTGGTTGCCAAACCACTCCATCCCCCTAGAGGGCCGGGAGGAGAGTCCTTGGTTTCCTTATTTTCATTTGCCACACCTTTTCTATAAAAGAGCGATTTCCTCATCCCCTGGGTCACCTAGCTGGTGTCCGCAAACTGCGTTCTCACAGAGCCCCAGCATCAAACCCTTACAGGCAAAGTGACACTCTGGATGTAGAAACTTCCCCTCCAGATCCATGACTGTACAACGTTCTCAACCCATGCCAGCTGGTTCTGACGAATCCAGAGGATGCCTCACTAGGACCTGCTCCTCAGTCACTAACACAGTACGCAGAACAAGGTAAGTGCTTTGACTTTTTTCTCAGCTCACATGCCTCAGGACACCAATTTGCCTCCCGACGCAACACTACCTGCTCCCTGCCACTGCAAATCCCCAATGGGTATGTCATAAACGGTCAACCCTTAGTACCCCTCGTGCAGAGTTTAGACGCATGGCTTATGCTCTCCAACCCATCACATTGGCTTGCCAGGACCATCCGACTCAGCTACGAGATTCTGTTTGCCAGGTGTCAGCCCCATTTCAGTGGCATCTGCCCCACTTAGGTGCAAGGGAAAAAAACAGCAGCCTCCGTGCAGAAATTGCTACCCTTTTGCAAAAGGATGCGATAGAGCCTCTCCCTCCAGCCGAGATGGAGAAGGGTTTCTACAGCCCTTACTTCATCGTACCCAAAAAAGGAGGTGGCTTGAGACCAATCTTGGACCTGCGAGTTCTCAACCGGACTCCGCACAAACTTCCGTTCAAGATGCTCACGCAAAAACACATTCTAACATGCGTCAGGCATCAAGATTGGTTCGTAGCTGTAGACCTGAAGGATGCGTACTTTCACGTCTCAATTTTGCCCAGACACTGACACTTATGTCTACGGTTCGAGTTCGAGAGACGGACATATCAGTACAAGGTCCACCCCTTTGGCGCATTGCATACTCAACTACCTCGACGACTGGCTGATCCTAGCTCACTCTCAAGAGGCACTATGCGCTCACAGGGACCAGGTGCTCAGGAACCTCAGTCGTCTAGGGCTTCAGGTCAACTGGGAAAAGAGCAAGCTCTACCCAGTTCAGAGCATCTCTTTTCTCAGCATGGAGTTAGTCTCAATGGTAGTGTGCCTCACAAACGAGCATGTGCATTCAGTGCTGAATTGCCTCTTGTCATTCAAAATAGGCACCCTCTAAAACAGTTCTAGAGGCTCCTGGGGCATATGACATCCTCAGCCGCGGTCGCACCGCTAGAGTTAATGCATATGAGACCGCTTCAGCACTGGCTTCAGCCTCGAGTCGCGAGAAGGCATGGTGCCGCCGCACGTATCGTATCTTCACCCCCGCCATCAGTTATTCAACCACTGGACAGACCTCTGTTTTCTGCAGGAGTACCCCTGCAGCAGGAGTCCAGACACATCGTGTTGTAAGATTGGAGGCTCCACCCCCAGGTGGTTCAGCTGATCTGGGACTGGTATGGCAAAGCACAGGTAGACCTGTTTGCTTTCCAAGAGAACTCACATTGCCCGCTCTGGTACTCCCTCAGGTTGGAGGCAAGTCCCCTTGAGACAGATGCACTGGCACACAGCTGGCCCCGGGGGCTGCGCAAGTATGCATTTCCCCCAGTGAGCCTACTTGCACAGGTGCTGTGCAAGGTTAGGGAGGACAAGGAAAAAGTCACTCTAGTGGCCCCTTACTGGCCTACTCGGACTTGGCTCTCAGATCTTATGCTCCTCATGACATCACCTCCCTGGAAAATTCCCCTGAGGAAAGACCTTCTTTCTCAGGGATGGGGCACACTCTGGCATCCGTGCCCAACCTCTGGAACCTCCACATCTGGTCCTTGGATGGGATGCGGAAGATCTGAGTGGTCTGCCACTAGCTGTCGTAGACACGATCAACCAAGCCAGAGCGCCCTCTACCAGGCAGCTTTACGCCCTAAATTGGTGCTCTTCCCGATCTGAAGACCCTCAGAGGTGCGCAGTCGTGTCAGTGCTCTCATTCCTGCAGGGAAAGCTGGAGGGGCAGATGTCCCCCTCCACCTTGAAGTTGTATGTAGCCGCTATAGCCGTCTAACACGATGCAGTGGATGGTATGTCCCTAGGGAAGTATGACCTGATCAACAGGTTTCTAAGAGGTGCCCGGAGGTTGAATCCTCCCTGACTATGCCTGTTCCCCTTGAGGGATCTCTCCGTGGTCCTTACGGGCCTTCAGAGAACCCCCTTCGAGCCGCTAGACTCAGTCGAGCAAAGTGCCCTCTCCCAGAAGACGGCCCTCCTGTTTGCACTTGCTACCATCAAGAGGGTTGGAGACCTGCAAGCGTTCTCTGTCAACATGACTTGCCTGGAATTCGGTCTGGCAGCTGCTCATGTCATCTTAAGACCTTGACTGTGCTATATGCCCAAGGTTCCGACGACCCCTTTCAGGGACCAGGTATTGAGCCTGCAAGCGCTGCCCTGGGAGGAGGCAGACCCAGCCTAAACATTGCTGTGTCTGGTGCTTTGCATACCTATTTGGACTGCACACAGAGCTTTAGACTCTCTGAGCAGCTCTTTGATTGCTTTGGCAGACAGCGGAAAGGGAAAGCTGTCTCCAAACGGAGGCTCGCCCACTGGGAAATCAACGCCATTGCTTTAGCCTATCAGACCCAGACCATGCCCACCCCCTTGCGGGTTCGAGCACACTCTACAAGGAGTGTGGCATCCTCGTGGGCACTAGCCAATGGCACCTCTCTTGGAGACATCTGTAGATTAGCGGGCTGGGCAACACCCAATACCTTGTTTCGTCCTGTGTTTTATCAGGTCCAGAGCATGTAGAACTTGGTAAAACGTGATGACTGACTGGGTATACCGTTTGCGCTAGCGCCTTTCCCTTCAACTGAGGCGAACACGTGCGCTTTTACACCCAGGTGAGTCCTCAAATTCACGCTTCCTGACCAGACCAACTATGGGTACTAACTACTCTGTACTAGAATAGGTGCTCCATAGGTGCCGGTTATCATGGTAACCCCCTGTGATGTATTTTCCGTGTTACGGTCCCCTGCCAGGCGGACCAGTGTCTCCCTTGGGCAGTCCCCACTGCCCCGGTTAGCGTGTTTGCAGAGCTCCTCCATCATTAGGCAGGAACTACCACTGTGCCACTTACATGTGTGGTGTAACAGGCCCATGTGATGTATTTGCCACCTATTCGCCTCCCCAGCCTAGGCAGGATGTGGTCTCCATGGGGTCTTTTTCCCCTGAAAGAATAGGACTGTAAAAGAATCCCTTCCCTGATCTAACACCAGCCCCATTCGCATCTAACACCCTATGAGGAGAAACATAGAGAGAGAGAAAAGGGCAGCAGCTGGCAGGGCCTGCTCCCATGCTTGTCACGTCGCTTGATCAGATGCCGGAAACCTAATAAATACAATATGACATCTTAGTGGGGCATTGGTAAAGGTTACGTGCAGTCTGATTTAAACACTAGTAGCGTTGACGATTTGTAGTCATGCAAGTTTTAATAAAGGAGAAGGTAAGGACATTTTTAAAATTATTATTTGCCTGTTATTGTGGTCTTTTCCGATAAAAGTCATGCTCAGCAGTTTAAATAGGCTACTGTAGGAAAATGATCCTTTAGATCTGCTTTGTGTTCATAATTCTTATACTGAAGTCAGTAGATTTGTAGTCATGCTAGTTTTAATAAAGGAGAAGGACGTTATTGAAACTATTATTAGACTCTATGCTTGTCTATAGTTACTGCTCATCGCTGGTGGAGCTTGTGACTGTTAGATGCAGACCTTTTTTATTTACCACGGAATTTACCACTGTTATTATAACCAGAGTTTACATTCCCCCCAGCGCTAATGCTAAGGAGGTGCTCGGTGAACTGTATGGGGCTATTAGTGAACTGCAGAATGCTAACCCTGACTGACTGTTTATTGTCGCCGGAGATTTCAACCATGCGAATCTCAAGACAGTGCTCCCTAAATTCCATCAGTATGTGGACTTTGCAACGAGAGGGACAAACACACTTGATCTTGTTTGCTCAAACATCCCAGGTGCGTATCAGCCCCGCCCCCACTTCGGCTACTCAGACCACATCTCTGTTATGCTAATTCCAGCATACAGACCGCTCATCAGATGCACAAAACCGCTCCAGAAGCAGGTGAAAACCTGGCCAGCAGGAGCCATCTCTGCTCTTCAGGACTGTTTTGAGTGTACCGACTGGCACATGTTCAGGGAGGCTGCAACATATGGCGACTCTACCAACTTGGAGGAATACACAGCATCAGTGACCAGCTACATCAGCAAGTGCATTGATGATGTCAGTTTCTCCAAGACCATCACCACACGCTCCAACCAAAAGCCGTGGATGACTGTGGAGGTATGCGTGGATGACAGTGGCAACAAGTGGCGTATGTGGCAGGGCATCCAGGCCATCACCAACTACAGGACAACATCAGTTGCCTGTGACAAAGAATCCTCCCTTCCAGATGCGCTAAACAACTTCTACACTCGATCTGAGGCACAGAACGGTGTGGTGGCAAGGAAGACCCCCTCCTCCCAACGGCCAGGTGCTCTGTCTTACCACAGCTGATGTGAGGAAAACTCTATGTAGAGTCTAGCCACATTCCTGGTAGGGTGATCAGAGGATGTGCAGACCAGCAGGCAGATGTTCTTACCAACATCTTCAACATCTTTCTGAGCAGCGCCGTTGTTCCAACATGCTTCAAGGCCACCACCATCGTCCCCATGCCAGAGAAGTCTTCAGTGTCCTGCCGCAATGACTACCATCCCGTCGCACTCACACCCATCATCATGAAGTGCTTCGAGAGGCTTGTTATGAGGCACATTAAGATCCAGCTGCCCCCCCCTCACTAGACCCACTGCAGTTTGCGTATCGTCCAAACCGGTCAATGGGCTTCCTGACTGGGATACCTCAGTCAGTCTGGATCGGGAACAGCATCTCCACCACCACACTGAGCACTTTTGCATGTGCACTTTATATTGGTATGTTATTTAGTCTGTGTAGTTTCATGTGGTTCTGTGTTTGTCTTATGTTGTTTTATGTAGCACCATGGTCCTGGAGGAATGTTGTCTCAGTTCACTGTGTACTGTACTAACTGTATATGGTTGAAGGACAATATGGCTAACATCATGAATATAATGTAAATATTACTTATGTATATTGCAAGTCATGGTTTAAAATTATTAAACTAAGTAAGTGTTAAGGGACTGTGTTTAAACATCGATTTTGTATGAACTGTAAGATTAATGACTAATGTCTTTGAAGTCCATCCTGGATTAACTGCAGAAGTTCACATAGATGCAATTGGATAGATGCAATTGGCTGATGAAGGCTTTCATTGGCAATTGTTAGTCTATGCATTACATTTCAAGATCGTAGTCCATAAATACACAGAGGTGATGTAGGCAAAGAAGTGATGTTTTGCTGGCACCGACTGCATTTAGTCATCATCATTCAGCGACACGTAGCAGCGGAGTCCAACATGAAGCAGGAATGGTGCTGGATCCAGCCGGTTCTGGTGACCTCAGGATAGGAGTCCCGAGGTTGAGACAGGGAAACAAATAAAATAATATAAGCATAGATGCAATTCAATTTATTGCAGAGTTATAAATCATGATCAATGTTTCTGGTTTCTGGTTCCGGCATACCCAACCAAAACAGCCTAATTGTGGGTTGGAGGATAAATTAGGTGTATGCCTGGCTAAATAGATGAATCTTTAGTCTAGACTTAATCTGAGGGAGTGTGTCTGCATTTCGTACAGTGTTAGGGAGACTATTCCATAGTTTAGGAGCCAAATATGAAAAGGATCTTCCTTCTTTTGTGGATTTTGATATTCTAGGAACTATTAACAGGCCATAATTTTGCGATCGCAATGAAAGTGACGGAATATAACATGGTAGAAGGTCACTTAAGTACTGTGGAGCTAGACCATTCAAAGCTTTGTTTGTAGTTAACAGAATTTTAAAATGAATGTAGAATTTAACAGGTAGCCAATGTAACGATGATAAAATTGGGCTAATATGATAATATTTCTTGGTTCTCATTAGCACTCTGGCTGCTGAATTTTTAATCAATTGAAGTTTATTTATTGATCTTGCTGAACATCCTCCCAGTAATGCATTACAATTATCTAGTCTTGAGGTCATGAATGCATAAATTAGTTTTTCGGCATCAGCAACAGAGAGCATGTGCCGTAATTTAGCAATATTTCTTAAGTGGAAGAATGCTGTTCTACAAACATTGGTCATTTGATTTTCAAAGGACAGATTGGTATCAACTATAACACCCAAGTTAACACCTCAATCTCCTCATCACTGACCCTCAACACTGGAGTCCCGCAGGGCTGTGTTCTCAGCCCACTCCTGTATTCCCTTTACACACATGACTGTGTGGCGACACATAGCTCCAATGCCATCATTAAGTTTGCTGACGATACGACGGTTGTAGGTCTGATCACTGACAATGATGAAACGGCCTACAGAGAGGAGGTGCACACTCTGACACGCTGGTGTCAGGAGCACAACCTCTTCCTCAACGTCAGTAAAACCAAGGAGCTTGTAGTGGACTTCAGGAAGAAAGACAGAGAGCACAGCCCCATCACCATTAATGGAGCACCGGTGGAGAGAGTCAGCAGCTTCAAGTTCCTCGGTGTCCACATTACTGAGGAACTCACATGGTCCGTCCACACTGAGGCCGTTGTGAAGAAGGCTCACCAGCGCCTCTTCTTCCTGAGACGGCTGAGGAAGTTTGGAATGAACCACCACATCCTCACACGGTTCTACACCAGTACTGTAGAGAGCATCCTGACTGGCTGCATCACCGCCTGGTACGGCAATAGCACCGCCCACAACCGCAAAGACCTGCAAAGGGTGGTGCGAACTGCCAGAAACATCATCGGAGGTGAGCTTCCCTCCCTCCAGGATATATATAACAGATGGTGTGTGAATAAAGCTCGGAGGATTATCAGAGACTCCAGTCACCCGAGTCATGGGCTGCTCTCACTGCTTCCATCAGGCAGGCGGTATCGCAGCATCAGGACCCGCACCACCCGACTACATGACAGCTTCTTCCCACAAGCAATAAGACTTTTGAACACATGATCTCTCACGATCAACAATCAGCACTGCACTTTATTAATCATCACTCTGTCAATATATTCTCCCAATTCAATTAGTGTTTATATATATTTATACCCGTATCTAGTGTATGTGTATTCTACATTGTGTGTAATTATGTGTACATTTGTTATGTAAATTGTTGTGTAAGTATGTGTACATTTGTTATGTAAATTGTTTTGTGTAAATATGTTGTTTATTGTAAAGTGGTTTATGTCTCGTCACTGTTATGACTGCTATGTTACTCGGAACTGCACACAAGAATTTCACCTACTGTTGCACTCGTGTACACAGTAGTGTGACAATAAAGAGATTTGATTTGATTTGATTTGATTTGAGTTCTTCGCTGTTGAAGATGATGTAACAGTACATCCATCAAGTACTGGCTTATTTTTAGAGTTTTTTGGTCTAATAATTAGTACCTCTGTTTTGTCAGAATTGAGTAGAAGGGAATTTGGAGAATTGTGAAATCTCATCTGGTTTTGAAGAAATATATTTAGGAATCGTTGGCATAGCAGTGGAAACTTATTCCACGATTCCTGATAATATCTCCAAGGGGAAGCATATACATGGAGAAAAGCAGAGGCCCTAAAACTGATCACTGTGGCCTTCCATATTTTACTTTTGTATGGTTTGACAGTTCCTCATTTACATAGACAAAGTGGTAGCGGTCTGCTAAATATGACCTAAACCATGCTAATGCAACTCCATAAATGCCAACATAATTCTCCAGCCTATTCAAGAGAATGTTGTGATCTATTGTGTCAAATGCAGCACTAAGATCTAAAAGCACTAGAAGAGAAATGCAGCCGCGATCAGATGATAAGAGCAAGTAATTTGTAACTCTGATAAGTGCAGTCTCTGTACTGTGGTGAGGCCTAAATACTGACTGAAATTCTTCGTATAAACATGGTTACTACAATGTCACTATAGTGATACAGTGATGCAATCTACACACAAGCAAAGGTGACTCGTAGGAGTAAGAGGAAGGGCACTCTGTATTATGGTCTGCTCTGTTAAATACATTTTACTACGTTTAAATCCATACCACATTATTATGCAACGTTCCCCCAAAGTCAGAGCATAAATTGTGTAAATATGTCTGCAGATATGTGCTACATATTGTATGGGCAAGTTAATATCAAATACCTTGCAGCTTTTAAACAGAGTAGTTTGTGCATTTCAATGTTTGTGCATTAGAATTACAAGAATAAAAAAGATCACTAGATTTAGATGAAATACGTCACACTGCAGGATACTGCTGTCACTGCTGCGAACCACATTCAGTTTAGCAGCATGTTTTTGGTGTCGGTCAGGGCAGGAACTGTCCGCTCTTCAGCTGTACACAGACGTCTCATCTCAGATGGGTTGTTGTGAGCAAAAAGCCCTCTGGTTACTCGCTGATGCTCTCTGCAGTCGCATTAAACACAGAAACTTCAATGAGCACACGAGAGTCATAAGTGCTGAGCTGACGAGGGTCCCAAACAGCTTTTCCCCAAACAGCCGCAACATTGGGCCATAATGGGCACCCATAAAGAAAATCATCATCAATGAAAATGACAGCTTATTAAGATCTGATATTAAGCAATGGGGTTTAATAATGATAGGTTATCTATAAAACCTTTACAACCTGGCCGCGCGAGAGCAGATTCAATCTCGCCGGCCGACACATGTTAATAAGCCCACAACCTTTAATTAAGCATTATATATAAGTAGAGCCCCATTAAGGGCTGATTTGTGGGCGAGTTCATTACGTCAAGCACCGAGAACCAGACACATACTCAATACAAATCAAGGCACACAGAATATTATCCTGCTTAATGTGGCCCAATATTGATATTTTATCACTGGGTCTTGATAAGTGACTTTTAGAATCGCCATTTTTCATGGTGTTGAAGCAGCAGTGAAGATTCTTCATGGAAATGTTAATGTACATTGTTTATTGAATGATGAACTGCCTCAGACTTTATTTCTCTTTTGTCTGATGTTGGTTATCTAGGTTTGTAAGACAACAACAAACTTGATCTAGAGATCTAGAGAGAAAGCACAATACATTTTGATTTTGATTCATTTAATAATAAAAAAATCAGTCCATTCAAATTCAGTAAACTTTTGATTTCAGCTCTTCAAGTTAAAATAGGTTCAAATAAATCCTTCTCAAATTGTTATTATTATTTCATTAATTGTTATATTCATCAGTATCTATTTTCACTACCAAACATTGCATTTGGGTAATTCTTCAACTTATATATAAAGTGTCAATAAAAGGCATGCTTGAGATGAAATATGAGTCAAGTGATATTTGAAGAAAAAAATAAATAAATAAAACAATAAAAATAATGATAATAATAATATTAAATACACTTGAGAGTAGAATATTTTTATTGGGGCATCATTTCCAATCAAGCACTATTTTGCCAAATCATGCAAAAAGTCTGTGTGTTTTTTCTGTAATTATGTGTATTTAGGATACATAAAATGTTAGCTATGAAACTAGCCAGACAAAAACAAACGATTCTGGCATTTTATTTCAAAAACTTTTAAAATTTCATTTTCTAAACACAATACAGCATTTTAGATGTGCCAGAAATTACACTGTTGTGAAACTGGCATGACTTTCAGAAAAAAACAACAAAAAAAAACCAAAAACATAAATATTTTTTACTTTCTTAAAGTTCATAGTGCTAAAAGTTGAAGAAACACCCATACATAGTCAAAAAAAGACTTAATATATATACATAATGTAAATATATTATGGATTTCATTTTTTATTTTTGTTTTCCTCTGTTTTGTCACACATTATAAATGATCTTTGAGTTTTGAAAAGCAAAATATAAATATAATGTATTATTGTTATCACGTGTTTGTTTTCATCTGGACTCTTTAACTGCAGTGATGGAGTCATAGACACTTCCTCCAACAGGCTCAACTCTGTGTGATCCTGTACCACACACACACACACACACACACACACACACACACACACACACAATGACAATTACAATAAAATTAACAGAATCTTTTGACATATAATCTTAATGTTTGTTCATCTGTTTGTCAGTTTGTTGTTAATACTCACGCCATGCAGGTTTCCTTCTCTTCCTCTCTCTCAGATGTGTCATACTCTTCATCTTCTCATGTTCTTCATGTTCGTATGCGCTATGAAACTCTGCACTGTCAATGTCCTCCATCACCTGCAGCAAACACAACATTACAAACAAATTATTCAACCAATGTTCATTAAAATGTATCTGTTATAGACAAAAAAAATGCACAGGTTAAAAAATGTAGCAGTCAGTGTTAACTATTTATTTTGTATTTTTATTATTTATTTATTTAGGTAGCTTAAAAAATGAACATTTAAATGAGTAAAAACCTGCAAGGTTGTGACATTCACATCATTAACACCACTAAGCACAATATTAAAATAATCTACCCTTGTAAAATACAAATAAAAAAATACTGTATTTGGATTTATTACAGAGGATTTCAATTTTAGTGAAAATAAGCTTTGTCAGCATGCACCAGAAAAGAGTGATATAAAGAGTTGTTGCAGAAATCCACACCGACGTTATGATGCTATTGTGATGCAGCTATTAAAGTTAAAGTCGGCTTAAAAAGCAAACATTACTTAAGCAGATGTTTACCGCTCTCTTGAGTAACTACAAATTGGAATGGATAATAGCTCAGATTTAAATGCAGCAGCAATAACATCTTAATTTCTGATTGGGCCGACATCCACCTCATCTGTGGAAACAAGATGGCGTTGGACATAAACAAGTGTGAATTCATTAGGCTGCGTGCTAAAGCGACAGTAGGTTTATGTGTGCGAGCTCACGTCTTTTCTCTCGGTCGAGTGTTTAAGTATCTGCGGCCTAAGAGAGCCGCTCTCTGGCCAACTGTGCAGCATCATCTCTCGTTCCCATATGCCTGCCGCAGCATATGTGAAGCCTGTCGCTACCTCTGTAAAAGTTCCATTAAAAATGCAGAACTACAGCTCTAACAGCTTGAGTATTACCTCCACACAATTATTAATGCTCGGCAAAACTGCTGATGAGCACCCAGCACGCATTAAACACACTCACTTACGCCAGACGGGTTATATCATGCGGATTTGGAGGTTTCAGAGCATGCCGTGCTGTTTGTATTTCTGTGTCCTTTGTTTGTCCTTCAATCCTTTTTAAAATAGATGCCGGGTGACAATTAGTGAGGATTGAAAGATGCTAACAATTGATTGCTAGTGACTTTGTCTAAACAACCTCAGATAACAGGTTTTTAGTAACAGTTGTGCTGTTCAGCGCTTCAGAGTAGGTTTATATTTGAAAGCCAATTTATGTATACCTTAATGTGTATATATATATATATATATATATATATATATATATATATATATATTAGGGGTGTGACGATACACTTAGCTCACGAGACGAGATGATACACAATACTGGGTTCATGAGAACGAGATGATATTTTAACACTATATATATATATATATGACTAGTCTTTTTTTCGACTTGGGGATGGGCGATACCACTAATTTATTTTCGATCTGATAACAAGCACTTTTTGGCCAGTAACTTAAATTATTACTTAAATGTTTTATAGATTTATAGGCTTAAGCAGAAAATGATTAGGCTGCTTTGTTTTCCTTTTAAAAATGAGTTAGTATAAGCAACATATAAAACCACAAAATTAACCATATTATAATATGGCTACTATTACAAAAAACAAGTTACAATATGGATACTACAGTAATGCTGTAGTAAAACCATGGTTAATTGTATTAAAACCTTGGTTACTGCCAAAATAAATACATAAATAAAAATGAAAAAACATTCTGTAGGTCACTACAGTCGTGGTTACTAGTCATGGTTAATACAATATTACTACATCAAATCCATGGGTAGTTTTCATGAGGGTATCATTTATTAATGAGGATTAAAGATCATTATCAATGTTTTAACACCTCTGAATTTAAATAAGCCTGTAAAAACACAGTCCATTATAATACATGTCAGGTCTAGGTTTGTCATTACTTGGTGTGAATATCTTCAGATGCTGTTTTTCTGTCATTACCTCAGGAAAGCACTGTTCCCTCTTTGAACGTGCTTGAGTCTCTTAAGACCTGATGGATTTTAGTTGAGAGCTGTGGTGGTTCTGTAGACGTCTTTGCATAGTGCTTGTGTTAGCTGCGGTGTACGGCACCATTTTCTTACAGTACTTACATATTGTTCGTGTCTTGTCACATTCTCTGCAGTTTGTTGTTTCCACTGGGTACCCAAAATGCCACACAAACGTGGCGAAGGCATCTTCTATCCTAATTTCACCCTAAAATTCCGTCATGCTGATATCGCGAGATAGCTTTTCACTTCGACGAGAAATATCGCCATGTTGTAATATCGGAAGATCTCGTAGCACGAGATCTTGTGATATTACATATTTTTATATCTTTATGTTTTATTATATTTTTATCTCTTTATATAAATATAAAGATATAAAAAAAAAATTCTAAGTTAAGAAAACAATCTCAAATATATTTATTTATACAGAGGCCCCAACAGACCAAAAGATGTGCAAAAAGTGACAGTAGCAAAACATTTTCGGGATTACCCCTGTAGTGGGGTGAGTTGTCACAACCTTTTTTTTAATTATAATTTATTTATGTTATATTTTTAGTTTGGAGGACACCATTATTCTAATATAAGAGTGTTTTGAAGTAGGTGTTTAAAAAAACAACATATAAAACCACTGCTACACTGCACAAGTTATTTTCTTATGCAGTATTTTTTTTATTATTTTCAGGTAAAAATATCTAAACATCAACATCAACAAATAAGAAAAAAAATTACTTGAGAAGCAAAATGGCATAAGATATCAGTTTAGAGTTTGTCTAAAACATGAAACTTTTTGCTAGTGGGGTGATTTTTTTTCTCTCCCCATCGGCAAATAGTTTTTATAGTTATAAGCATTAACATTTTTGATTTATCTGAAAACACGACAAAATATCTTGTAATTTTGCATCTCAAGTAAATGTATACTTTTTTTTAGAATGTTTAAATATTTTTTATTGAAAAACAAGACAACACACTCTGTTTCCAGTGTAGAAAAAATAAGAAATTTGTGTAATTGGACTTACTGAATAGTTACTGAGCTATAGCCCTTGAGACAACTTCCCCGTGTGACAAGTACTGTAGACCTGGTCTCCCCTCCATCATTAGTTCTGAGTATGTTATTAACCCAAAGCCTTTCCAAAGACCCCCTCTCTAAGCAGAGGTCAGTATTTGCCCACAGTGCAGTCGATGAGGTAAGAGTGATGACATTTTATGTGTCATGTCTTCATTTGGATAATAGTGTATAAAATACTGTATTAAGGTCTCTGTGTCCAGCTCATATTTATGAGTCAGTGGTCCGGACAGCCGACTGAAAGCACAGTGACCCAGTTTAGCATTTTAAATATGAACAAGTTAACCTTTAAAAGTTTCCTGCAGCTAGAATCATTGACCAGCAACAGAACTTTCCCCTTTCTGCTTATAATGACTGTTCTGTAGCTTTGATTGACTCTCTCATGTGTCCTAGGGTCAATGGACCACTGCAAAAATGGAAAAAGATGGCTGCAGCGTGACTGAACGCATCTCAAGCTCGAGCTCAATTCTGCATGTCGCTATTATAGTAGCTTTATAAAGCCTACTTATTATCCTATTTTATTATCCTGATCCACGTTGTTGTTTTTTCACCTGAAGTGATTCTAAATATGTCAAGCATTAACTAAGTCACTTTACATTGCCATGCGTTTCATGTATTTGATCTTTTTGCATACCTGCCACAATGGATTAACGGCACATATCACTCCAAACTTTGTGGGACGCCATTCAACAGATCAAGACTGATATGCAGACTCATTTTGATGCAAAAGTGGATCCTATTCAAAGTAGTCTGAGCAGTATTTAGAATTCCTTAACTACATTGTGAGAATAGGTTCATTAGTCAGAGCAGCGTGTTGGGGCTAATGAAGATAATGTGCAGGAGTGTGTCGCTCCTATACTAGAGAAAGGCAACTCCTACCTGACGGACATTGTTGATGACTTGGAGAACCTCTAATTCGATGCTCCAATCTTCACTTCACTGGAGTTCAAGTGTCCTCTGAAGGCAATGAAGTTATTGGTTTCATCTCTAGGCTGATTCCACAGCTTCTAGGGCAAGACAACTTCCCCACTCCACTGCTTATTGAGAGGGCCCACCACTCTCCGACTGTCCGACAAAGCAGAGCCAGTCCTAGGCCTATTATGATCAGACTTCTTAACTTCCAAGATAAGGTGAAAATCCTTCACCTTGCCAGGGAGAAAAAGAAGCTTGAGTTCAATGGGACTCATATCTGGGGCTTTGATCCTGTCGTAAACGTAAACTTTGTGAACTTAATATGAAGTACTTTATCCATTATCCTTGCATGCTGTGTGTTTTTGTTGATGGCAAACAGCAGCACTTCAGCTGCCACAAAGACCCTGATGCTGCCTTTATGTCTTTCTCAACTTCTCTGGGACTATGATTACCAACTGAGGTGAGGTTGGTGACTGAGGCTGCGGCTAATTGTAGCATACCTGCCTTCAGTATGACAGTCCAACAATCTGGCTCTTTCTTTATCTTTATTTGGACACTTTTCTTGTATTGATGTTGGATGCAACAGGTATTAATCTCTGTCAATTGTTGTTGTTTTTATTTACATACTGTTGTTGCAAAACTGATTGTGTTACTTCTTCTTTATCTTTTTCTTCTTTGCCAATCTAGAGCTTTCTATTGTAATACTACAGCCCCTGAATGTTAACGTTAAATACTGCTTGTGAGTTGTTTTTAAGGTAATTTTTCATTCAAATAAATATTTAACTATTGGTAGCAAATATAGTCCACCCTCCTCACCGGTAGATTCTTTTAAATGCCTTATCTCCACCATTAATTCAATTTCTGTAGAAATGAAATGATCTTATTATGAGATTTCAACATAAACTGGCTAGATAAGTCATCTATCAAAGAATTAAAAAAAAATACTAAGCAGTCTAAATGTTACTCAATTAATTAATGAGCCTACTAGAATTACCCATATAACCCAATCCCTTCTTGACTGGATACTTGTCTCACATCCAATTAGATTCTTTTTTTTCTCTCCTCTTTTCTCCCCAATTTGGAATGCCCAATTCCCAATGCGCTCTAAGTACTTGTGTTGGCGTAGTGACTCGCCTCACGAATCTCCGTTGCATCCGCGTCTGAGACAGTCAATCCACGCATCTTATCACGTGGCTTGTTGAGTGCATTACCGTGGAGATATAGCATGTATGGAGGCTTCACACTATTGTCTGCGGCATCAACGAAAACTCACCAAGCGTCCCACCGAGAGCGAACCACATGTGTTCTCTGCAGTAGATAGTAGTGAATTTACAGGTGCAATATTTATGGATTTAACTAGATAAACTCCATGCTATCAGCCTTTCTGTAAATGCAGTTTTATGATTCAATTCATACCTCCATAATAGAAAACAATGTGTCGTCTTACATGGGAATAAATCTCCCTGCATATATTTTTATGTTGTCCATCATAGCGGACTAAAATCACACCTTGCTCCGCTTTACACAGTATAAATTAGACTATATTTGTCCTTGGATGTCCTTTTCTCATTTTACAATGTATGATGCAAATAATTTGCCTGTTGATTTTAGATCTATTTCATCACATGGTATGTTTAAAAATGCCCTTTCTTCTTACTTTGAGACTGAATTTCATTTTGCATAATAGCAGTATGGCTACTAGTGCACAGTGACTAGAACTGTAACCAGATGATCTTTTAGTACAATTGTCCATCATTTTATTTATTTTCTGTGTGCATCTGTTATGTTTCCAGCCAGTGAAACTGTAGGATACATGAGAGCTCCTTATGCATGGTTCACATTGCGTGCATTCACATTACATGTATTTCTTGTGTCACTTTCATCTATAAGAAGTCAATACATCTGAAACCCTGTCTTGCCAGAGCCATCGTTATGTCTTTAATTAAATTCAGTAATAGTTAATAACTTTCTGTGCCTCAACAAGGTTACATACAATTCCTTTAGATAAAGATAAGATAAAAAACAAACATCTATGGCCATGTTCCTCAAGATACACTACTGTTCTATTTGTATGTACTAGCTGCACATTAAAATCTCTATCATCGGCAGAACAAAAGTGCTCGCTCTTATGGATATTAGTACACTGATAAAGAGCATTTACTCAAGGTTGTGCTAAGGGTGTTAAGTGCAACATTGCGTATTCTCAAGCACTTCAAAAGTCAGATTCTACATCCATAGAGTTATATGCAATACATTTATAGACATCTATGCATTATTTAAATTAATCCAATTTAAACTAAAACATTTTAATGAAAATAATTTTTATGACATTAACTTAATTGAAAACATTTTGTCTAATTGATTGAAATATTTCAAGCAAGCACATTTAGCTATTGTTTACTACAGGGCATACAGAGTAAATGCAACAGTCTTTTTGCTATTTTTATTTTTTTTATAAATTTGGTACTTCAAATTTGTTTGTGAAACAATTCTAAACAACACAAATCTATTTGTTAATATTTTCAGACTCTGAATGCAAAAACACTGCATGCACATTTTGAAATTAATCAGACCAACGTTTCTATATTTAGAGCCACTTTAAGCGCTTTGAGTGTTTTGTGAGAAAAGCACTATACTGTATAAATGTAACATTCATTAATTAATTCATTCATATTGTTCCCTGTTATAGCGGCACCAAATGAATGAACACCGCAACTTTTTCTATGTGTTCTCAGGTTGAGCCCTTATATAAGTGTGTCAGGATTGGTGAAAATATCTCATTTTCCTTAAGAGTTATATCAATTTACTTAAACGCAGAGGCCACTTTTAAAATTCATTAGCCTGTTTTTGGCATTTACGAGTGAAATTTTGCCATGATCTTATGTTATGTTAAGAAATGTACTAATGACGCTTCTTATTTTTGTGGTTTCGTTCCGATTGGACGAATGGCTTTGAAGCAATTCACTGAAGTAATTTTGGAACTATTTTCAAAGGCGAACCATAGCAAATATGGTATTGTTGTGCTATGGTATAGAGTGTAAAAATAGACCAACGCCACGAAAGTTAAAAGCTCACAAAGTAAAAAAATTAATAAAAAAATTTTTTTCAGCTGATCTGGGGATGGTTCGGCAAGGCCCAGGTAGACCTGTTTGGCTCCCGAGAGACCTCCCACTAGATGACACAGAAACCAAACTTCTCAGACGCATTCTGGGCATGGTCCTGATGACACATACAAAATAGCTGATGCCCAAAATGGCCGACTTAAAATTGGGTATTGTTTGACTCAGAATGTTTCACTGAATCTAAATATACCAGTTCTATCATTTTTTTCCAAAGTGTTCCAGAGTTATAAGCCAAAATATCAGTTTTTAATATCTCATGACCAGTAGGGGCAGTGTGGCGAAACGCTGCAGGTGACCTCATGGCATGATGGCGATGACACATACCAAGTTTTGTCATACTCTGATAAAGTATTGCAGAGATACAGCATGAAGTCCTTTTTCGCGTGCTACCTGTCAACATCATGAAGCCATTTCTCAAGAACAATTTAAAACATTGAAAAACAGTGAAAACTTTTGTGTAGCTCTATCTCACGATCGCTTTAAAACAATATTGGTGGAAATCAGACAATAATTGTAGAAGAAGCGAAAAAACGTGTTTGCTTAAAATTCAAAATGGCAGAAAATCTAGTTGGGCAGAAAACAAAACCAAGGAATGCATTCGACTCAGAGTGAGCTCAGGAATTTTCTCTCTAGGATTTACAGTTCAAAAGTTATTAGCATAATCATGAGTAAAATTTTTAACTGTTGGTGGGATTAAAGGGTTAGAGTTACAGACTCTAAATGTGGTATCAGTTCAGAATGTCCTCTAGCTGGGTGCAAAATTTCATAACTTTCCTGCAAACGGTTCTATGGGTTGCCATAGACTCCCATGGCAGAAAAAATAATAAGAACACTAACGATTACAATAGGGATCTTTTCCCTTTCAAGGCTTGACCTCTAATAATGCTAAAATGAACAGCCATAAAAATAGATATAGTTTTTGCTCTACAGCACTAGAAATGGTCCATGATATTTGCAAAATACTTCACAAAAAATAGATTAAAAAATGATTTTTTTATTGATTATTAAAACTGTAAAAAGGGATGTGTTTGTCCAATTTAAAGAAATTAGGATTGCATTGATTTTTTATAAATTGAATACATTTTTATTTAGTTAATAAATAGAAACTTAAAATGTCAACCTGCCATGACTTTTACATATTAGTTGTACACATTAAATATTATTTTACATATTTAACAATTACATATTAAAATTAAGTTAAAAATATTATTTAAACTTAAAGTTTTTAATATTCTGAGAATCTCAACATATCTATACACATACTTATATTTCATGGAGAGTGAACAGACACTCTCAGACATAGACACTTGGTATATAAAACCTGACAAGGTTAACAATAAACAAATTGATAATTTTATTAGAGAAACAAACTCATCCTGACATTACAAAACAAGTTACCTACCATGACAAAATAACCTTAATCCTACTTTCATTTCTACTACCTCAATTTAAATTCAGACGAAATACAGGGATTTAATTGGGATTCCTCATTCAATTCTGAATGGTGAACAACCCAGGTATCTATATACTATAGATACTACCCAATCAATATACAGTAGCAGAAATAGTAAGAGCAGTATGATAGTGTGCTGTAAAAAAATAAATAAATATTAAATTCAAAGTTTTCTAGTGACTTGTTGCATCTAAATATTTCAATTGGCTCAATTAAAGTTCTGTGAATGAAATATTGCCTAATGTGGCAACTGGCAACAGTCTTTTAACAGCTAGAACATTGTGTTGGTCCAGTGACGTATTTTGAGTTCTAGTATCTATGTTTTTGGTTCCTCTACTAAATAAAGTGTATATCAGCAAGCAGCATGTCCGAATTGTTTATTTCTCACTATGCTATTCCAAACTCAACCTTGCTACATCCACATTAATCCAGATACATTTGAAAACGCTCTCTCTGTCCACACTACCATTTTAGAATGTTTTCCAAACGTTGCTCTTTCACACTGAAATGCATGAAAACTCTTAAACCTTTGTACAGTCTGAAACTAAATTGTCCTCGTGTTCCATCGCCGGACACCAATTCTGAGTAAACTTATTTTTTTTCGCCTTTGAAGGAATGTAATGTGAATGTTGTACAAAGTAAAATGTATCTTTAACAACGCTATCAAATTGAATATCATGCACAACAGCGCCGCTATAACATGGTCTGCCTGTGTCACATGACAATAAATACATCATCGTTTTACAATGTCTGTATTTTCCCTGTCCACACTACAATGTGAAGATGGAGTTTTCAAATTTATCCACTTTGGAGAGCATTTTCAAAAAGCTCAGTTTTCGCTGTCAAAAACACTGCATCAGTGTGAACAGAAGACCAAAAAGCAAAGAAAAAGATGCATTTTCAAACAAAAATATATAAGTATATATACTGTGGATGTGGCCTTAGTCTCAGAACAACAGTTTGTGTTAGTCTGAACATCAGTGTTCTGTCTTGTCACTGCACTGTAAATCTAGTGGTCATTTTGTGCTCAGTTTCTTACCAGTGCATCTGCTATCATTAAATCAAACACAGTTTTTGGTGGACACCCTTTGATTATTTCTTTGATGAATCTTAGCACAATAAACCACTGTATATTGAGGGGAGGATTAGTGTGACTGTGGAAGAGTTGTTATTTTTCAGTGTGTGTTTGAGGAGCTGGTGGTTTTGTCTGGATGCTGGCATAAGTGCTGCTCGTGCCCTGAGGTGGGCAACACTGATGTGATCAGCGTCTTTCATGTGTCAGTTTGTCCACCGCCACACCAATCACACACCACACACACACACACACACTGATTGCCGAAACAGCTACAAATGCAACTATTCACAACGGATTATAATGCAACACACTGTTATAATAATCACAGTCACTTCATTACAGATTTCAAAAGTTATATCAAAGACAAACAAAATTCTGCTATTTTGCGGGCTGACTGATGGCTTTGTGGGACTAAGGGCGCAAGAGAAAGCTCTGATGGAGTGTTTGACGGACAACATTGAGTAATTACTTCTGAAATGTAATCCAGTACTGATTAAAAATTACACTACTATAATTGTAATCAGTATAAATTTGTAGGTAATGACTTTGGGATTACTTACTATTTGATTTTCATCAAAACATGCAATAAGTGTATTAAATACCAGTGTACTCACTAGGTAATCCAGATCATGAATCATGCAACCAAAAAAGTAACTGTAATATGATTATCACACATCTAAAAATGTAATCCTATTAATAGTACTTAATATGTGTAATCTAAATATATGATCCATATTACATTTAGTCCATTACAGCCTAACACAGTTGACAGTTAGGAATGTGTAAGGAGAAGATGTTTTGAGGGTGTGGAAAGAGTTTGATATCAAGCGAGATTCCTAAAAGCACAACAAGGCCAACTTTAAAATTCTCAGTGGTCATTGGATGCCTAGGTTAGATTCTGTTGCGACAACTTTTTTGCGAACTTTTGCACAAGTGATGTGCATTACTTTTGCAAACCCTGGCATTTGTCCTCTACATCCATGCAATGCACATATGAAATCAATGGTTCCCCGTCTGTCGCTCACTTCGAAGTCGTGTTGAAGAAGCGACACTAGGGGTCTCTCTTGAGCGCCGAATATGCCTCTGATCTATGAAAAAAGGCTAATGAGAGTTGGTGAACAGTATTTGCATACCCCGCCCCCGGATACGGATATAAAGGCGAGGGAAATACGCTCGTTCATTCAGTAATTTTCTTCGGAGCCGATGGTCGTGTATGCAGCCAGCAGCGAGTGACACACCAGTTTCCTGCTTCTATCCTCTGCAGGAAACGCTCTGCACGGCGTGCAGTTTGCCCCTGGGCATTCGACAGCGCGGAGTTAAAAGAGTTTCCTATAAAGAGTAATTGTCTCTGTAAAAGAGTTTATTTCTCTGAAAGAGCAATACACAGCACCGTTGAACGTCCTTTTCAGGACGCGTCTTTATAAAGATGCCATTCAACCCCTGTGTAGTTCCTGGATGCGGTAGAGTGCCACTCACATCTCCGGCAACCTCAATGTGATAGCGGACGCGCTGTCACGACAACGCTTGCCTGGCGGAGAGTGGAGGCTTCACCCCTACATGGTTCAGCTGATCTGGGGATGGTTCGGCAAGGCCCAGGTAGACCTGTTCGGCTCCCGAGAGACCTCCCACTGCCTGCTCTGGTACACGGGCCAGATGCACTGGCACACAGCTGGCCAGTGGGGCTGCGCAAGTACGCATTACCCCCAGTGAGCCTTCTTGCACAGGTGCTGTGCAAGGTCAGGGAGGACGAGGAACAAGTCACTCTTGTGGCTCCTTACTGGCCCACCCGGGCCTGGTTCTCTGACCTTGTACTCCTTGCAACAGCCCCTCCCTGGCGAATTCCCCTGAGGAAAGACCTTCTTTCTTAGGGAAGGGGCACGCTCTGGCATCCGCATCCAGACCTTTGGAACCTCCACGTCTGGTCCCTGGACGGGACGCGGAAGATCTAGCTGGTCTACCACCCACGGTCGTAGCCATGATCAACCAAGCCAGAGCCCCTTCTTCCAGGAAACTCTATGCCCTGAAATGGCGTCTGTTCGTGAATTGATGTTCTTCCCGGGCAGAAGACCACAGAGGTGTGCAGTTAGATCAGTGCTCCTGTTCCTACAGGAGAGGTTGGAGGGGAGGCTGTCCCCTTCCACCTTGAAGGTGTATGTTGCCGCTATCACAGCTCACCACGACCCAGTAGACGGCAAGTCCCTGGGTAAGCACGACTTAATCATCAGGTTCCTAAGAGGTGCCCGGATGCTAAATCCCTCCCGGCCAAACCTATTCCCCTCCTGGGATCTCTCGGTGGTCCTTGCTGGTCTTCAGAGATCCCCCTTCGAGCCGCTAGAATCAGCTGGACTCAGGGCCCTCTCCCTAAAGACGGCTCTGCTGATTGTGCTCGCCTCCATCAAGAGGGTCGGGGACCTGCAAGCGTTCTCTACTAATGACACTTGCCTGGAGTTCGGTCCGGCAGACACATATGTGATCCTAAGACCTCTACCGGGCTATGTGCCCAAGGTTCCTACCACGCCCTTCAGAGATCAGGTAGTGAACCTACAAGCGCTGCCCCGGGAGGAGGCAGACCCAGCCCCCTCACTGCTGTGTCTGGTACGTGCTTTGCGTGCCTTCCTGGAACGCACCCAGAGCTTCAGACGCTCTGAGCAGCACTTTGTCTGCTTTGGGGGACAGCAGAAAGGGAACGCTGTCTCCAAACAGAGGCTGTCCCACCGGGTGGTGGACGCCATTCTGTCGGCCTATCACACCCAGGGCGTGCCACCCCCCCTACGGGTTCGAGCCCACTCTACCAGGAGTGTAGCATCCTCATGGGCACTGACTAGGGGCACCTCCTTAGCAGACATTTGCAGAGATGCGGGCTGGGCAACACCTAACACCTTTGCAAGATTTTACAATCTCAGGGTTGAGTCAGTCTCGTCCCGTGTTTTCTCAGGTCTGAGCTCGTAGAACTCGGTACACGTCGCCGGTCTGACCGGGTGAATCGCTTGCGTCCAGCGCCCTTTCCCTCTGCTGAGGTAAAACAGTGCGCCTTCTTCCCAGGAGACCCCTTTTAGGTTCCTGGTCGATTCCTCCCTAGCCCTCTTGGGTCCGCAGTTCAGCGGAGGAACTCGCCAACCCAGTCCACTACGGGTACCCCAGGCTACCCGTTTTGGAATAGGTGCTCCACAGATCAGGCCTCCTACGCGGACTCCTCCTGTGTGTACTTCCGTGGTCTGGTCACCTTACGAGCTTACCCGCATTTCCTTTAGGCAGTTCTTCGCTGCCCTCCAGTCGCCGTGTTGTAGCAACTCCCCCCTCCTTGAGGCTGGATCTACCACCGCGCCATTCTTCCCACATATGACCGAAGAGGCCATGTGATGTATTTTGCCACCTCTACCTCCCTTTTCGAGCGGATGTGGCCTCCGCAGGGTCTTTTCCCCCTGAAAGAATAGGAATTCGGGTAAGACCCCCTTCCCACGATGCAGTAAGGGCCCCGGCTGCTCTTTCTCTATGCCGAGAAAACATAGAGAGAAAAGAGGCCCGGCCAGGCTTGGCCCGTTCCCTAGTTGGAAGCGTTGCCTTGTTCCCCTCTAGGGTAACCAAAAGGATCCCGACGACTTTTTTGGGGCATTGGGGAAGAGTACGTGCAGTCTGAACACAGTTGGTCACTTGTGCACGTGAAATACCTGCCTGCTTCTGTGTCAGCAGCACATGCACATGGCTCAGCGCATGGCATGATTTGAAGTGGACCCCTAGTGTCGCTTCTTCAACACGACGTCGAAGTGAGCGACAGACGGGGAACATCTCGGTTACGTATGTAACCTCCGTTCCCTGATGGAGGGAACGAGACGTCGTGTCTTCCCTGGCACGTCGCTGAGCTGAGCCGCTGAGGTGGCCAGAACACTCCCGGCTCCTCAGAAAAATCCTGAATGAACGAGCGTATTTCCCTCGCCCTTTATATCCGTATCCGGGGGCGGGGTATGCAAATACTGTTCGCCAACTCTCATTGGCCTTTTTTCATAGATCAGAGGCATATTCGGCACATATAGTGTCGCTTCTTCGACACGACGTCTCGTTCCCTCCACCAGGGAACGGAGGTTACATACGTAACCGAGACGATTTGCAGTGTTCTCTGACATGCAGAAAATCATGCAGTGTAAAATCCCCTAAAATCACAGCTAAATTGTGGGTATCTGCTTGTACATTTGGGTTTATGAGGTTGTCTGATTGTTATTTACTGCCAGTGTTGGCACTACAGCTCTGAAAGGAAAAACGACTCAAGAAAAATGAGAATTCTCTCATCATTTTCCCTCATGCCATCCCAGATGTGTATGACTTTCTTTCTTCTGCTGAACACAAATTAAAATTTTTAGAAGAATATTTCAGCTCTGTAGGTGTGCCAAAACTTTTGAAGCTCCAAAAAGCAGATAAAGCCATCATAAAAGTAATCCATAAGATTTCAATGGTGTAATCAATGCCTTCAAAAACATCTAATTGGTTTTGGGTGAGTACACACCAAAATATGACATAATCTTGTCATTGCAGTCTCTAGGTATAATCATGATTTCCAGCTTGATTACACTTACTAGTGCTTGATGCACGTGCATATCGCTAGATGGCCAATATTCCATGTATCTTGATTGTGTTGTGTTGAGATGTGGCAAAAACCTTCTTCAGGAGTTAAAAGCAGCTCTTACATTCATACAGGATCATCAAAGATGTGTTTTTTTTAATACTGTGACTTAATCAGACCAGAAAACAACAAAAAAACATTTGCAACTTCTGAATGAGAGATGTTTACAGTGATATGCTGGTGGGCATGTGTACTCGCCGCTCACACATCAGACTCGCCGGTGTAAGGAGATGAATCGTGGATTAAATAAAATGATGTCTGCAAACGTTCAATCTGTCAATATTCACGCTGTCCTCACACTTGTATGAACTTTTGCTGGGACTTGGTATGGATCAAAATACATTTTCTTGATAATGTTTTTCGTGTGTTTTCCAATCATCGCCATTGTTTGCTCCTGCTGATGGTCACAAACATGGCGGATGCAGGGAAAAGTTACATCACTAAAACAAGGCAAAAGGAAATGTAAGTGAGCTTGAAAACATGATCGCCAAGAAGACTGTTGATGTCCAGATTTATAGTAAAAAAATAAATAAAAAAAATATTTTTTGGTCTGTTCTCAACCCAATCCAAATGGATCACTTCTGAAGACATGGATTCAACTACTGGAGTCTTATAGATTACTTTTATGCTGCCTTTATGTGCTTTTTGGTAGCTTTAAAGTTTTGGTCACCTAACACTTGCATTGTATGGACCTACAGAGCTGAAATATCCTTCTAAAAATGTTAATTTGTGTTCTGCAGAAGAAAGAAAGTCACGCACATCGGGAATGGCATAAGAGTGAGTAAACGATAACGATAATAATTTAGGAGAACTATCCCTTTAAAGTAGTTGAATTGGTTCAATTAAGGTAGTTCTATTAATTTAATCAACAAACAGATTATACTATTACATTTTTCAATCAGTTCTGACAATAATATCATCTGATATTTAGATATTTAATTAGGATGACATTCTTTTATGAAAATTAACTATGGTTTCACTCCAGTCACCACAGTTTAATCAGGGTATTTGTAGTAAACCATTGGAACCACAAAATTACCATGATTATTGTGATTTTACTATAGTAAAACCATGGTTTCTATTTGGATACTACAGTATTACTGTAGTAAAACCATTGTTCATTGTATGCCATGGTTAATTTTCTTAAGGAATAAACAAAATTATTAATTTGAGCATAAATTTATACTTATATTTATGCTGCTTAAACAGGAAAATGCCCTGCACTGTATAACTAAATGGAAATAAAGTGATAAACATCGTTTTGCTTAAAAAAGAAGGCAAAGACGACTAGTTCATTCGAAAGAACTTACTTTAATGATTTAGTTTTCTCAGCGCTGTGACAAATGTAGCGTTTTAATGATTCTACACTACTAATAGTTGGAAAATGTCACTTGTTACTGGAAAAGCTACACTATTGAGAAAATAGCTGAACTACTGTCACACTACTGATAAATGTAGTTAAATTAGTAGTGTTACTAAGTTATTTACTCCTCAACACTGTTTATTGCTGTATACATGATGGCCTGTATACAAACATCTGTCTCCTAAACATGGGCAAAGTACAGGAATTCTCCACAGCTTCTGAAGTAATTTATTATTTAGTATCATCACTGACGTGTTTGTGTATGCGGATCTTCAGGGCCGCCCCTCAGACTGATAAATATGCCGTGAGTTAGGTGGCACTCTGATCAGTCACAAAGCAGCTCAGGATGCCATTATCCGACCGCACTGCCTGCAAGCGAGCTGTCAACGTGCATGTAGCATAAATCTGCTGTTTTTGACACAGAAGTTACAAAATATTAATTGTGTTAGGATTATCCTTGGGGGGGGGGGGGGGGGGGGGGGGGGGGGGGGGTGGTCTTAATTCACGTACTTGCAGTTGTACCCACACAGAATCAGTGGTACATTTAATTAGACAACAGTCTGCGCCCTGCTGTTCAGCTGCGTTTAATAACGAGTGAAGTTGTGGGTGTTCTGAGTGTGAGGAATATGTTCATGAGTGAATACGCATTTACTATGTTAGCTGTGAGTGAATATATTCCCCTTTGCCATGCGGTCATTCAAGTGTGTGTGTTTGTGTAGGTTTGAAGTGTGTTTTAGGCAGGTATGTAAAAATAGGCATCATTTTTAGGCATCATAGATTATAGTAGACTGATTTACCAAAATTTTAGTTTTTGTGTGTGTTTTTAATGCTTATTGGAGTATTGAGTTGTTAGCTTAGCAACATGCTAATGTTAAACAAATTGTGCATCGAGTCTCCTGTGTACTTCACATGAGAAGTGGTATTTGCGTGACACGCTAAGTTTCCACCCATGTTTAGTGTTCTAAATCAGTCACTTATGAGGGTTCATCACAGTTAGGATGCTGCCTCTGAATGTAGCCTCCAATGAAGACAGACAACAATGCACCCACCTCTATTATAGCTCCATCGGGCTGTCGCAGGAAGTGCCTGTAATGTTGGCGTAGGCCGCTGAGATGGAGTGTGTAGATGGATATATGGGTGCTGGTCTCACATCCATTGATGGACGTGCCCGCAGGCGGAGCCAATCCTGGAACAGGCTCCTCCTCTGTCCAGATGTAGTCATGCACTGCTACCTATTGAAACACATAAACCCCAACATACACACACACACACACACATATTGTCAGAGACAACCCCAATAGTAGTATAGTATCATAGCACTAAGTGAAAGCTCAGTTCAGTTCCCAATCACTGTCTGACTGATAGGTAACTGTCTTTGAAAACATGCATATTTGTGCCCTGTAAAGAGCACTTGTCAAGTCAAGTCAAGTGTTTTTTTTTTCAGATCAGCTGAACCGAGTGGGGGTGAAGCCGCGTCCGCTATCACATTGAGGTTGCCGGGAAAGTGAGTGGCGCACAGCGACTTGGCGATTTATGCACGCCACCGCAGTGGTGCTGTCCGACCTGACCAGGATATGTTTGTCTCGAACTAATGGGAGAAACTTCCGCAGGGCCAAAAGGACGGTCAACAACTCGAGGCAGTTGATGTGCCAACGCAGCTGGGCCCCTTTCCAACGGCGCCCCAAGCCGATCTGGAGGCGTCGGTCATGACCAGGACGCATCGGGACACCTGCTGTAAGGGTACTCCTGCCTGTAAGAAACAGAGGTCTGTCCAGGGTTTGAATGTTTGGCGGCAGGTGGGGGTGATTGTCACACGGTGCGTGCCGCGGCGCCATGCTCGTCTCGGGACTCGGGTCTGAAGCCAGTGTTGAAGCGGTCTCATATGCATCAACCCCAGTGGCGCGACCGCCGAGGAAGACGCCATATGCCCCAGGAGCCTCTGGAAAAGTTTTAAAGGGACTGTTGTGCCTGGCCTGAAGGCGGCGAGGCACCTCAACACTGACTGGGCAAGCTCGTTGGTGAGACGTGCTGACATTGAGTCTAACTCCATACCGAGAAAAGAGAGGACTGGAGTAAGCTTGCTCTTTTCCCAGTTGACCTGAAGCCCCAAACAGCTGAGGTGCCTGAGCACCTGGTCTCTGTGAGCACATAGTAACTCTCGCGAGTGGGCCAGAATAAGCCAGTCGTCGAGGTAATTGAGTATGTGGATGCCGGCTTCTCGGAGCGGGGCAAGAGCTGCCTCTGCGACTTTCGTGAAGACGCGAGGGGACAGAGACAGGCCAAAGGAGAGGACTTTGTACTGATACGCCTGGCCATCGAACGCAAACCGCAGGAAGGTACGCGTCCTTCAAGTCTACTGCTGCGAACCAATCTAGATGCCGGATGCAGGTTAAGATGTGTCTCTGCGTGAGCATTTTGAACGGGAGTTTGTGCAACGCTTGGTTGAGAACTCGCAAGTCCAAGATTGGTCATAAGCCGCCACCTTTCTTGGGTACAATGAAGTAAGGGCATTAGAAACCCTTCTTCATCTCGGTTGGAAGGACAGGCTCTATTGCGTCTTTGAACAAAAGAGTAGCGATTTCCGCAAGCGGACGCCCATGAAGGGGGGTGGGGGCCTGGCAAACTGAATTGCGTAACCAAGTCGAATGGTCTGGGCCAGCCAGCAAGATGGGTTGGGAAGTGAAAGCAAGGCGGAAGCAGCCTGTCCCGTGGCGCTGTAGGCTATGGTATTCAACGAGGATGTCGTCCTACAGGCCTTGGAAGGGAGAATAGGGCGCCCGCGCCAGGTGGTAGGGTTATCGGGACATAGATGGAGCGCAACGGCCCTATCCACCTGGGGAATCGCCGTATACCCGTGGGCCGTTCCGCCGTCGAGGGTAGCGAGAGCGGACGAGCAGGGCTTTTGACAAAGGGAAAGCGGGGCTCTCCATGACAACGTCAGCTCGTCATGCACTTCTGGGAAAAACGGGATCGGGGGTTGGGGGGGGTATGGGGCGTGCTCATCCACCTCGAGCTCCAGAGGATAGGCCGACCGGCCCGGAGGCGAATCGCCGTTGCCTCGAGCACGGACGGGGGTCAACGAGCGTTTCGGGGGGCGGGTGTTCCGAAGGGGCGTACCCGGTGGAGCTGCACCCGCTGCCTTCCCCAAATCGCCTCCATCGCCAGCCGCATCGTCCTCAATCCCGTGGGAAGAAGGAGCGACACGGGGGGCGGCTGGAGTGGCGTGCTTTCTATTGAAAGTGTGGCGCGACTGCAACGTTGCCATGGTCATGCTCTCGCAGCACCTGTGGCCGTCTGAAGCGTAGCGCACTCTACCACATCCAGGAACTACACAGGGGTTGAATGACATCTTTATAAAGACGCATCCTGAAAAGGACGTTCAACGCCGCCCATTGTTCTTTTCGAGAAATAAACTCTTTTACAGAGAAAATTACTCTGTAAAATAGGAAACTTCCTATTTATAGGAAACTCTTTTAACTCCGCGCTGTTGAAGCACCCAGGGGCAAACTGCACGCCGTGCAGAGAAGAGAAAAGCCGCTAAAGTGTGCAGTAGATCCAACAACAAAGCAGAGTGTCAGAGGATAGAAGCAGGAAACTGATGTGTCACTCGCAGCTGACTGCATACATGACCATCGGCTCCGAAGAAAATTACTGAATGAACGAGCGCATTTCCCTCGCCTTTATATCCGTATCCAGGGGCGGGGTATGCAAATACTGTTCGCCAATTCTCACTGGCCTTTTTTCATAGATCAGAGGCATATTCGGTGCTCAAGAGAAACCCTTGTGTCGCTTCTTTGACACGATGTCGAAGTGAGCGACAGACGGGGAACCTGAATTAGCAAATGTTTGTATTGCCACAATGTTAATGCAGACCATTTTTTTATATTCCGACAGCACTAATGCAGTCCAAATGTTCGCATCACGACAATGCTAATGTAGACAAAATGTTCGTATTGCAACAAATACCCTAATGCAGATAACATTTCAGTATTGCAATAATGCTAATGTAGACCAAATTTTAATTTCGCTACAATGCTAACGCAGACCAAATTTTCACATTGAAACAAATACAATTGCAGACCATATTGCAACAACGCATCATATCGCGACAACACTTTTGCATTTCATATTTCGACAACGCTATTGCAGACCAAATTTTCATATCATGACAATGCTAATGCAGTCCAAATTATTGTATAAAACAGCACTAACATAGATCAAATTCAATAATGCAAAAAAAAAAAATTATATCCCGACAGCGCTAAGGCAGACCAGATTTCCGTATCGCCACGCTGCTAATGCAGACAAAATTTTCATATCGCAACAACCTTAATGCAGACCGATTTTTGGTATTAAGGCAACACTAATGGAGGCAAAATTGTTGAATCACATAAAGCCTAATTCAGATTAGCATTTTTTTTATATCACAACAACATTATTGCAGACCACATTGTCACATTGTCATCAATAGACAATTGTTTGTCTGTAATCTTTCATCAAAATGTATTAACCTACTCTGCAACTGAAATTACTTTTTCAGGTTTTTTTAAACCTCACCAACCACCAGCAAAGGCTCATTTCACAAGCCATTATTGAAATAAAATCAGTGGAGAACAGCATTTCTGCTTGATTTCAAGACACTACTTGCTGAAATAAACTTGCAACATAATGAAGTCAGGTGACCGCAATGAATGGCTGCATAGTGCATAATATTTCACATACTATTAAAAAGAAAGAAAGAAAGAAAGAAAGCAGTGTACAGTGTCTACTGTGCAGTATGCAGTACCCAATATCCCATTCTGAATATAGCCAAAGCCCTTATGTTGATATAAAATGTGTTCATGAGTGTCTGAGCAGGTGTAGTGTGACATCAGATGGCTCTGATCCATTTGTATGGGTCCCTGGTGTGTGTTATTTGTGTGTGTTTTGTGTGTGTTGTACCTGTAATGCATTGGCTGCTCTATTAGAGGAACACAGCAAACAAGCAGAGCGTGTAACATGATATATAGGTCATGAATCTGAGATGCATTGATGTGTGAAGATCGCTGCGCCTCTCAACCAACTGGGCCAGATTCACGCACGACTGTCAGTGCTGACGCACACACCTTCTGACCTCACACAAACACAGATACACACATGCACACTATATATCCACTGAATGCAATGTTACAGCATGCTTTGTGCAAAGACTTGAGAATATCTCTCTCTCTCTCTCTCTCTCTCTCTCTCTCTCTCTCTCTCTCTCTCTCTCTCTCTCTCCCATAGCATTCTTTGAGGTACCTTGCAGTATCATAAATATCATGGTACATTAGTTAAGTAATCATCCAGTAGAATAATATATATCAAAGAGCCTTGATATCATGATTTAATAATATAACTATCATGGTACACAGTAGTTTTCTTTCTTTTTTTTGTAATCAAGCAAATATGTGATACAATACATTATAAAAGGAGAATGAACAATCAGTCAGTCGTTATTACAAAATAAACCCTGACAGGGTGATTAGGACCCCAACGCAAACCATATTATTATTATTATTATTATTATTATTATTATTATTATTATTATTATTATTATTATTATTATAGGAATGAAAGTAAAGCACATAACTTTGATTTGGTGGACAACATTTTTCAAATAGAAAAATGTTCATTTTATTCATTTATTTATTTAAGCAATAACAATAAAATATCATTCCAAGTAATTTAATTTTTTTCAAGAATATTCACTTTTAATTACATTACATTTAAAACTAGTAATATATTTATTTATTTATTCTTTTTCTGGATGGTTACACCGCTTTCTTTTTTTACTTAAATTATATACAGTATATTTTTTTTTACTTTCTTTTTGGGAGGACTTTCTAAGCAAATATTGATATCTGTTATTATTTTCAATTAATTTGATTAATTATATGGTATCTCATGTAATTAATATGATTATACATTTTAGAGTGACAGCTCTATCAATTATATTACAAGGCCACTTCCTGAATACATAAATAATTTGACACAAAATATTCATATGAGTTAAATAATTTTAGAATGGCATAAAAAAAAAAAAAAATGGAGTGACAAGAGACATAAATGTAATACAGCTATGTAGAAAATCAGTTGCCTGGATCCACGATCAATTATACATTTTAACCCTCACTACGCAAAAGTATTAGACTCTGTAAATGATGCTGTCATTGACCAATCACAATTAAGAATTCCAGAGAACTGCGCAATAAATAGAATACAATTTTATATTTAAGGACAAATAGAGGGCAGGAGATCTTTGGTTTATTCTCACCCCAGACTGATTGGATCACTGCAGAAGACATTGATTAAACCAATGGAATCTTCTATTCATTCTCTGTATAAATGTACTCTCTCCTCTCCACCAATAGCTGATGTGTGGTGAGAGTACTGGCACACTATGGCTGCCATCGCATCATCCAGGTGGATGCTGCACACTGGTGGTGGCTGAGGAGAACCCCCTGTTCACTGTTTAAAGCACTTTGAGTGTAGTGTCAGAAAAGCACTATATAAATGTAATGTTCATTCATTCAATGTAACATGCATTATGTGTTGCTCTTATACTGCCTTTATGTGCTTTTTGGAGCTTCAAAGATCTGGTCACCATTCACTTGCATTGTGAGGACCAACAGAGCTGAAATATTCTTCTAAAAATCTTAATTTGTGTTCTACTAAAGACAGAAAGTCACACATATCTGGGGTGGCATGAGGGTAAATGTATGAGAGAATTTTCATTTTTGGGTAAACTATCACTTTAAAGCACACATTACTAGTTACTTCATACTGCTGTCTAAAATACACTGGTACAAATAAAGGTTCAGCCCATATGGTCTGGATGACCAATAAGACAGAGAAATCGGAAAGCGTCCTCTGAGATGAGAAACAGATTGAGGTTAGATTGTAAGAATGAACAGGGCCAGAACAGGCCTAAATTCAGCCCTGCTCACAGCAGAGACCAAATTACCACATGACTCTCTTTCTCTTCCCTCTTTCAGCAAGAAGTTTTTCAGGCCGCAGTGGAGTTTATCAACTCAAGGTGACCTCTTAATCGACTCTGTAATTACGACTCCTCTGGATAAACAGGTCTTGTCAGAACCAAGGAGAACTTTAATTTCGCTGTGTACTCGTGTCGTGATTTTCCAACTACTTAAGTCTGTTGGCTAAACACAGGTCATGTTAGTGAGGAAATGGCGAATCATTAACGTGTATAATTAGACACTTCTTAGATACAGGCTGCCTTGAGAGAGTCCACATTGAGAATTGTCACAGGACACGTCAAATGCTTTCATAACAGCATCACAAAGCAAATTACAAACACTCAAAGCATGTTCACTGATCAAGAAATTGGTTTCTTGAACATGACAATGAGTTCACTGTACTAAAATGGCCCCAACACTCACCAGATCTCAACCAATAGAGCATCTTTGGGATGTGGTGGAACGGGAGCTTCGTGCCCTGGATGTGCATCCCACAAATATCCATCAACTGCAAGATGCTATCCTATCAATATGGGCCAACATTTCTAAAGAATGCTTTCAGCACCTTGTTGAATCAATGCCACATAGAATTAAGGCAGTTCTGAAGGCGAAAGGGGGTCAAACACAGTATTAGTATGGTGTTCCTAATAATCCTTTAGGTGAGTATATATATATATATATATATATAATTTTTATTTATTTTTTTCTAATCAACATTATGCCAGAAATGCTGTCAATTGAGCTTAACTTCTATTGAACCCAGAATATTCCTTAAAGGGTTATAAAAATAAGAATAAATAAATAAATACATAAAATACAAAATAACATTACTAATAATAAATAAGCCACTGTTGGTTAATAAATATTTAATGGATTCACTTGCGAATCAAATGGACTTGTTAATTAAATCATGTCAAATCAAAATCAAATCAAATCAAATCACTTTATTGTCACACTACTATATACACAAGTGCAACAGTAGGTGAAAGACTTGTGTGCACTTCCGAGCAACATAGCAGTCATGACAGTGACGAGACATATACCAATTTAAAACAGTCAGTTGTTATAAGATTTTCTGATGCTATGGAAGTCACCATCTTACATGCATTATTCATGGCTATTGCGATAATAGAAAGGAACTTGACTTATTCATACAGGCAGAGTGTAACAGTCTGATTTCAGAAGAAAAAATCTTTTTCTTTTTTAATTAATCAGGGTTTTAATTCATATTTTAAGACAGACCTACTGCGAACTCTGAGGTTTTTAATAGATATGCTTCTGTTAAAGCCATCAATCCATGTTACTTGAATGTTTTTTTTTGGGGGGGGGGGGTTTAACAGAGGAACTCCTGGTGAAGAACTACACTACCCATGATCCAGAAGAGAAATATCCACCAATCAGAGAATCACTGCAAACAAAGCGCTCCAAAAGAGCTCTGCAGCAACCGTCCACTCCCATGACACACTGTGAATGACGTAATTGAGTCATTACACACTTGTGCTGCATTCTAGATGAAGTCAGAGGTGGCCAACCTTCTGACTTCAGTGTGTTCCAGTCAACCACACATCACAGTCACATGAACACACACCAAACGCATAAATACACACACAGCCTTGCAGATGCTAGCTAACTTTTTGCAGTGAAATCACTAAAAATCAAATCACTTTATTGTCACACTACTGTGTACACGAGTGCAACAGTAGGTGAAAGTCTTGTGTGCAGTTCCGAGCAACATAGCAGTCATGACAGTGATGAGACATAAACCACTTTACAATAAACAACATATTTACACAACACAATTTACATAACAAATGTACACAATACACACAAAGTAGAATACACAAAAGGTTTATTCTTTATGTTTCACAAAACCCAGCTCTGGTTTATTCTCATTGGTCGCTGCCATCTTGGAAATTACATCAAATGATACTTCTTGCCAAAGTCTGGGTTGGTTAATCTACCCCGACTTCACATGTAGGATGTCCGACTTCATGGAGCGTTTCAGTTATTATTTCCAAGTAGGAAGTGGGAAAATTAATTGTTCCCGGTTGTTTGGACCTCACCATTAAATTACTCTTTGACAGGCCGGAGGGCGGGGCCGGGTCGTGATTATACACACCCGGTCTTTTATCGGGCTAATTGAGCCTCGGAGAGGGATAAAGGCCGATTGCGGACGGTGGTGCAGGAGAGAGAGATAATTTACGGACACGTCCGTGTTTGTCTTTTGATTAAGTTTCTCATTAAACTATTATTTACATCAAGCCAGTTCGCGCCTCCGCCTTTCCATTGAACTGCGTTACACACTCATATATTGCATACATTTAAATATTTTGCAATATAATGAAAACATATTGTTTCTATACTTAGAATTAACCAATTTAAATCAAATAATGTTTTCATCGTTTTACTTTGTGTCATTCACAATGCTTCATGGGATTCATTCCCACATTAAAGACATTAATACTCAGTCTTATAAAGACCCTTGTTTTTTGTCTGATATCCAAATACTTTTTTGTTTCAAATCAACGTTTTTAATGTTGTGATTTACCTCGGGGCTGGCTGATTTGGTTCCTGGCTTAAAACGCTTTTATGAAGGATTTTATTGAATCCCTATGGAAACAATTATTAGGAAAAACTACTTCTGGAACTAAAAGTGGGGTGGGCATTGTTGTGCTCTATTCAAGTTGCTCCTCTAAGCTGTTGTATGAAAATCACAATTCAAGAGTCACACCTGTTAATAAATATAGTTGTCAATCCAAAACACTCTGTGAATGTAGCCAAACTGTCTCTGGTTGAATGCAACTCTGTTGCTTTAGTATCTCATCTTGGTTGTTTGTACTGTGTTTGGTTAATCTCTATGTGTAATTCCAATGTCAGTACCGCAAAAACAAGTCTTCGGTCCGTGTGAGTATTTCATACATTGCATCATGGTTCTCCCTTTGAATTTGGATAAAAATGCAGTGCATGTCAGGAACATGCTTTTCCCTGATGTGTTTCTCCAGCGTTGTCTTAGCGCTGGCAGTAAGTGCCTGATTGAGACTCAGTGCCTGGCTGTTCTCAGGGAACCCATTTGTGGATTAAGCAGATAGCATTCAAGTGAGCTAACCTAATTCCAACCAATCAAGCTTTGATTTATTGTGGCCAGAAATCTGATAGAGTCCATATCAGTCTCTTTATTTGAATCTGGAGAGACAGCCATTGCTTCTTTGTGGACTATAAACAACAAACCATGTCTTCCAGCCGCGACATAAATTCAGATTTTGCAGGCGTTACGGCAAACGGACAGACCAGGAAGTGGAAATACTGACTGGTGCTCCACTCTTCTCCATGAGTCTGTGTCTGTGCACAAGTAAATGAGATTACACATCTCCATATTTGTAAAAATTGACATCCACAATTTGATAAGTGAGTTTTTTAAGAGCGGGTGCCTCCTCGTGACAATTCGAATATTCTATCCAGTATGTACGAAGGCTGCAGTTTAATAAAGTAATAACTGTAGAACTGGCATCAGACACGAGCTGTGCTTTTAAATAATGCCCTCTAAATATATTCAATGATTTCAAATGTACAACAATATTCCTAAGGATAAAATGTAATTACTAATAATTATGAAAACAGAACAGATAGACCCTCTAATTTAAAGCATGAGAAACTTGCAACAATCTACAACATAATCTTTTAATAGTTTGTTTCCTTATTATTTATTTCTCTTATAATTTCTCAGAAAAATATTTCTGCTGATCTGAGAGATTCAAATCAACACTCATGCTGTGTTTTATTCAAAGTTAGATGTGGGATATTCTTAAAATCTTTGATCTCTGACAGTAAAGGCTTTCCATTGCTAATGCTCACTTTCAATGCTCCCGTTAACTTAGCAAGTGTCCAATACTTCTCCTAGCAACAAAAATGTGGAGGATAAACAGTGCTGTGCAATGCTAGCATATGTTCTATAGGAGTACAATTATGCATGTTATTTAATAAAAGTGAATGTTTATCATAACACACACCTGCATCTCATCAAAATCTCAGTGAGTTCAGGATTTCCAATGAGGATTTTGAGAGTTTCAAAGTTGTAAGTTCAACTTCAAGTGGCATTCCACTGCAAGTAGGAAATCTGAAATTCAGACTTTCCAAGTTGAATGGAACGCAACATCTGAAAACCAAACAAGACCTTGGATTCTTCTGTAGACTGTTGTAACTGTTCCAATATCTAGTGACCTGACTATTAAGAGAGCAGTGTCTCGCAAAGGTGTGCTCCAGACACGATGGCTGTTCCTAAAGGATGTTTCTTCTAAATACATACTGTCAGTTTTGGCAGCATCACATTTATTCTTCATGAAATGCATTCAAGATAGAGATCATAAAAAGACAATTTCACTTAAATATTGTTCTGGACAATATTTGTGTGTGCTATGGATGTTAAATTAACAACATGCTAAAAATAAAATAAATGTAATAATGTATTGAAATCATTTATTCCCTGATGGAGGGAACGAGACGTCGTGTCGAAGAAGCGACACTAGGTTTCTCTCTTGAGCGCTGAATATGCCTCTGGTCTATGAAAAAAGGCCAATGAGAAGTTGGCAGACAGTATTTGCATACCCCGCCCCGGACATACGGGTATAAAAGCAGGGAAATACGTCAAATTCATTCAGGATTAGAACGCTTCCAGGTCCCCGACCCTCTTGATGGAAGCGAAAGTGATCAGCAGGGCCGTTTTCAGAGGGCCCTGAGTCCAACTGATTCTAGTGGCTCGAAGTGGGGACTCTGGAGGCCCATGAGGACCACTGAGAGATCCCAGGAGGGGAACAGGCTTGGCCGGGAGGGGTTAAACCACCGGGCGCCCCTTAGGAACCTGATGATTAAGTCGTGCTTACCCAAGGACTTGCCGTCTACTGCATCGTGGTGGGCCGCAATAGCGGAGACATACACCTTCAGGGTGGAAAGGGACAGCCTCCCTTCCAGCCTCTCTTGCAGAAATAAGAGCACTGACCTAACTGCACACCTCTGTGGGTCTTCAGCATGGGAAGAACACCAATTTGCGAACAAGCGCCATTTCAGGGTGTAAAGTTGCCTGGTAGAAGGAGCTCTGGCTTGGTTGATTGTGGCTATGACCGTGGGTAGTAGAAAAGATAAACCTTCTGCGTCCCATCCAGGGGCCAGACGTGGAGGTTCCACAGGTCTGGGTGCGGATGCCAGAGCATGCCCCGTCCCTGAGAAAGAAGGTCTTTCCTCAGGGGAATTCGCCAGGGAGGGCCTGTCGCGAGGAGTACGAGATCTGAGAACCAGGCCCGGGTGGGCCAATAAGGATGACTTGTTCCTCGTCCTCCCTGACCTTGCACAACACCTGTGCAAGAAGGCTCACTGGGGGAAATGCGTACTTGCGCAGTCCCGCAGGCCAGCTGTGTGCCAGTGCGTCTGCCCCGAGGGGAGCCTCTGAACGGGCATACCAGAGCGGGCAGTGGGATGTTTCTTGAGACGCAAACAGGTCTACCTGGGCCTTGCCGAACCGTTCCCAAATTAGCTGGACCGACTGGGGGTGAAGCCTCCACTCTCCACCAGAAAAGCGTTGTCGTGACATCGCGTCCGATACCACATTGAGGTTGCCTGGGATGTGAGTGGCAGCGACTTGTGTCTGCGTGCCCGTTGCACACGGCGCCCCAACCCAGTCTGGAGGAGTCGGTTGTAACCAAGACGCGTCGGGACACCTGCTGCAAGGGTACTCCTGCCCGTAGAAAGCAGAGGTCTGTCCAGGGTTTGAATGCTTGGCGACAGGCGGGGGTGATCGTCACACGGTGCATGCCACGGCGCCATGCTCGTCTCGGGACTCGAGTCTGAAGCCAGTGGTGAAGCGGTCTCATACGCATCAACCCCAGCGGCGCGACCACCGCGGAGGTTGCCATATGCCCAAGGAGCTTCTTGAAAAGTTTTAAGGGGACCGTTGTGCCCGGCCTGAAAGCAGCGAGGCACCTCAACACTGACTGCGCACGCTCGTTGGTGAGACGTGCTAACATTGAGACTGAGTCTAACTCCATGCCGAGAAACAGATGCTCTGGACCAGGGTGAGCTTGCTCTTTTCCCAGTTGACCTGAAGCCCTAAACGGCTAAGGTGCCTGAGCACCTGGTCTCTGTGAGCACATAGTAACTCTCTTGAGTGGGCCAGAATGAGCCAGTCGTCGAGGTAATTGAGTATGCGGATGCCGGCTTCTCGGAGCAGGGCAAGGGATGCCTCTGTGACTTTCGTAAAGATGCGAGGGGACAGAGACATGCTGATACGAGACTTTGTACTGATATGCCTGGCCGTCGAACGTGAACCATAAGAGGGTCGGTGTCGAGGCAGAATTGAGACGTGGAAGTAACACATCGGGATCAGGGCTACCCTCGTGCAAATCTTTGAGCGCCTTGGCCTGGTGGATTTGCAGGATGGCTATGGCATGCAGGGCAGAAGTGACCTGACCAGCGGCGCTGTAGGCTCTGGCAGTAAATGAAGATGTCATCCTGCAGGCCATGGAAGGGAGCACAGCGCGACCCCGCCAGGTGGTAGGGTTTCCGGGGCATAGATGGCAGCGAAACAGCCCTATCCACCTGGAGAATCGGCGTATACCCATGGGCCGCACTGCCGTCGAGGGTAGCGAGAGCGGCGCTCTACACGTAGACCTCAGCTCATCATGCACCTCCGGGAAAAATGGGACCGGGGGTGTAAGTGGCTGTGAGCGCCGCTGTGTTCCCAGGAACCAATCATCCAGCCGCGATGGCTGTGGGGAGGACGGAGGGTTCCAGTGGAGGCCTCTTCCCAGGGGAGGCATCAGCATCAGATGCTGCGCTCTCCGATGCAGTGGAGAGCTCTTCCACCTCGAGCTCCAGAGGATAGGCAGACTGGCCGTGAGGCGAGCCACTGTTCCCTCGAGCACGGACGGGAGTCAACGAGCATACCAGGGGGCGGTTGGTCCGAGGGGGCGTACCCGGCGGAGCTGCACCCGCTGCCGACCCCAGATTGCCTCCAGCGCCAGCCGCATCGTCCTCAATCCCGTAGGAAGAAGGAGCGACAAGGGGGGCGGCTGGAGTGGCGTGCTTTCTATTGAAAACAAGCCGCGACCGCAACGTTGCCATGGTCATGCCCTCGCATTGAGAGCATGAATCATCCACAAACGCTGCCTCGGTGTGATCGCTGCCCAGACACACGAGACAACACCTGTGGCCGTCTGAAGCGGAGAGCACTCTACTGGATCCAGGAACTACACAGGGTGGAATGGCATCTTTAAAAAGACGCGTCCTGAAAAGGAAGTTCAACGCCGCTGTGTATTGCTCTTTCAGAGGAAAATACTCTTTTATAGAGAAAATCTCTCTATTAAATATAACTCTTTTAGCTCTATGTGCTGTCAAAGCACCCAGGGGCAAGCTGCACTGCCGTGCAGAGAACGAGAAAGCCGCTGAAGTGCGCCGTAGATCCAACAGCAGACAGAGCATCAGAGGAACAGAAGCAGGAACTGGTGTGTGACTCGCAGCTGACTGCATACAGGACCATCGGCTCCGAAGAAAATTTCTGAATGAATTTGACGTATTTCCCCGGTTTTATACCCGTATGTCCGGGGTGGGGTATGAAAATACTGTCTGCCAACTTCTCATTGGCCTTTTTTCATAGACCAGAGGCATATTCTGCACTCAAGAGAGACTCCAAGTGTCGCTTCTTCGACACAATGTCGAAGTGAGCGACAGACGGGGAATCACAGTTATTTTGGGTTCCCTCGCAATAGCTTTATCCATCCCTTACAAAAACTTATTTAGTTTTTAATTAGCTGAACTAAGCTTTTACTACAGTCTCTGAATTTTTACATTTTATTTGTGGTAAAACTAAGGTAGTAATACATAAAAATTGTTACTGTTACAGTCTTGTAACTGTATTCATGTATTCATTCAAAACCATATCCTCAAAATGTACCATGGAAAACCATGGTACATTTTGAGGATATGGTTTTGCAACTACAGTTAATGTAGTAACACCATGGTACATTTTGTGTGTGGCTTCCTAAACACTGTTCTGTCCCTCCCTCCACCCCATGCAACTCTGCTCTTATTTTCAAAACAAAAGTCTGCTGCCCATCCTAACCGGCCATCTCTCAGTGAATGGTTTATATATAGTGCTGCACCACCACTGGAATATGCACTTCAGTTCTGTCCCACTTGGCTTTAATTTACAGTGGGAAAATAATTACAATCTCACTTTTGCAAAGAGTGGAGTGAAAATGTAAACAATGCTTCCCTGAGGGCGAGTGCTTTATCACATTGACAGGTGCATTTGAATGAGCCGTGGTGTGTGTGTTTGTGTGTGTGTGTGGTGGACAGCCTGTGTTATTTACATGGCACTTGCACATGGCAGGCCTGCTACAGTATGATGGGCAGACTACAACAGAGGATCACAGGTAACAGCCGCAGCTGGTATTTAACAGGGGCTACAGGAGGGTTAATATGGGGTCAGTGAGGGCACAAAGGGGCCATGATACTGATATACTGTGATAAAATGCTCCACAGCAGAAAGAAAACCAAATATACACAAATACACAAAATACAACAATAGCATTTTAAGGCATCATAGGTGCACTCCCAACACATAGAGTATGATGTTCCAATACGTACTATATGTTTTGCCAAAAGCACAAAAAGTTCAAGTGTCTCGTATTAGCATGGCAAAACGTTGACATCCCAAGAGAAAAACGAGTGAGACGTTTTTCAATCCACATTTGGAAGTATAACAATAAAAAAATATTTAGACTTTTTGTATCTGAAGCAATTTGGAGTAGTTACTGTGTTTCAGCTTTGTAGGTCAGTATTGCTGACGTATTGAAGTTTTGACAGAGAAACAGTTTTGGAGATTTCAGTCATTCCCCATTAAAATAGACACAAGCTGTACTTTTATGAATATAAAGTGCAAAATTCTGGTTACAGAAGTAAAATTACTATTAATTTCATCTACAGGCAAATATATATTTTTTATTTTTACAATAACATATAAACATTTAAAAACAGATGTACTGTGAGCCCCTTGGTTGTTAATTTATGGTGTATGCATCAATCAGCTTTATTTCTGCTTTCTTTATTAAAATGTTTAATAGCAGAATTCTTGGTCAAGAACCACACTCACCATGATCCTGAAAGAAAAAGTTCCACCAATCACAGAAATGGGGCGAACAAATTGCACCAAAAGTGATCTGCAGTGACCATCTACTCTACTGTAACAACATGAAATCAATCAATAGTTTTATATTTTCAATAGTTTTTTATTTGAATACGCAAATCAAAATGCATAATGGGATTGTAGTTCATCCACTCATTAAAGGAATGTTCTGGGTACAATTCAAGTTAAGCTCAATCGACAGCATTTATGGCATAATATTGATAACCACAAAAATTAATTTTGACTCGTTCCACCTTTTCTTAAAAAAAAAAAAAAAGCTAAATTCAGTGTTCCAGTGAGACATTTACAATGGAAGTGAATGGGGTCCATTTTTGGGGGTTTAAAAAGCAGAAATGTGAAGATTATAATTTTATTTCCGCTGTAAAGTTATTTATATTGTTATTTTTACAGTCATTTTAGGGTTTGGTGACATTGTCATAGTAACAAAGTTGTAAAATTGGCTGTAACTTTCCACAGATGCGATTAGTAAGTGATTTTCTCACACTAAAATCATGTTTACACACATATTGTTTGTCTTGAGGCTATACTTTTGAAACAGTTTTTTAACATTTAAAAATTCACTTCCATTGTAAGAAAAGAAGGGACAAGTCAAAATAGTTTTTGTGGTATTCAGTTTTATGCCACAATGCTGTCGATTGAGCTTAACTTGAATTGAAGCTGGAATATTATTATAAAGATCTTAAGTACACAGTCTTGCACCTTTGTTTTTTGTCTGCTTTTAATGTAATAAATTATTACATTTATTTTGCTTAAAATCTAAATTTGTAATGTTGTGATTCACCTTGATGCTGGTCGGTTTGGTTCAAATATTTTATGAAATCCCTCTTGAAAAAAAAAAAATGAATGGGGAAATTCTTTTAGAAACAAGATGGCCAAAAAAGTGGGTGTGCACGGTTTCGCTCTATTGCCCACATGGAAAATAAACAGCTGTCCAGGAGCGTTTCCACCATGGCCACAGAGTGAACTGATTTGTCTTAAAGCAACAGCTGCGTATATAGACACGAGGAAGCAAACTTTAGGGTTTGAAACAGAGCTGTAGAGACTGGCATGAATGTACAAACTGTGTAAACACTCAAATGCATGGGCATTCAAAGTACGTTATCAGAGGGTCAGTGAATGTGCTTGTATGTGTAGAAATATCAGTTCGCAGGAAGCTTTGGTTCAAGTATTTATCCATTACAAGTCAGCTGTCCAGGAAACACATACACTCATGAGTACATTGCAGTGATATTGATTCATTGAGAATACTCTGAATGGGTTTCCGTGGCTTCGTGTTTTTATTTATTTATTTGTTCATGAAGAAAATGCCAATGCACTGAAAGCAGAAGTGCATGGATTACCCACACACCACCAGCCAGTGTAACAGATATACAGCAGATGCATTATTACTACATGCATGGCAGAGCATGCTGTTTAAATAATTATGCAGCGTTGGGCAAGCTACTCAAAATATGAGCTAGCTAATCTACCAACGACACAGTAGAAAAAAATAATCAAGCTATGCTATAAGCTACTGTTCAGAAAAAGTAGCAAGTTACACTACAAGCTACATGCCAAAAGTAGCTTGCTACATTTAAGCTACTTTTTTTTCATTCAAATTCACAGAGTGAAATACTAATCACATGACTTTGTCAAATCCAAAGTACAGTATAGGGCAATACAGTATCCATGTATACAGTATAGTGCAATATAAAATGGATGTGAATGTAAAAAAATACATAGTACTTTGATATACGATTTACATATACAGCATTCTGTAGTTGCATGGTGCTTCAAAGTACTTCAAAGTATACCATGTTACAACCATGGCAATTTGATATATGATTACAAATTCATATGCCATTGTATAAACATGGTGCTCCCAGGTAATGGTACATGTCCAAAAAACATAGTAATGCCATGGTACTTTTTTTAAGTGTTTTTGTGTAGGCTAATAAGTGTTGTTATACTCTTTTGTTTGGAAAATATCTTTACATGCAGAAGTCGTTCAAAAGCTGCACACGTGTTGAACTTTCTTCATCACTGGAAAACGTTAGGACACATTTGCAGGTTTGGATTCCATTGATTGTAGATCCATTGCAACCAGCGTAATCTTTATTTGCCGTGTTATAAAATATTCCATGAGCTTGTTGACAAGTGAGAGCGCATGCCAAATGATTCAGCAGCGCAAGCTTTCTAAATCACTCAAGATTGAATCGCGAACCGATTCAGGCCTCTTTCCTACCACGTGTGACCAATTCATTGTAAAGATCTGACTCGGATGTCTTTAGTTCTGATTCAAACTGGCATTAGTAAACAACGGGTACAAGGCATGGTGTAGCTTTTGTCAACTCTATGCCACTACCTTATCAAAAATATAGCTGCGCAACTGAAAAGCTTCTTGATTTAAAAACAAGCAAATCTACCATCTCGCTACTCAGAAATGTAGATAAGCTAATAGCTTCACTATTTGTAGCAAAGCTACTGCCCATAAATGTAATTAGGGCATCATGAATCTGCATTGCTTCAACATACCCTATGTATATCTGCCCTACTGCACACACACACACATGATAAACAACTGCCAAACATCAAAGCTGAGATGTCTAAGGATCATTTTGATCATTTATCGTTTGTTAGTGATGGACAAAGTGAGCGTTGGTCTTTTTTAACAGCAAAATTCATTTACCTCGATGAACCCATGCAAATGTAATGCCAATCTAGTGTGATGTGTGCTTGACTGAAACTAAGCTTCTGGAATTATAAAGTAAACGGGCATGAATATTTAAATACAGACTCCAAACAGAGGCAGATAAAGATAGCAGATAGCATCAGAGCACAGGATAATCTGTGGCATTCATCTGCATAATTCACTGTTACTAATCTGCTTTTATAAATGCTTAAAAAGCCATTTTAATCCATAAACAAGTCTGGAGAGGAAAACAGTGACTGATGCCTGGAAGAGAAAGTTTTTCGAGGTTTGTTTGGAGGGGCTGTCGGAGAAACACAAGTTATTTCCACTAGGTACTGTAAGAAGTTTTGCATACACTGATGTGCTCATACAAGGACACTCGAGCAAAGAATCCAACATTAGATTATTTTCATATTGGGGCCAAACGGTTTACAATTGCTGAAGCATATAGTTTATACCAATCCAGGCTTACTGACATGGTTACGTTTTATTATTATTATTGTTTTCATTGTGGAACTTTAATCAAGATTAGAATGAACTGGTCAAATGTGAGTAACCATGACACTAAATCTATTCCGTCAGCATAGTTCTGTGCTGATTATGATTAGCTAACCATGCTAAGAAATCCAGGCCGAGATTTTGCACCAACCGCTTTTCAAGTGGATTTATAATTTAAAATGTTATTTGTAGTCGTAATTCAAGTCATTATTATTATTATTATTATTATCATTTGTACATTTGTGAGCCTAAACAGAAAATTATTAGACTTCTGTTTTGTTTACCCTTTAATCGTTATAACAGGCGCCAAATATTTTCATTTTTAACTCCTTACATTCCTTTTCATCCCGCAGCTCACATGCAAGAAAAACTGCACGTGCTAACAGTGTAGTCTGTGGAGCATTCTTCGCAATTATGTGATCACGTGCATTTTTTATGCTCGTTACTGTCACCGTGTTTTCTCACAGTCTCTTTTTTTTTTTTTGAAATGGTTAGTTCCTGCAATGAACTCCGTTTTCCCCGCTATTTCTTTTGATATAAACTTTTGTTATGTATCTCGGGAAATGTAATGCAAATTTTAAAATCAAAGGGAGTAAATTTTTACTGTCGCCAATGGCAACCTTGACAGAAATTACACTCACAAATAAATTTATTTGGTCATAAATGCGACCATTTTTAGTCGCAGTTTGGAGCCCTGCACAAGGATGATGATTTATCGACTTTATAGACATTACATTTTTATCGTCTGTTAATGCTGAACTTCTGTAAAGCTGCTTTGAAACGATGTGTGTTGTGAAAGGCGCTATACAAATAAAATTGACTTGACTTGACTTATATTATTTTGTTATAGTTCTCTACAAGAACTATAGTTTAATCATGGGATTTAGTTAAACGTCTAAGTTACGGATGTAACCTCCGTTCCCTGATGGAGCAAACGAGACGTTGTGTCGAAGAAGCAACACTAGGGGTCTCTGTTGAGCGCTTTTTGCATCTCTGATCTATGAGAAAAGGCCAATGAGAAATTAGCAGACAGAATTTGCATGTCCCGCCCGCAGAGGAGCCGATAATGGTTCGGCCGCACGGTTCAGCGACATGGCCGGGAGGACACAATGTCTCATTCCCTCCATCAGGGAAAGGAGGTTACATCCGTAACCTAGACGTTCCCCGTCTGTCGCTCACTTCGACGTTGTGTTGAAGAGCGACATTAGGGGTCCAATTTAAATCACGCCATGTGCTGAGTTGTGTACGTGTACTGCTTACGCAGGAGCGGGCAGGTATTTTACATGCCAAAGCGACCAGCTGTGTCAGACTGCACGTACCCGTCCCCAATGCCCCAAAAAATAGTCAGAGCCTTCTGGTTCTTTACCCCCAACAGGGGTCAAGGCGACATTGCCAGGCATGGAAGCAGGCTGTGCCAGCCGCACCTTTTCTCTCTCTATGTTTCTCTCATAGAGCTAAAAGTGGCTGGGGCCCTTCATACGCATCGGGGAAGGCGATCTTTCCCAGTTTCCTATTCTTTCAGGGGGAAAAGACACTGCGGAGAACACACCTGCCCAAGCTGGGGGAGGTAAGAGTGGTGAAAAGCCATGACCACAACGTTGCCTCGCAATGAGAACATGAACCATCCACAAACGCCGCCTCGGTGTGACCGCAGCCCAGACACACGAGACAGCGCCTGTGGCCGTCAGAAGCGGAGAGCACTCTACCGCATCCAGGAACTACACAGGGGCGGAAGGGCATCTTTATAAAGACGTGTCCTGAAAAGGACATTCAACGCCAGCTGTTTATTGCTCTTTTAGAGAAAATAACTCTTTTAGAGAAAATAAACTCTTTTCATTGCGCTGTCGAAGCACCCAGGGGCAAGCTGCACTGGCATGCAGAGAAGGGAGAAAGCCGCTGATATGCGCCGTAGATCCAACAGCAATCGATCAGAGATGAGAGGAACAGTGTGTGACTCGCAGCTCGCTGCATACAAAACCATCGGCTCCGAAGAAAATTTCTGAATGAAACAGATGCATTTCCCCTCCTTTATACCCGTATGTCCGGGGGCGGGACATGCAAATTCTGTCTGCCAATTTCTCACTGGTCTTTTCCGAGATCAGAGATGCAAAAGGCGCTCAAGAGAGACCCCTAGTGTCGCTTCTTCGACACAACGTCGAAGTGAGCGGCAGACGGGGAACCATAATTACCACACAATTAACCATGATTACTACTACAATATTACTATAGTAAAACTTACTTATTAACAACAATTACACACAGTTATAAGAAATAAGAAATGGCACCTTTAGATTTTAGCGTGAATTTGAGTAGTAGTGACTGAAGAAGTGGGCATACTGTGAATTTATGAAAGACTTTTTATTTAAAAAAAAAAAACATATATATATATATAATTTCAAATTGTGTAGCCCTGTAAAAAAAATCTAATCAATTCAAATGACAGAATAATCATGATTACAAATTTGAGCTTAATTATCATGATTATCATTTTCACATTTATTGTGCAGCCCTATATAATTTTTTTATTTACAGCATATTTATTACACTGTATACTTACCATAACTGTATGCTTTTACAGTTACCAAGCTATGTGGCAATTAAATCCACTGAAGGGGTTATATCACACTCTTTTTTAATTATATTTTCCACTTATAATGTTAGTAAATAAATAACATTATACTTAATGCTTAACTTAATCACTTAAAACAATCATAATGACAATATGTTTTCATTATATATTAAATGTTAACTGTTTATGCATTAATAAATAAATACATATACATTATACACTCACCTAAAGGATTATTAGGAACACCTGTTCAATTTCTCATTAATGCAATTATCTAATCAACCAATCACATGGCAGTTGCTTCAATGCATTTAGGGGTGTGGTCCTGGTCAAGACAATCTCCTGAACTCCAAACTGAATGTCAGAATGGGAAAGAAAGGTGATTTAAGCAATTTTGAGCGTGGCATGGTTGTTGGTGCCAGACGGGCCGGTCTGAGTATTTCACAATCTGCTCAGTTACTGGGATTTTCACGCACAACCATTTCTAGGGTTTACAAAGAATGGTGTGAAAAGGGAAAAACATCCAGTATGCGGCAGTCCTGTCGGCGAAAATGCCTTGTTGATGCTAGAGGTCAGAGGAGAATGGGCCGACTGATTCAAGCTGATAGAAGAGCAACTTTGACTGAAATAACCACGCGTTACAACCGAGGTATGCAGCAAAGCATTTGTGAAGCCACAACACGCACAACCTTGAGGCGGATGGGCTACAACAGTAGAAGACCCCACCGGGTACCACTCATCTCCACTACAAATAGGAAAAAGAGGCTACAATTTGCAAGAGCTCACCAAAATTGGACAGTTGAAGACTGTAAAAATTTTGCCTGGTCTGATGAGTCTCGATTTCTGTTGAGACATTCAGATGGTAGGGTCAGAATTTGGCGTAAACAGAATGAGAACATGGATCCATCATGCCTTGTTACCACTGTGCAGGCTGGTGGTGTAATGGTGTGGGGGATGTTTTCTTGGCACACTTTAGGCCCCTTAGTGCCAATTGGGCATCGTTTAAATGCCACGGCCTACCTGAGCATTGTTTCTGACCATGTCCATCCCTTTATGGCCACCATGTACCCATCCTCTGATGGCTACTTCCAGCAGGATAATGCACCATGTCACAAAGCTCGAATCATTTCAAATTGGTTTCTTGAACATGACAATGAGTTCACTGTACTAAAATGGCCCCCACAGTCACCAGATCTCAACCCAATAGAGCATCTTTGGGATGTGGTGGAACGGGAGCTTCGTGCCCTGGATGTGCATCCCACAAATCTCCATCAACTGCAAGATGCTATCCTATCAATATGGGCCAACATTTCTAAAGAATGCTTTCAGCACCTTGTTGAATCAATGCCACGTAGAATTAAGGCAGTTCTGAAGGCGAAAGGGGGTTAAACACAGTATTAGTATGGTGTTCCTAATAATCCTTTAGGTGAGTGTATATATATATATATATATATATATATATATATATATATATATATATCTATATATATATATATATTACATAAAATTGAGCTCTTTAATAAAGAAAAAAACAAAACAAATGTAACAATATTGTTTTAGGTGCTTGGAGCAACATTGTACGACAATAAAAAAATAAAAAGGCAGATTTTATTTGTATTATTCAAGGATAAAAGTTAAATATTAATATAAGTATTAATCTTTCATGAGGGGATGAAATACAATTTATCAGCTGCATGACAAAATCTAATTATCTCCTACGTAACTTATTTTTTAGAAAACTGCAACTTAAATGATAAGTTAATACCAAAAAATATTAGATGGATAGTAATGGATAGTGCAAAAAAATAGAAATAAAAACATTTGACAATCTTTCACAATTGTAATATATTCTCTACTGAACCAGTGTTAATCAGAGAATAAACTTATTACAAATGTATTAGTTATTGTAATATAAGAACTTTTTAAATAAAAAAGTTCAATTTTCAATTCAGTTTCTTTTAAGTTTATTAAATGTACATGTTGATATGTAAATCTTTTTTGTGTTTCTGTGAAAGCTAAAGGTTTTGTGCCTCATAACAAGTAAAGGAAGAAATTGAGACATTATTTTGAATTTGATTGCAAGAAACAAAATCTAATTTTAGAAATTAAAAGTAATTAGTTATGTGATATTTTTTTATTGAAGTAATCGTCAAAGTAATCTGATTACAATTTTGGAGAAGTCAATAGCAATTTGTAGTGGGTTACTTTTTAGAGTAACTTTCAGAACACAATTAGTTACCTGCAACTGTCACGTATTGTTATGCTCTAATCCTTTGAAATAGTTTTGTTGGTGTAACCTAATGCACTCAGGCTGATTCAGTGATATTAAATAATATTGTTGAGCACATTTGTAGGTTGCCATTTTTCCAGTGTTTAATTACTATATAATTTATATAGGATGTAACATATGTCAAATGATCAAAGGAAATTTAATTCCTCATGTTATGACCCCTAAATTATTGATTGATTGATTCAACTTTATTGTCATTGTGCAGAGTACAGGTACAGAGCCAATGAAATGCATTTTTTTGTATATCCCAACTAAGCTGGGGTCAGAGTGCAGGGTCAGCCATGAAACAGCGCCCCTGGAGCAGATAGGGTCAAGGGCCCAACGGTGGTATCTTAAACGGTGCTGGGGCTTGAACCCCCGACCTTTCAGTCAGTAACCAAGAGCCTTAACCGCTGAGCTACCGCTGGCCCCAACATATAGAATTATAGTAGAATTATTTTAGAATAGGGCTAATCCAATCAGAATTCAGAGTCTGAATCTCTGTGCACTGTCTACTAATAGCCTCATGCAATTGAAGAAGCAGCTCTCAGAGCTAATGCATCAAACAGTGCGGCTGATGGGACGGGAGGGATGGGGCAGGGGGGTCTGCAGGTGCCTTCCTGTGGTGACCCTTTTACATATCAGGGCAGATTCTGAGCAGCTTGCCCCCTCATTCCTTATGCATTTAATAGTCAGTATTTCAGTACAGAATATTCATCAAATCAAGTCAGTTTTTACTATTGTCAACTTTGGAAGTAAATGCACAAAGTGTGCAGAATTTGTGTACTCAGTCTCTGCTGGTGGACATAATCAGCTGAGAATGTTGCTTGAAAACAATTTAATTTTGTTTGGTCACTGAGGAAAAAAATTATATAGAAAACCTGATATTCTCACAAATCCCTGTTGCGCTGCATCTTTAAGCAATGTTCACTGGCTTACTGACCAGCCAATTTGTTTCCGTTGTCATACATTATGAGAGACAGCAAGAGAGAGATTGCAGGATCTACAATATATGAGCTGCAATTGTTTTGACAGCTGACCGTATGCAATATGTTCGGATAAAATTAAAAGAAATGTCCTGATCTCTGATAGAACCAACATCCAGCCCGGTATGTGGAAAACAAGCCCTTTACAAAAACAATCATTGTGCTGCCATTTTTTTCAGTGTGTGTGACCGCACAAACTCTTGCTCACTTCTTAAGATAATGTTTTTTACTGATTAACCATCCATCATCCACCATAACCATAATAAAACACAAAGTTAAACGGGATCAAACCAGAAATGTCAAATGTGTTTTGCAAAAGGAATACTTCACCCAAATATGAAAATTCTGTCAAAATCTACTCACCCTCATGTAATTCGAAACACAAAAGGAGATTTAGAAAAATATCCTGGTCATGGTTTTTCATAAAATTAAAGAGAATTGGGACTGAGGCTGTCAAGCTAAAAATAAATAAATTCATACAAACGACCTGCCTAATATTGTGTAGGTCCCCATCGTGCTGCCAAAACAGCGCCAACTTGCATCTCAGAACAGCATTCAGAGATGATATTCTTCTCATCACAATTATACGGAGCGGTTATCTGAGATACCGTAGACTTTGTTAGTTCAAACCATTCTGACCATTCTCTGTTGATCTCTCTCATCAACAAGACATTTCCATCCATAGAGCTTCCACTCACTGGATGATTTTTGTTTTTGGCATCATTCTGAGTAAATTCTAGAGATTGTGTGTGTGAAAATCCCAGAAATACTCAAACCAGCCCGTCTTGCATCAACAAACATCCATGCGATTATCTAATCAGCCAATTGTGTGGCAGCAGTGCAGTGCATAAAATCTCATCTATGAGCTCAGTGATTTGTATCATGACATGATTGTTGGTGCCAGATGGGCTGGTTTAAGTATTTATTAATTTTAATTTACAGTATGTTAAGGGTTAGATCAGGTAGAAATACAGGGATAGTTCACCCAAAAATGAAAATTCTGTCATCATTTACTCACCCTCATACCATCCCAGATATGTGTGACATTCTTTCTTCAGTAGAACACAAATGAAGATTTTTAAGAAGAATATTTCAGCTCTGTAGGTCCATACAATGCAAGTAAATGGGCACCAACATTTTGAAGCTCCAAAAAGCACATAAAGGCAGCATAAAAGTAATCTATTGATTCCAGTGGATACATCCAGATCTTCAGAAGTGATATGATAGGTGTGGGTAAGAAACAGATCAATATTTGAATACTATTTATAGTAAATCTACACTTTCACTTCCACATTCTGATGTGGAAGTGACTTTAACTTTCACATTCAGCCCCCTACTGGTTGTGGCTGGTCAAATGTGGAGAAAGTATGTCCTTTTTGGACTTTCTGAGTTCCAGTCACCATTTACTTGTATTTTATGGACCTACAGAGCTGAAAGTTTCTTCTAAAAATCTTCATTTGTGCACGAGGATGAGTAAATGATGATTTTTCATTTTCGGGTGAACTATCGCTTTAAGGTAACAATTGCAGATTAACACTTTTTACAGTGCACTATAGCTCTCCAATCGAATATGCCATCACTTAGCCAGAGGGGAACTCTGAGTTAAAGAGCCCGGTTTCTACCAAGGTAATTTTTCTCAAAATGTGTTTGTTTTTTTTTGCTCCTCTCCTTTGGCTTGCTCACTGGGGGGCAAGCCGCATTTGATCAATTTTACCACACATTGAGGACTTTAAGACATTACTGTCCCCATTAACTTTCATTAAATAGAAAAGAGTGGCCAAGATTACTTAAAAATGTCTCCATTTAGTGTTCTAAAGAAGGAAAGTAATGCTTGGAACAACATGCGAGTAAGAAAATTGTGATATATTTAAAATTTTTGTGTCAACTATCCCTTTAATGCCGTAAAGCAATAAATTAGCCAACAACAATGTGATGGACTTGTATGGTCCAAACAAATCCAGACGCTCTCTCTGTCTCTCTCTCTCTCTCTTCTTTGTGAGAGAGACACAGCATTGTGTTACTGCAACACTTTCACACTTTGCTGCCCAGCAAAAGCCGTTGACCTTTTGTGCATGGCAGGCGTGTCCCCTCTGCAGTCATGTCGTATTGAGGTCTGTAGTGTGGCTCGTGTAGCCCGAGGCCCTGCAGCCTCTGTGCACTGTCTACTAATAGCCTCCTGCAACTGAAGAAGCAGCTCTCAGAGCTAATGCAAGCAAACAGTGCGGCTGATGGGACGGGAGGGATGGGGGAGGGGGGTCTGCAGGTGCCTTCCTGTGGTGACCCTTTTACATATAAGGGCAGATTCTGAGCAGCTTGCCACCTCATTCTTCATGTTTATCTTCTTGTATGGGTTGTTTTCTCAGGCCCATTGTTGCCTGACATTGTGTCCGGATTTTGACAGTCATGGACCGCTAGTCAGCAGGGGAACTTTTGTAGGTGCAAAAACTTGAGAATTTGGAAAAAAGCATTAAATTGTACATGCAACTGAACTGTGTCAATATAACATTTTTCAAATAAAATATTGTAAATCCCAACAAAAACAACATATCAAAGCATGGTGCAAGAGTAGCAACGCCAAGGTCATGGGTTCAATTCCCATTGAACCTATATGGGTGAATCCCACAAAAACATGTCTAGTTCACTTAAAGCAATATTTCAGGTTCAAAAGAGGTCAAGCTCAATCGGCAGCAGTTGTGGCATAATATTGATCACCACAAAAATAGTTTTGATTGTTCCTTTTTTTCTTTAAAAAAGCGGTAACACTTTAAAATAACGTTCCATTTGTTAACATTAGATAACAAACATGAACAACATGTTTACAGCATTATTAATCTTATTTCATGTTAATTTAAACATACTGTATACTAATTCATTTTTATATTCAAAAGTCATATTAGTTCACATTAGTTAATGCACTATGAAATAACATGAACTAACAATGACCATTTGTATTTTTATTAAATAACATTAACAAAGATTCATAAATGTTGCAAAAAATATATTGTTACAGTAATTGTTTGTTCATGTTACCTAATGCATTAAAACATTTATAAAATGCTACCAAAAAAGCTCAAATCTGGGTTACAGTGCGGCAAATTACAATGGAAGTGAATGGAGTCAATCTGTAAATATTAAAATATAAGTGGTTTCAAAACTATAGTCACAGCACATAAATATTATACTTGTTAATGTGATTTTAGTGTGATAAAATCACTTACTACGTTTCTTCATTGCCATGACAACGTAACACAGTAAACCCTAAAACAACTGTAGAAAAAACAAAGATATAAAGAATTTACAGCTCAAATAGTATAATTCTAATTGAAGAATTATTGTAGGTCCATTTTAGGTCTTATTATAAGGTTATAAGGTAAAAACAACTAAACTGGCCCCATTTACTTCCATTTTAAGTGCCTCACTGTAACCTCATTAAAGAACAAGAGGGACGAGTCCAATTTATTATTTTATTTTTGTTGTAGTAATCAATATTATGCCAAAAATGCTATCGACTGAGCTTAATTTGTATTGAAACCTTGAAAAAAACAAACATACTATATATATATATATATATATATATATATATATATATATATATATATATATATATATATATATATATCTTGTATACTTTCTTTACACAAAATATATTTACTTATTTTTCTTTTGTTTTTCAGATAAAATTTGACTACATCTTCTTCAAGAGATTCACCCATATACAGATCAAATGTATGGATTGAATTCACTGTAAGTCACATTGAATAAAAACACCTGTCAAATGAATAAATGTAAATGCTCTCATGTTTTTTTTAAATTTATTTATTTGTTATATTAATGGAAACAGTATCTCATCCTTTCTACAAAGTCAGAAAGTTTGAAGTGAGTTCACACTGATGAATGTGTTGTCAGAGAAGGATTACAGTGAAAACATGAGAAAAGGTCCCACGTAATAATTACAGACGGAGAGACAGAGAGATGAGGAAGTGGGTGGCAGTCTGCTAGTCATTAGATCGTGTTTTCCCTTCTGCGACAGGTTGGGCCCCTGTCACTTGTTTTGCAAAGCACCTTGGGTGTTCCCTAAATTCAGCCCATGGAAGACATTACGCAGACATGTGGAGACAAATAGCGCAACGGAGCACAAATCTTGATGCGATTGAGTAGCGAAAACATCTCTGGGGCTATCAGCAGCCATTAGAGAAGCGTTATGGTGAATTACGGCAAAGATTACAGCGACGGTGGACTCCTCCGTCACTGTCACACAGCCGGTGACAAAACAGTTTGCGTTACCTGCTTAAGTGCGCAACACATTAGCACCTCCCTTCCAGGTACAGTAATCAAGAAGGTGACGGCACACTATTAATGAGGTCCATCTGCAGTGCTGGCTATACATAATTAATGAGCTCATTATCCACACGCTTTGACTTTAGGCCCCTTTGCTAGAAATACACACTGCAGGAGTGCAGGCACAACGTAAAGTCTATGTGCTGGTAATCACAGACAAATATTTCTAATGAACGGCTGCTAACGTTACACGTGTGTCTAAATGAAAGAGTACATTTAAGAAAACACAGCAAAGAAATGTAGAGCTTTACACTAAAAAAAACACCCACCTTAATGTAGCTAGCATATTGTGTTTCTTTAAATGTGCCTATTTTTTATTTGTTTAAATCAGTGGTTTCTGTGATGCTAATGTTACAGTGTAATATTAAAAGAAAAGCAATAATGATTATCACATGGCCTTGAAGAGTAAAAAATCTGATTACTTTTTATGATCGCCCCATGAAAAATACAGATTTGATAACAATAAAAGCCTGCCACTTGCAGAATTATTTAATGTGGATTATTTTATTGTTTTAATGTTTGGGAAGAAACACATAACTGATGAATTACCGGTGCTTCAGAAGTTTGTTTTACTATTACAATAGGTAATGTACATTATGTGAAAATATAAGGGGAAGTGTGTTTTTTTAGAAAGTCTTTTACCATTTTACCAACTTTAAAATTATTATTATTTTTTTTTTTGACAAATTAATTTAAAAAAGTAATGCTAATCATACAAGACTTAAAAATTGTTTTAGATAGAGCATGTCACAATGCAGAACATTGCTGCAATTACTTGACATATCAAATTATACTAAACACTGACATTACACCAAACAAACAGATCTTTCTATTTATATTAAGTAATGTTTAATAGTAAATGTCAGTTTCCCCAGGGGTTTGGAAACCCTAATTTCCAGTTCATGCCAAGACAAAGCAGATGCCACTTTTACACAGTGAAATAATCATTTGAAATGATCAATGCATGAATTAACCATCAGCATTCACACAAGCTGCCGAAACATTCTGTGCTTTGGAATGTGTTGAAGTTTTCAAGTGTCCTGTGGCTCTATCTATCTACCTTTAAATGTTTTGTACCCACCCTCCTCCTCCTTCATTCTCTGTTAATGTGGGTCTCATGGCCTCTTGTTATTAAAATCATGCCTCTTTTTGCCATATTAATTGGGTCCATAATAAGGAATGTGCCGGATTCATTATTTAATTTTAAGGGAACATGAGGAATATAGTTTCTGAAATCTATTTTTAATGAAAACTACTACATCCTGACCTAATCATATCAAGCACGTTCGATCTAATTAAGGATGCAGAAAATCATTAGAGTTGCAAAATATTAGTTTCAGCTTTGTCTGGCTGCTCGCTCCCCATCCAACATCTATATACATTTTTTTATGACGTATTGATAAATAGTTAATGATGGAAAAATGACAAAGAATTTGCATGTAGGCAAATTAGTTTAATAGGGATATGTCTTCGCTGAGTTGGGAAAGTGACCCTTTTCTCATAGAGAAATTGCCACAATAATTATGAAATAATGGCCCTAGCCCATCTTATTTAAATGAAAAATCGTCTGTCTGAATAATGTAAAAATTGTGAAATGCAATAACCCTAAATTTTCATCATGCTGGCAAATGTGTTTAATGTGTTCGCATTTTATCAGTTCAATAACGGCAAATTAGGGCTAATATGAGAGACGAGGCTACGACTAGCTGCAGTTCTGGGCCAAGGCTTTGCGGAAAAGACATATTCAGTGAACGCGTCGGCTAACTTAAGCTGTTTTTTTAATTACAAACTACACAACTGCATCCAATTAGTAGCACCTTTATTACTAATATTGCCACAGCTGTAGCTATAGTTTTTGAATTGAAAACAGAAAGGGGGTCATTGCAAAGGGCTGAAAAAATAATGAGCTTATAAGACATGCAAACATCTCAGATTTGAGCTAGAAATCACACAATGTCTTTTTAATGACTTGTTTGACAACATTTCTTCATCAAGAGCACTAGAAAAGGAGTTGCCACCCAAGTTGTGAACCCAGTGTGTGTGTGCGTTTGTTTGAGCGTGTGTCCTCATGCATGTCTCTGTTGATTGAGCGGTCTTTCTTCTTAATGAAATATTGCTGGAAATTGATTTCCGTGGATTAATCAAGCCCAATTCCTGTTTGGATAATTAGCCCCTACTAATTAGACAAGCTAAAAACCTCTGTGACAAATTTTTGCCATTCAGAAATGTAACTAAATAGATGGCTATATCCTTTTATTCTCTTCAGTGTTAATTATAATGCATATTAGAAAGCTCAGTGAACACTTGAGCATAAAGTCAATGTGACAGTCCATTTCTGAAAACCATCACAAAGGCTCTCTTACTCATAAATGCTAGCAGGCATCATATGAGCCATCAGACAGAGAGAAATCTTTTGCAGAGGCAATCTGATGGATTAGTATCAACAACCATTTTCCCCATCTTCTTTAAAACAACCATTAATCCAATTAAGCGCCTGAGACTTGAGCTGAGCATTGCAACAGTCACGCATTGTGCCAATGCAGCCGGTGGCAACTACTTCACCTTCATGCAAGATGTTCTTCTCTCTGAAGTTGAACACTGCACCTCTGTAATGATGGAAAGTTCCTGACACTCACCTTGCGTCTCTCTCCATTGAAGCCTCTCCATTGCTCTGCCATCTTCACAATGTAATTGAGCTCCTGGTTGGAGACCTCCATGTCATGTGGAATGAAGAACGCTCCCTCAGCGCAGTGGAGACGCTGGTAGATGTCTAACAGTCTCCCGTCATTGTGAAGTCTGTGAAATAGAAAGTATTTCACACTAGTTTTGTAATAGCAGAGTGTGTGTCAATGCTCTTTATTTGTGAATAAATTGGTCTGACGCTACCAACTTCAAACTGTTCTGCAAGAAGACTACTGACAGCATATCATTTTCTTTCATCTGTGAAACACAACATGAGATGTTAGTGAAAATGTTTGAGCCGGTGTTGTTGTTCAATATATTTCAAGTCATACAACAGCTTTGCGTGACGACCAGACTGAAATTTTAAATGTTATTAATCGAATATCTTCTTCTCCATCCAAATTCTTATATCTCATTTGCGCTTGTGTTCAATTAAAAAAAAATGCCGCCTTAAGACACGTCACATGAACTATTTATCCACTGGAGTCCATTCACTTGTGTTGTATGGACCTACAGAGCTGAAATATTCTTCTAAAAATCTTAATTTTTGTTCTGCAGAAGAAAGAAAGTCACACACATCTGGGATGGCATGAGGGTGAGTAAATGAGGAGAGAATTTTCATTTTTAGGTGAGCTAACCTTTTAAAGTAAAGCAGAAATATTTTGAGAATAAAAGTCGTAATATTATGAGAATAAAGTTGTGGCATTACAAGATTAAAACAATGTTTCGAGAATAAGGTCTAATGAAAAAAAGCTAGGACAAAATTGTCATTTTTAGTGAACAAAAGTTCCTCTAAAAGTGTGGGTCTTTCTTAAGTGTTTTTGCAAAGCTTTCACTCTAAGTAAAGTGTTGGGTGTAGAGTTTCACATGAGTCAAAACCAGTTTTATGCCACCTTGTCACATCCTGGTCATTTTGCTGTCAAGGTTGTTAACATGTGACGTACAGCTTGCCTGACCTTTCCAACACAATGGAATTCCGATGAGCTTCAGCTCGGCAGAGAAGCAGGCCCGATCCTTCAATATCAACTCACACAACAGAAGCGACTCCGGTCTGCAGTAGAAGGGCCGCATAACTGAGAAGGTTTGACACTTTTGTTAACTAATTCTGGTAGTTTCTTCTCTACCAGAGCTAGGGCAGCTACTTTGAAAATGTAGCTTCCTGAGCAACAAACTACTCAAACTCTAAAGAACTTAAACTACAGTCAATCTTTCTTTTGACAAAGTGTTAGCTATACTGAAAGCTACTAACAAAAGCTACTTTCACTGAGCTACTGTCACCCTACTGAAAATTTTAATTTAGAAGCATTACTCATTTTTTGTTACTCCCCAACATACTCCTACATTCAGCTCGAGCAACTGAGTGAAAGTCAAACCTCTATTGTGTTTAAAAACTCTGAAGTAAAGCATCTGTTCTCACTTACAGTATTTCAGAGAAGGTGCTGCGACTAACTTTGAGAATCAATGAAAAGGGGGTAATGCTGAATGCTACAAACACAAGGCTGTGTAGGAGGCTTGTTTTCTCGTGTTTTTGTGGGAAGGTATTCGCTTCAGATCTTCATACAGTACCTACATTCGGATGTTCTTAAGAGACATTTTCGAAGCTGAGCCAATACTGAGTGTCTGTCTGGTGAGGAAGTATTGAGTCATATGACCACAGTGTGGTTATTGATTGAGTGTTAAGGTGGCAGAACCTCAGACGTCTCTCATTCTCAGTGCATGAGTCAATGTCCATGAAAACAAACAGCTTGGCTTCCCTTCAAAAGTCCCTGACCCCCACCGTGAAGATGAGATTCTTCTCACTCAAAGGGTAATGAGTGCTCCAGAATACGCTAACATCTACCAACGCAACATATAAAAGAAGAGATGCAGAGGAGCTTTTTGAAATGTAATGATCCATTGCTCTACCAGGGGAAAGAAGCGAGTGATGTCTGCTTGGCTAAGGCATGTTCACACATGACCTATGCACACATGAATATATCAAGATAACTCATTCATGTATGAGCAAGATGCACAATATTGCCAGGCTTCAGTTTTCTTTTTTGGAGGGCTTTATTTACAAATGATACATACACTTGAGAAACCATTACAAATAAAACACAGTCTCTCAACAAAGTGTACATGAACTATATTTAGAAGAGTTTGCAAAAAAAGGTTTCACTATTAAGATTAGGGCTAAAAAATTTGACAAAGACCAGAAATCAACCACTTGAAAACCACACATAGCCCCCTACTAACAAGCTATGCCCTAGCAACTGCATAGCAATGCACTGACAACAATTCCGAACACCTTAGTAACCACATAACAACATTACATTTACATTATGCATTTGGCAGACGCTTTTATCCAAAGCGACATGCAGTGCACTTACTATGGGGACAATTTCCTTGGAGAAACCTGGAGTTAAGTGCCTTGCTCAAGGACACAATGGTGGTGGCTGTGGGGGTTGAACCAGCAACCTTCTGATTACCAGTTATGTGCTTTAGCCCACTACGCCACCACAACTCCCCCCCCACAACATTCAGGAAACCACCCAGAACACAATTAATACAGTTTATTTACTGTACAATAAAAGTAGTCAGGAGTATTCAATTAACTTTTTAGGTCAGGCTGAAGAACAAATATTACTTCATAACCTTAAAAAACAAATAGGTTTTTATCAACTTTACTTTGAAAATGATGATGATGTTTTGAGAACGCTGACACAGTTGTATATATAACTTGGCTGATTAGATCTGCTCTGCTGCTGCTACTGCAGAGCAATTACAAAAACTTGCTACTGCCAGAACATACACATAAATAATGTGTTAGCATGTGGACATGCTGCTGCACAATTAGACATACACACAATCCCCATGTTGCAGATCTAGACAAGTGATGCTGGGGAGGAGGAGGGTTTAAAAAAAATAAAAATAAAATAAAAACTCTCACAGCATGCTGCAGTGAAACCGGCTTACCTGCAAAACTGAGCATTTTAAATGTTAGACAGAGAGAGAGAGAGAGTGAGAAAGCGAGAGAGAGAGAGAGAGAGAGAGAGAGAGAGAGAGAGAGAGCGAGTATGCAAGTTGATTGACTACATGTCAAAGGACCTATCAGCTTACATCATAAAAGCTGATTGGCTTAAAACATCACATGTGATCGAGCCAAATTGCTAACAGATAACAAATGAAAAAACATAACAGTTTGCACCATGAGTTTCATGACTGAACTTCAAGCCATGTACATTAGGCGTGACTTTATGGTGCCTTGTGAGCATTGTTTTCTTTAAGAGGTGCAAACTAAAATGCTGTCTGGGCAGTCATTGACTGTCTGGGCAGCAAGGCCTTAGGGTTCAGACAAAGCCTATGATAACTCTATGAGCACATTCAGTGGCTTGAAACATAAGTCATCCTTTGTGATTTCACAGCCTAAACCAATACTCAGGGATGGCAATGTGTGTGCTCTTTACACCCTTATATTGTTTGGGAGGTTGTCCTTAATCTTTCCCTGCGTCCCCACTCCAGGCCGAATCAAGACTCCAGGCAAATGAGAGTCAGACATGTCCACTGCTATTCATCAAAAAATGTCAAAAATTTCCAGATGTCTTATCAGACATGGCTTTAGGTGGCCTTCCAGCAGAACTCCATTTGCCTACTCTTCAAATGGGAATCAGGACCTGGGACAACAGCAGGCCTACTGGGCCGACAAAGATGCGAAGGAGAGGAAGATCCTAAGACACTCTGCATCCATTTGATCATCCTTACACAGCCTTGTTAACAAAGTACTGTACCTCACTGCTGCAATGATCTCTTTTGAAGAAGAACTATCTAAGAATCACTTTTTGCCAAAGTCTGAGATCTTGAGATTTCAGAGATTTTTCTGCTCTAAAAGTGTCTGGGAAGCAAAAACCGTAAGTCCTACAGACAAAATTTGGGAGGAGGGCCCGAATCCAAAAATGGGCAAGAATCAAAATACATACTTTTTCAAACTCATATTATACAGTTTGTCCCATTTGCATGAATTTTGCAGGTATCATCTTGTATGGAAAATACATATATAGTACCTGACCCTCGAGACAAAAATGTATAAAAATAATTTGAATTAATCAAATTTTTCAGAAGATAGGTTGATAAGTGAATTGTTTCTTGTTGCAAGAAGTACGTAGACAATATATTTTAACTAGGGCTGTCGATTTAACACATTAATTTAGTGCAATTAATCATATAAAAAATAACACGTTAAAAAAAAAATGCACTTAATAATGAGCCCTGACGGATACACAAATTCCGTAAAAAAAGTATGTATTTTCCTATCATGTGATCAATTCAAGCTTGAAGTACATCTTGTTTCACGAGTCGTTTCAATGGGTGGCAGCTCTCCTCAACAAACCTCACAAGTGGCGCATTCACAGAATGAGAACTTCTCAATGAGGAAGCACAACAGGTGGTCAAAACACAACAGACTACAGGAATCTTGAGACACAATTTTCAAAGTTTCCACTACATTTAACCTGACACAGCATCCTAAAAATGTGGCATTTATGATACTAAACACCAGTGAGAAGCTCCAAATGCTTCCATCTGAGGCACATGTACAATTAAAAATAACGCAGACAGAATGCAAGAACTGGACACATAAAAAAGTACATTGAGTTAAGCCACTTTTAGTTTCGTCTTTTGCTTTTATTCATCAGCCACAATAATACAATTTATTTCAAACTGAATTTCAATCAATGTTATGTATATATTATAGGCCCTACATTAGTCTGATGTCAGTTATTTGATCTAACCGCAGTTATTTGAGACAATTTATTTAGAGAAGATTATTGGGCATTGAAATTCAAATCACAATTTAATGCACAAATAAGGGCATTTTAAGTGAATATACTGTATAATTGCCATGAACATGAAAGAGCTTCGATCCATGCACTGTCAGCATAGGATCCTGCAAAACTCCCGCGAAAATATAAACAAACAAGTATAAACTTATATATACTGTACACTTGATAATGATTGCAAAGTGCTCAGGTTTCACTTTAAACGATTGTGTCATGGCAAATGTTACTGGTTCATACACGCAGTGTTAATGACACACAGTGACACAGAGGAGGAGACGCACACTCTATTTCTGTGGAGTGATAAAATTATAAAAATGAAATCTCAAAGGTTTTGCTTCATGAAACATGTGCAAATGTAAAATTGAGCAAAACTAAAGTTTACCAAAATAAAGATATATTTTAAGAGTTTTGAAATATTTTAATATTTAAAACAAAATTTTTCATGTTATTCATAAGTTTTAAAGCCTTAAAAGGAAATCATAGTTTATTCCTATTTTATTTTTTAATCTATATATTTTAAGTTAAATATGTAAAAATTGCTTCTTAATGTATATGAAGCACACATGCAGAAAAAAACACACCTTAAAAAAAAAATTAATCACAGCCCTAAAACGTCTCCATTCCCTGATGGTGATTCCTTGGTCAGGGCATACTAGACCAGGTAGTGGGAGGATTCCTGGGAAGTGAACATGGTGGTTTATATGAGCTACTGTGGCCATGTTGTCCATCCACAGTGCTTACCCTGGATCAATGGCCGAAGCCTCCGCAGGGCGAGCAAACTCAAGGCAGTTGATATGCCAACGCAATCGCGGTCTTGTCCAGGAGCCTGCAGCTGCATGCCTATTGCACACGGTGCCCCAGCCTCGCTTGGAGGCAAGGTAAAACTGAGACATGGAAGTACGCGTCCTTCAGGTTTACCGCTGCAAACCAAAATTGACGGCGCACACATGCCAAAATGCATTTCTGCGTCAGCATTTTGAAAGGGAACCTGTGCAAGGCCCGGTTCAGTACTCGCGGGTCCCAAATTGGCCGCAACCAACCGCCTTTCTTTGGCACGATGAAGTAGGTGCTGTAAAACCATTCTTTATCTCGGCTGGAGGGACAGGGTCTATCGCGTCCTTCTGAAGAATGTTTGCAATCTCCGCACGCAAGGTAGCGGCATTCTCGCCCTTCAACGAGGTGAAGCGGATGCCGCTGAACCCGGGTGGGCGCCTGGCCAATTGAATTGCATAGCCGAGCCAGATGGTCCTGGCCAGCCATCATGACGATTTGGAGAGCACTAGCCATGCCTCCAAGCTCTGGGCTAGGGGCACCACTTTTCTCAAAGATCAGAGGTGTTTGAGGCTCCAAGCGCGACCCCCAGTGTCACTCCATCAACACAACTGTCACAATTATGAAATTTGTCTGATGATTAATTGTCATACAAATAATTGCAATTATGATGATTAATTTTCTGTATGACAATTAATCATCAGCCAAATTTCATAATTGTGACAGCCCTATCCTACATATTATATTAATAAATATTTTACGGATTATGCAGAATTTATGTGAATTATCATTATTTTGGGGACTCTCTCAGAAAATAATGATTGTATGTGATTAATTGTGAACCAGAATGTATGCTCAAAGTCAAAAGTCTGACAACACAAATCTAGCTCACATCCAAAAATGTCCATTTTCTCAGAGGGTGATGTACACAGTAAGTCATTGCTCTTGGAAATCTATTCACAGTAAACAGAGCAGATATCAAGAGTGATACAACACATCCAAATAAAGATTTAAAAAGGACAGTTAATTCAAAATTGTCATTATTACAAATTACAAATCATTACACATTTCGTCAGAATTTTCATTTTAAAGTGAACTGCCCCTTTAACATCTGATGTATATGCCATCCAATGATGCTATCGTGTCAAACTTTTATTAAAAGAAACTGATTAAATGTAAAATGAAGACACAGAACCATTTTAAACTATCCAAAACATCATCAGACAAAGACAGAGGGTTAATGGGTTCGATCCCATATCAGTCTATCTCTCAAACAATGAACTTGTCAACCAACCAGGTGTTGAGCAGGAGAGCTGTTAATTTCCTGCTCACTGCTGTACAATACACACTTCTGTTCTGTTGTGTCACCATTATATGTTTACCAGTGGTTCCACATCAAAATATGTTTAGCAGTGGTTCCACATCAAACGTTTGATTTTTTGGTAAGCAGAACGATAATGTGCAAAAATGCATTTTCCTTCTTTGCAAGAAGTGAATCAGGGCTTGCTAAAATGTAATTAAAACTGGATAACAGTTCATTCTATCTATACATGTAGCCTGAGGCATTATTTTAGAAATAGGCCAGGCACTGTGTCAGTGCTTCTCTGCACACAGCCAATAGAAGCAGATAACCCATAAAATGAGCAGGCCTCCTCACAATCAGACTGCTGGCCTACATTCACACACAGCACAGCCCTGTTCAGATTTAACCCACGTTATAAGCATAAACCCCGCCATCCTAGAGCCACACACTGGCATGAGACAGTACCCACCTCTGTCCATCCAGTGTGGGAATATAAGCCCAATCATTGAGAAATAAGATGAAAGCTTGTTCTTTCATCCATTCTACAAATCAAGTGACAAATCAGTTACAGTTTCTGTTCCTTTGTTTTATCTCCAGATCTGATACTGACCTGTTTGGGATTACAGACCTAAATATTGGGATGGTACATGAAAGGAGATCCATGCTTGGGAGATGTAATATCTGTATCTGACACATGTACCTACTGGTCCAAATTTGGCCTTAAAATCAAAGGTTTTTCCTTTTTGTTCATAATATCGTGAATCATTTTTATCCGATCAGTTCATCAACATGAAATCAAAGCTGACCATATATCTTTTCTTAATCCATTTCCTGCTCCTATTGTGCACATTATTCCAAGTAAATACTATACAGTATATATATATATTAGGGGTGTAATGGTTCACATTTCTCAATGTTTGGTTTGTATAATTGCTTTAGGGTCACTGTTTCAGTACGGTTCGGTATTTGCAATGTTCAGAAAAAATTTTTATATTACTGCCAAATCCAAAGTAAGAATACTCTATTTGGTAACAAACACTTCAAAAAGGTTTGACCTGAATAAAAATAATTATTTTACAGTAACCATAGTTTAACTGTGGTATTTGAGGAAAAAACCTAGTAACCACAAAATCAACATGGCTACTGTCATGTTTACAATATATAGTATAATCATGGATACTATATGGAAACTACAGTATTACAGTTGTAATCCATGGTTAATTGTATCAAAACCATGATTTCTGCAAAGAAAACCATGGTGACAGCCATGAGTCATGGTTACTACAATATTACTATAGTAAAACTGCCAGCTCTTTAACTAAAAAAACATTTTCTTGAACTTAATAACTGCGCTATTACACTACATGTATCCACATAAAATTAATTTCAAACTCTACTGCACGTAAATTCAATGTTTGGAAGCTGCACATCACTGTAGAAGGTACTTTGCTATTAAAATGGATACGAGGGATGTTGTGATGCAGCTCGAGTGTTTTAATCACACATGGAAATCACACATCTTCTTCAGCGGAGTAGGGAAACATATCGTTGGCAATGAACACCCCAATTGCTTTAGTTATCAGCACTGAGTGATTGCTTAAAAACGAAAAAGTGTGTGTGCAGTTTAGGCTCATCTGCGGTTCTCTTTCCCCGGTGATTTCAGCATAATTACTAGTATTCAGTACTCGTGTCGAGTGATGTCTGCAAACAGTGCAGGATTTGACCATCACTGTTGTAACTGACTGCAAAAAGAGAATGTTCCCAGACATGAGACCTGAATAATGCAGGGGCTTCACTATCAGCGGCTTGTTTTCTCCACTTCTCAACTACACACAACGCTTGCAGAACAGTGATGTCATCAAGCTGACGTATCATTTTGAGATCCATTCAGATGCATTAGCAGAGGTTGTAACTCTGTTTAATGCTTTATTTTCTTCACAAAATCTTGTGATCCAGAAACTTCAATAAACTTGAGGTGAACCGCGGTGAAAATGCTTAGCGAATCGTGGGTGGATAACCGTGCAATTCATTTTTTTTTACCAAGAACCGTTACACCTCCAATATATATATAAGCCATATATATATATATATATATATATATATATATATATATATATATATATATATATATACATATACACACACACACAATAGTTTTAAATGCCTTTAAAATTACTTCCATTTGACATTATGAATCCCATTTTTTTTTACTTTTCATCATTGAATATTCTTCACAATATTGTTTCACTTGGGAAAATGTCATATTATGCAAATTTATGTTGAATCTGTCACATATCAATTTTTAATTGTGTACAACGTGGCTAAAAGTACCCTTTTAGAAAATGTGCTATTTTCTGGTAGCAAAGTGTAAAAAGATATTTATTTTAATTGAATATTGATGGAACATCATTAATTTGGATAGAAATAATTATGGAAGGTTGTTTTATTTTTATTATCCTATTTTATATATTTTTTTAAGGTTACGAGGGGCCTTTAACCCACACTTGGGAACGTTAAAGGGCAACATTATTCAACTAATGCAACTAATTTTGAGACAGCACAATGCTATTTTTCACTACCATATTAAGAAGAGTCTTACTCAAAATAACTACTTCAGAGAAGGGTGAACCATTTCCTGTTAATTTCAATCACATTTAGCATTTTGCATCTCAAGTATTCTATAAACAAACTAATCTCTATTGTGACTGGATGAGTCAATGTCACTTTGAACATTTTTCATACCACTTAAGACAAAAAAGTATTATGCCTCAAAATAAATGTGATGATTTCCAGAATATTCATTAGCTACATAAATTTGCAACATTTTAAAAATGATTAAATTAACCTTGAGACATCACACACAAAGATCTCATGGAAGAGGAATATTATGTAGTGTACAGTGACAAACAGCTGTTCAGGAACGTGCTGTGGTAGTTTGTGATGATATTTAGTGTTTTGGGAGAAAGAAAAATCAAAGGAGCCTTTTTCCCTGTGGAGCCTTTAGGCCCTAAAAAGTTTTGTACCCTAAAAGGAACAATAATAATAATAATAATAATAAGTTTATTGCTAAATAAGAATATAAGTACTTTTAAAGTCAGGAGATTCGCTCGATTACATCACTCACAATGCTTCACCTGATAAATTACAAATGCTACCTTTACAAAAACATCTTTAGTATGACAAAATAGAAAAAGCAAAAGCAAAACTAACAAAAGAGAATACTGTAAAGCTAAAACACATAACAGTGTGGTATCTGGCCATGTACTCAGAAAAGCCAATGACTGTCAAGTCCGTCACACATTAACAAACCCTGTGAAGGTGATTTCAGCTCGACTTCATGTCATTTCTCTAATTATTCATTCAGTAATTTCATGAGAGTATTAAATCAAAGTGGATTACATCAACACTTGGCTTTCAGATGGCAGTAATGAGCAGAAAGCTCTTGATAAGGTCTGTTTATGAAGCTTATATGCTGGTGGATAGGACTTCATTGGCCAGATGTCCCTCAGGGGTTCTGTGGCCAAAAATATACCAGCACAATCTCAGACTGTGGCTCATGTGGACTGCAGTGTTGTGACACTTTAGACACGTCCACCAACAAGGTCACACACAAACATAACATTTGACAGTGAAGAACACAGCGGCAGAATAAATAGCATCTTCATTCTTGTAGTGAAATATTCAGTTTCTGGATGAAGCATAATTTTTTTCTGGATCCAAAAATACAGCTCATATTTCTTCCCACTAAGACCACGCTGGTTGCTTTCTGTTATGTGTAAATTTGTGCTGTACATGATGTATGTTATGCATTTGCACTTGGTGCCAAACATACATTGTTTTTTTTTTTGTTTTTTTTGGTCCATTTATGTTGTGTCTGGCTGCGGCTGCATGTAAAATAATCGGAGGCTTGTCTAAGATTAAACTTGGATGACTTTCTTAATTTATAATCAACAACTTTAAAACAATATTTTATATTTTTCCATCATTTTAAATGCAATCACAACATTTGCAACACTTCATGGGATTGTAGTTCATTGCGTTATTGAATATGTCAAGTACACAGTCTTGAACCTTTTTTTTCTAATTAATAAAAAAAAAAATTGCTTTGTAATGTTGTGATGATACTGTATATGCTTCTGTCAGTCACAAGTCAGAGTCATTTTAACTTTCAAATAAAAAATATATTATAATTAAAAATAATAATTGCTGAATTTCACTACCCACAATCCTGCAGCAAGATCGATTAATCAGAAAACTCACTGCTACCATTGAAAAGGGAAATTTCTAAAGCTGAGTTTTTGTAGGAAGCTAGCTACCTAACTAGGGTTGCCAACCGTCCCATACAATACCAAATTGTCCCGTATTTAAGCAAGAAAATTGCGTTCCATATTGAATCCATACATGATGCAGTTTGTCCCATATTTTGCCATCTCACACACAAATTGCTGGGAAGATTTCACACATCAAGAGAAATAGAATTGAAACACAGACATCTTTTGCGTGAGTTGTGTGAGATATCAGCTGTTGGTTTACATGACGCTAAACTTGACAGAAGCGACCGACGGAAAAATCAAGTAAGATCAATGTCAATCAGCGCTTGTCTTTTGTCATTTTCCATTACAGCATTCGAGAGCATGATAACTGTTTACCACCACTGTGATTCCAAAATATCACACGTCTATTCATGATATGACATTACATTGCATTATATGTCAGTGCTCAATCTGGAAGAGAGAGAGAGAGAGAGAGAGAGAGAGACTCGGTGACAGTGAGGAAAAACTGCAGCACTTCTAATGCAAAAGTACAATACATGTGAAGTAAAAACACTTCATGTGATTATCTTCCATGTTCCTTGTGATAAACACGGTGTACAGCCAAAACTACAATAATGTGATCTAAAGAAGGGATAATGTACAGTCAGCTGGTTGTTATCGCAAAATAAACCCAGAATCTTATATCACTCTGTTGTGGGGTTTTTTTTAGACAACAACTGGCTGACTGTATATTATCCTGCTTATTTGAAGGCTAATAAAAAAATAGACAAATAAATGGGCACGAAACTTTGATTTGCATTGAAATTATGTCCTTATGTGAGAAATAAAAAAGCTAAATTCCATATGCGGTTGTTCCTCAGAAATATCATACCACTAGATGGCGCCATTGACCAATCAGAATAGAGTATTTCAGAGAGTCATATAATAAGGAGAAATAGCCTACACTATTTTATGTTAAGCATTTTCTCTACCATAAATACCCATACAAGGTTGCTTCAGATATAACAATCACTTGCATGCTTACTAAGATAGTGGTCATGAAAGGGAAAATTAATGTTTTAGTGATATATATTATTAGCACATTATTCATATACTGTTTACAAACTGATGAGCCCAATATTAAATGGAAAGCATGTTTTGTTGAGCGTTAAAAATTGAAAAGGCTATTACGAGGAAGAAACTTAACAGGACGCTTAACAGAAACCTATTGGCTCCATTTATTGCAGCTTTATTCATTTGGGGGTTTTGTTGTCCTGTATTTGGCTTATAAAAAGTTGGTAACCCTGTATCTAACATTAGTAAAAAAAAATTACATACCGTAAGTGTTAAAGACTGTGAAAATGTATTCAAGCTACACATAAAATTATTACATAATTTCCAATACTTTACAGGACTGGCAGATCATTCAGTTTGAGAAATAATCTGCAGTGACATGAGGGATGACATAAAAATAAGACACTCTTAGATTTCAAATCACTGGGATAAATTAAGAGCAATTCGACAAGCTTTGGACTTTGTGAGTGTTTTCAGGGTACTGTACCTGAGCAAGTAAACGTAAAAAACAGTGAGGGACAGGATGAAGTGGACGGTGTACAGGAAGAGGGTGATGATGATGCCCGCTGTGCCCGACTGCTCAGTCCGATAGAAATGCCAATAGAGTTTAGCAGCATCTGCCAATGGTTCCTCTGCGCTGTAGGACAAACGCTGGCCAAACACAAGCACATAATGTTTACTAAATCATCACTGTCCCACATCAGAAGAGGTGATACCACAGCCATTACACATTTTATCTTAAGATAAACATAATTTGGTTGTTTTGCATGAATCTTTTTATCATCTCTATCAAATCCCAAAAAAAGTATGCCTGAACTCACTCCAACTCAATATAAGCCTGCTTTTTATTGGCCTTATAAATCTACAAAATGAGGCACGCATGAGGAAAGTGTGACCTGGAGCAGGGGTTACCTAACCTCTGAGGGTTCATGAGGGAACTGCAGGTGGCTTGTAAGATTGTGATAGAGATCCCAATGCTTTGTATAAAAATAATAAAATAAGTAATAAATAAAACAAATATAAAAGTGCTAATTATAATGTAATGCTATGAAAAGGGGCACTTCAAGTAAATTATTTAGGTAAAAGGGGTTCAGCTAACAAAAGTTTGGGAAGCCCTGACCTACAGTGTAAAAATCTTTTGTGAGATCTACCGTCTCTATATGTCTGTCTGTCTGTCTTTCTGTCTCACTCTTGCTCTGACATTAATTTTTATTCATAAAGTGACTTTGCTAAGATAATGTGAAACATCTATTTATGTGTGCCCGTTATTTTAAGTGACTTACCCCCAGGATGGCATCCACAGTGAAGAGCGCCAGAGGGTGGAGTGCTGTCCACAGCGTCGCAACTGTGATAAACTTTGACAGGAAAGAGGGTGTTGAGCCAAACGCACACTGACAGCCCCATCTGATCGAGAGCAGCAGCAGCGTAGCTGCACTCAAGGTCAGGGGGCCGAGCAGCACCAGCATCACTTCCTCCAGGCTGGACAGCAGTGAGCCCTGATACACCAGAACCACAGTGTACGCGCACAACCCGAACCTGACCAAACACAATCAAAGTTGCAAGACACTTTCATTACACTGTATACAAGAGCAATAAACCACATGATTCTGTGTGTTACACTGATTTCAATATGGTTAAGGTTTTATGTTAGGCACATGCGACACATAAAAACAGAGTTGAATTAATGTTCGATCACAAGTATATCAGCTATTGTCAGATTTCAGATAAAAATTGTATTTCAACTGACATTTATGTCCATGTGGTGGTATTGGTACTGCCCCTTTAAGAATCCTGTACCTTTAAGAATTAGGCTCCATTTTCTGAGGTAGCAGGTGATCCCAATCCCAGCCATTATACAGTGGGGGGTAGAATGTTAAGGTGCTGGTGATTTTTTGTTTACCTGGAATGATTTTGGTTGTCTCCTATGGTTTTTCCTCACTGTCACGAGTCTCTCTCTCTCTCTCTCTCTCTCTCTCTCTCTCTCTCTCTCTCTCTCTCTCTCTCTCTCTCTCTCTCTCTCTCTCTCTCTCTCTCTCTCTCTCTCTCTCCTCCTCTCTCTCTCTCTCTCTCTCTCTCTCTCTCTCTGTGTTCTGACCTACTCTTCTTTTTCTTTCTGTTTTATATTCTGCCATATCACAGTAGTTAGTGTTTTGTGTGCTGCCCTGTCCTCTCTTCCCAAGTACTGCTCTCATTAAGGTATGTTGCCCATTTGATTAGAGAATTTTGGTTATTTATGAGAGTTTAATTAAAATATTTTCTGTTTGTTTGTTCTCAGCTGACCTAGTTCATTTAGGCCTGCTGGTCCTCTCTAATCCAGGCTATCTGTCCAAATTGTGTGGCCTGTTCTTTGTTTAGTTTGAGAGGCACCTGGTAGCCTGGTGTGGTAACCTGAGCAGAATGCAACATTTAATGCTGCTGTTTTGTCTTTATTTGTTTGTTACGGTTTTCCCTGATTCGTTGTTTTTTATTTTGTGTTTCCTGCCTTTACCTTGATCCCCTCAGTTGCTGTGTTTATTCTGGTCCCTCTGTTTGTCATCTTGATGATTGGTCGTTTCTTATGCTTGATGTCATTTTCTCATTTGTCTATGTTTTCAGTTTGATTTCCATGGATTTGTTATTGATTGTGTCTTAGTGATTTTTTTTGTGTGGGGGGGGGGGGTCACTGCATGTGTAGGCTGATCTGATGTGTTGCTTACTGTGTTGACACGAGTGGGTCTTTGGTTCAGGAACAACAAATTTGCTTTATAAGATCAGTGCAACTGTAACTAATACCCTCTGATTTCTCCATCTACTGTGGAATGAAACTCTCAATATATATTGAGAGTTTAATCTGATTTGGCTTTTACAATAGTTTGCCTGGTCATTACCCCCCACACTGCTTTTGAACTTAAAATAGTAATTCCCAGGGTGGCGTAGTTGGGCCAATTCCAAGAGATCAACAGTGTGTGTGTGTGTGTGTGTGTGTGTCATCATCATGCCACATCCATAGTGATAAAATACAGTACAAAGCAAAATAAACCTTAAAATCATAGACAGAATATGAGCTGTCATGTGTTCTCATTGCATGAATCTTCCACCCTTCATTTCACCTGCTCGGCCTATTTCTGCTGCTCATGTTCACTGCAGTGGATGCTCTCCTCTCCAGCATTTAGACAGATAAAGACAGACCTCTAACCACTGTGAAGCTTCGCAATAGTTATTATAGGTTACATACATTTCAAATCAGTTTTCAATTTTAAGATGATTTTAGTCAAATTCAACCCAGCCAAATTTGAATAGATTCAATTTTAAACTATTCGGTTTGACTTAATTTCAAGACTCGATTAAATTAAACTCGACTAAACTGTTAAGTTGAAGGTTGTCGGTTCGATCCCCACAGCCACCACCATTGTGTCCTTAAGCAAGACACTTAACTCCAGGTTGCTCCGGGGGGATTGTCCCTGTAATAAGTGCACTGTAAGTCACTTTGGATAAAAGCGTCTGCCAAATGAATAAATGTAAATTTGATTAAACTTAAGATTTGATTTCATTAGAGATTCGATTTGAGATTTGCTTTGATTCAGTTTGTCAAATTTTTTTTTATTTGATTCTATTGTCAAATATATATTCACTCTTAATGTATGTTAGAGAATGCTTTACTGTAAATGACGTCAACAGACGAAGTCACCTGACTCAACTAACTGCAGTGTATAAAGCAGGACCTGTTTTTCGTGAAGACATTTTTCCACATGCTTGTGGTACAATAAAATCCACACATGTTTTTGTGTAGATGTGTTGAACTAATTTAGGTGTGTGTGAAGGGGTGGTATTTGTGAGAATGCTGGGATATTGAAATGTGCATGGGGAGAATGATCACTAATGACTGCTGTGTGTGTGTGTGTGTGTGAGCGCATGCGTGCGCGCTGTCAGTCTACAGCTGATCTTTGACTGCCACTGTGGTCACTAGGCTCTAGAGAAACGCTCAGACATGTGGAACATGTCATCTGCCTCTGACCCCGTCTCTATATTTTCACTGGCTTCTTCTCATCTGTCTGTCTCTACATCCCTCTAAATACCCTCATCTGCTGTAAGTTGCTCTCTGTGATTTAAAGACCAGATTTGTTTGGCAACAGGAAAGCTGGCATGAAAGAATATTCACTGAACGACTCCTGGATGATAAATTAAATTAACAACATATGCAAAATAGAACAACACGGCTGTATCGTACAGGGTTTATGATGAAACTGTCCACACAATAAAACAAGAAATTCTTTCCAAATAATCCTCACTTCCAGGTCTGCAGGTTGAAATTGATTACGTTCCTTCCATGAGGCTGTAAAAGTTTAGAGGAGTCTTATAAAAGGTGTGTGTGTACACATTAACAGCACATGCATCACCTACAGTGCTGTGGTGTTACTAACATGTGTAGTGTTGTGAAGTCATTCATTTTAGTCAATCAGTTTATTCATGCAGCTTGCATTATAGGCTCATGTAAATGAACTGGTTCAAAAAAGATTAATTGATTCACTTTAGTCCCGACACCAGAATGTGTGTGTGTGTGTGTGTGGTATTTCACAATTTTTTTTTTGTAATGCTAGTTTAGTGAAACGCTACCGTTGGCTACTATGTTTTGAATTACATAAATTAGGGTGTTTCTAGATTGATTTATTGTATTTGGTTCAAATGGATCCGTTCAAGTGTAAATCTGTCATGTCAGAATAAATACATAAATAATCATAGTTAATCATTTTAAAAATGATTGTTTAGTCAGCTACTTTCATATGTATTTTGTAGTGAACTCCTTTTTCAAAAGTAGGACGACTGTTACTCAACTATTTTAAATTAGTTGCTTGACCAACCATAGTTACAAAACGCTTAAGCAACACCGCTGTATAAATAACTGAGTATAAATTAGGTTCCCCGGCTGTCACTCACTCGACATTGTGTCGATGAGTTGACACTAGGGGTCGCTCCTGTGGAGCCCAGACATTTCTAATCTTGAGAAAAGGCCAATGGGAATTGGCGTGTGGAATTTGCATGCCATTCCCCTGGACATACGGGTATAAAAGGAGTGACGATGCAAATACACATCAGATATCTTCTTCGGAGCCGAGAGAGCAGCCACAGAGTTGATGAATGCTGTCATCATTCATCTCTATCCAAGCTGTCAGTTCTATGGCGCTTTCCAGCGGTTCTGTATCAGACAGAACACGTTGGTCCCACTGAAATCCTTCAGAGGCTCCTGGGGCATACGGCATCTTCAGTGACGGTTACGCCGCTTGGGTTGATGCATATGAGACCACTTCAGCACTGGCTACAGATCGGAGTCGAGAGACGAGCATGGTGCCACGGCACACACCGCGTCGTTGTCACACAGGCTTGCTGCCGCTTTTTCATCCCTTGGTCAGACCTGGCATTCCTACAGGCAGGAGTTCCCCTAGGCCAGGTCCACAGGCACGTCGTGGTTACAACAGATGCCTCCCAACGGGGCTGGGGCACCGTATGCAACGGGCACTCAGTCGTCGACACTGCATCGAGTTGCTGGCAGCACTACTTGCCCTGAGGAGGCTATTGCCATTGACCCGGGGCAAGCATGAGTTCATCAGGACTGACAACACAGTGACAATTGCGTATATCAGCCACCAAGGTGACCTACACTCTCGTCGAATGTCACAACGCGCCCATCGTCTCCTCTTTTGGAGTCCACAGCAGTTCAAGTTGCTGCGAGCCACCCACATCCCAGAGTAACGCAACAGCACAGCGGACGCGATGTCATGACAGGTTACGCTCAGGAGAGTGTGGAGACTCCACCCTCAGATGGTCCAGCTGATCTGGAGTCGATTTGGCAAGCACAGGTAGACCTGTTCGCTTCCCCAGAATCCTCCCACTGCCCACATTGGTACTCTCTGACCGAGGCTCCCCTCGGCACAGATGCCCTTGCACACAGCTGGCCCCTGGGGCTGCGCAAGTATGCCCCCCCGTGAGCCTACTTGCACAGTCATTGTGCAAGGTCAGGGAGAATGAGGAGCAGATCCTCTCAGTGGCCCCATATTGGCCCTCCCGGATTTGGTATGCTCCTCGCGACAGCCCCCCCTGGCGAATTACACCGAGGAAGGACCTTCTTCCTCCGGGACGGGGCACCATCTGGCATCCGCGACCGGACCCCTGGAATCTCCATGTCTGGCCCTTGGATGGGACGTGGAAGACTTAGGCCTGAAGTGGTGTCTGTTCGCTCAGTGGTGTTCTTCCCAAGGTGAAGACCACCAGAGATGCGCAGTAGGATCAGTGCTTTCCTTTCTGCAGGAAAAGTTGGAGGGACAGCTGTCCCCCCTCCACCTTGAAGGTGTATGTAGCCGCTATATCGGCACATCACGATGCAGTGGAAGGTAAGTATTTAGGGAAGCACAATTTGATCATCAGGTCCCTGAGAGGACCCTCAGGGCCTTCAGGGAGCTCCCTTTGAGCCCCTTGAGTCACTCTCTGAAGACTGCACTCCTGATGGCGCTCACCTCCATCAAGAGGGTAGGGGACCTGCAGGTGTTCTCTGCTAGCGAACTGTGCCTAGTGTTTAGTCCGGCTTACTCTCACGTCATCCTGAGACCCCGACCGGGCTACGTGCCCAAGGTTCACACGACCCCTTTTAGGGATCAGGTGGTGAACCTGCAAGCGCTGCCGCAGGAGGAGGCAGACCGAGCCTTGCGTTGCTGTGTCCAGTGCACTCTCTTCGCATCTATTTGGACCACACGCAGAGCTTTAGAAGCTCCGAGCAGCTCTTTGTCTGCTTCGGCAGACAGCGGAAGTGAAGCGCTGTCTGCAAACAAAGGATTGCCCACTGGGTCGTCAATGCCATCACTATGGCATACCACACCTAGCATGTGCCGCCCCCTGCTGGCCTACGAGCCCATTCTACCAGGGGCGTTGCAGCTTCTTTGGCGTTGTCCCATGGTGCCTCTCTAGCAGACATATGTAGAGCCGCGGGCTGGGCAACACATGACACCTTTGCGAGGTTCTATAACCTCATGGTTGAGCCAGTTTCATCCCGTGTGTTATCAGGTGACACAAACAGGTAAGTTCGCGTCAGCTGGCCGGGTGTATCGCTTGTGCATAGAGCCTTTTCCCTCCCTTGAGATGGCAGTTAGCCATTCCCCTAGGTGCAGGGGACCGCTTCATGCCTGCCAGTGTGTTGGGGGTAGTTATGCGACGGCTTGCTGCGCTGCTACGAGGCACACAGAGGTCTGCCTGTCTCGCACTGCCAGTCTCCGTTACTCGGTTCAGCTCTTGTGGCGTTTCCATTGGGATCCCTAGTGTCAACTCATCGACACAACGTCGAGTGTGTGACAGACAGGGAACGTCTCGGTTTCTGACATAACCTCCATTCCCTAATGGAGGGAACGAGATGTTGTGTTCCTCCGGCCATAACACTGAACCAACCGCTGAAAGTGCCGGGTCTTTGGCTCGGCTCCTCAGTGCGATACCTGATGTGTATTTGCAGCATCACTCCTCTTATACCCTTATGTCTGGGGGAGTGGCATGCAAATTCCACATACCAATTCTCATTGGCCTTTTCTCAAGATCAGAGATGTCTGGGCTCCGCAGGAGTGACCCCTAGTGTCAACTCATTGTCACAACATCTCATTCCCTCCATCAGGGAACGGAGGTTACATTAGTAACCGAGATGTTTTATACACACAATTATTCACAATCAAAGAAGACAAATGTTTTTTTTTCTACTGAACAATCTGAGCATCCCAAGCAAGCAAAGCTTAAACTTGCATGAATCAAATAATCTCCCACACCGAATCAAAGCAAATCTTTAAATGAATTTCTAATGGAATCAGTTTGAATCTTCAATTGAATAAAATCGTATCTCAAAATTAAGCAAATCTCGAATTGAATCTTAAATGTAATAATCTGAATAGCAAACTGAATCAAATTAAGTGTAAAGGATTCATATTTTAAACTGAATGAAATAATCTCAAATTGAATCAAATCGAAACTGGAGTTTAATTAAAGCAAATCTTGAATGGCATCATTTTGAATTGGTAACTGAATCTCAAATGGATCCACATTGAATCTTGAATTGAATCACAAATCAAAAATAATTTGGAACTGAAGCTTTAATTCAATCTATCTGAAATTCAAATTTAATTTAATTCTTCAATTAGCTGAGCTTTCCGAGGTCAGAAGTTTCCAGGATGTGCACAAACAGGAGCAATATCACCATATGAAAACCTGAACCAAACTGAAACATCAGTGCATTGCTTCATACTTATTTAGGTGATAAAAAGTAGCCTGTTTGGCCAGTGAGTTTAAATTAGCCGTGTGTGTGTGTGTGTGTGTGTGTGTGTGTGTGTGTTCATGGTGAATATTGTAAACAGACATTTATAAAGGTCAGCGTATGATCTGCTGGAATTTTTCTCTCTCTCTGTGTGTGTGTGTGTGTGTGTGTGTGTGTGTGTGTGTGTGTGTGTGTAATAATGATGTATTCGAGACTGTGTGTCTAACCTGTTGATGGGGATGTGTTTGCTCTGCAGGTAAAGCCACTGACTGCAGTAATGCAGATACAGACGTGGGAACCACATGAGAGTGAACAGCAGAACGTTCAGACTGATCTGAGACAGTCGATGATGTGAACTCAAGGAGAAATCGAGCAGAGATGGGAGGAGACGCACTGCTAGACGTGTCCTGTCAGCCGTCCCACAACACATCGGAGCAGAGCAGCGCTGACTGTGATGCTGAGTTCTGGAGATGACACCGAGAGATTATTTAATTATACATGATTTGAGAGTGAATGGTTAATTTGTGTGTTCTGTGTGTCCTTGTGACTTACTACTATCTTCAGTCAAATTATTTGATGGATTCAAGGAATATTCTGGGTTCAATACAAGTTAAATTCAATCAAAAATATTTGTGGCACAATGTTGATTATCCCAAAAAAATTATTTTGAATCGTCCCTCCTTTTCTTTAAAAAAAAAAAAAAGAGCAAAAACAGTGTTCCAGTGAGACACTAACAATGGAAGTGAATGGGTCAATTCTGTTAAAACTTGTGAATTATTTGAGCTGTAAAGTTGTTTAAATCATCATTTTTACATTCATTTTAGGGTTTGGTGACATTACATTGTCATGGTAACAAAGTTGTAAAATTGGCTGTAACTTTACACCGATGCGGTTAGTGATTTTCTCACACTAAAATTATGTTTACACACATATTGTTTATGTCTTGTGTCTATACTTTTGAAACAGTATTTTAACATTCAAAAATTCACAATTCAAATTCTTTTTTTTTAAGAAAAGGATGGGAAAGTAAAATTTAGTTTTTGTGGTAATCAATATTATGCCACAAATGCTGTCGATTGAGCTTAACTTGAATTGAATCAGGAATATTATTTTAACCCTATGCAGTACGTAATTCAAAATTGTTTTTTTTTTTTTACAAAAGTTACTCAAAAGAAATCCAGAACAAGAGACTTTAGACTTCTCTAAAAATTTAATGATTTTGCTTTACTGAAAACTTAAAAGTACTATGAATATTTTTTTTATTAAGTTATTTTCTTACCAACAAGTTTTTTAGCTCAATTAATTAAATGGTAAATGGTCTGCACTTATATAGCACTATTTAAACGTTAGCGGTATTCAAAATGCTTTACACTGTGTCTCATTCACCCATTCACACACCAATGACGGCAGAGCTGCCATGCAAGGCGCTAGCCTGCCATTGGGCGCAATTTGGGGTTCAGTGTCTTGGAGTTCGGCATGTGGAGTCATGTGGGCTGGGAATCGAGCCACCAACCCTGCAATTAGTGGACAACCTGCTCTACCACATGAGCCACAGCCGCCCCATATAAGCCCATTTTGCAAGGAGAATGGCATCCTCATGGGCTTTGTCTAGAGGTGCATTCTTGGAGGACATTTGTATGGGGGCAGGATGGTCCTCTCAGCATACATTAGATTTTATGATCTGGATGAGTGTTTGACACCTGCTTCCCACGTTATCTCTGTTGGAATGTTTACTATATGCTTGCCACACGGGCAAAGACAGTTGGCAGCTACTATTCGGATGATGTGATTACGCAGCTCGAGTTCAAATGAAAGGGAACATCTCGGTTACGTGAAGAGTAACCGAGATGTTCCCTTTCGTTTGAACTCGAGCTTTCCCACTCTGGTAACGAGACTCTGCATAAGCTGACCATACTCTCTAGAAGCTGCATAGGTTTTCTGCAGGAAGGCTCGAGACTGACTCAATGGTGTGAAAGCGAGCGCCTTTATGGAGACCATGACGTAGCTAGGGGCGTCGCTTAAGCGCCATCGGCCAATATATTGGCGTGATTGTATGAGGGCTTCAGACCATGTGACACTCAGGGCATGTCCCAACGCAGCGTGCCATTCCCACTCAGGGAACCAGGGTTATGCTTCACGTACCCAAAATTTTTTCTGTATTGTTCATTCCACTGTCATAATCAAAACCACAGCTTTCCTGCACAGCATTAAAAAGCCTTTCCGTCCATCTACACACACTAGACAGAGTTAATATGTCAGAGACACGTCCCTGTCAAGCCGCATTACACCACAGTGACAAATACACTCACCTAAAGGATTATTAGGAACACCATACTAATACTGTGTTTGACCGCCTTTCGCCTTCAGAACTGCCTTAATTCTACGTGGCATTGATTCAACAAGGTGCTGAAAGCATTCTTTAGAAATGTTGACCCATATTGATAGGATAGCATCTTGCAGTTGATGGAGATTTGTGGGATGCACATCCAGGGCACGAAGCTCCCGTTCCACCACATCCCAAAGATGCTCTATTGGGTTGAGATCTGGTGACTGTGGGGGCCATTTTAGTACAGTGAACTCATTGTCATGTTCAAGAAACCAATTTGAAATGATTCGAGCTTTGTGACATGGTGCATTATCCTGCTGGAAGTAGCCATCAGAGGATGGGTACATGGTGGCCATAAAGGGATGGACATGGTCAGAAACAATGCTCAGGTAGGCCGTAGCATTTAAACGATGCCCAATTGGGACTAAGGGGCCTAAAGTGTGCCAAGAAAACATCCCCCACACCATTACACCACCACCACCAGTCAAATTGAACAGGTGTTCCTAATAATCCTTTAGGTGAGTGTATAGCCTGACTCGTGTCCTCTGTGTAATGAACGTATCGATGATATATGAACAGATGTATTTTTAGTCGTCTGCACAGACGGGCTTCTCAAGAGACAATTTCTAATGCAAGGTTAGAAATTGTGAGGAAAGGTATTATATATAAATTTTCTAAGTGATGTTCCTTTAGATTTGAGATAAAAGTATCTTCCAAAATGTGTGAATGTGAGTGCAGCTGTATTATAACTGCATCTACTGTTGACACTTCTTTTACATAGAGAATGTGAATGCTCATTGTGAAATATGTTGTACAGCTAAGCAGGTAATGGCGTGCATTGGCAGGACAGTCACGCTTGGGGGTGGGTTTGATTTATGGCCCGATGCCTCTTAGGCAAAGCGCTGCAACCCTGAGAACTATCTGTGCCTTCAGATACCGCTGTAAATCTGGATTCATTTAAATGCTGGACATCTTCTGTATTTGCAGGATACATTTTTTTGTTGTCACTTTTTACTGGTTTGAACCAAAGGCATTATTTTGTAAATGTGCCAAAGTAATTTTCCATCTCTCCTCTATCAGAGAAGTCAAACAAAGTGTGAAAGAGAGACTCAAAGGAAAATAGAAGTAAAGGGAGAAAGAGGCAGAGATGAAAACATTATGCTGCCTTCTAAATTAATCTAACAGTAAATTTTACCCCAATTCTACAGCAGCATCACTTGTGTCTTTTGTTGAGAAGGGAATCTACTGCAACAAGCTCAGTGTCTATTAAATCTATTCAAGATGGTGGATGAATTAAAAAAGTATATGAAAATACTAATAATGCCAAAAGGAACCAAACAACCAGAAAATACTTAAAATAATTTAGACAGTCAACCTTCTTATTAAACACGGACTTACTGAGCAACAATAACAAACATTTACATGGTAACTCTCTTCAAATCACCTGGGCAGTTCTGAACTAACACAATCAGGAATAGACTAAAATCTTTCAGGCTCTAGCTGCCTCTAATGCATTTTTGTATTTTTATTTTTTTTTCACTGAGCTCATCATAATGCTTTCTGGGATTGCCGTACCCACAAAGTATACATCCAATTCTGCTTCCTACCCTCTGCTGCCAAACTTCATGTCAGGAACGCACCTATGATGCTATAAAATTCTGTATAGGCATGCAGTTCACTAAGAATCAGAACAGAGCTTGTATCTGTTCAATTTGTTGATTGATAGGAAATTGTTTGCATATTTAAAGCATATGTCTTCTAATGAGTTTTACACAACTAATCCCAAGTGGGTGACGTTTACTTCGCATACAGAGAGTTTGCTTTGAAGAGTGCAGCTTTGATATCAGTCGATTGGAAGCAAGTGTATCAGCAGAACATTAAGAGTTATCATAGGAAAGAACAGCACTGGAAACATAACTGTACATTCAGAGTGTTCACACCTTTTTATGCACAGTAAAATCTCACGTGAATATGTGTTAGGACTGCATGATTTGGTAAAAAAATAACATTGGGGAAAATGTTGACAAAATTGTGAATGCGATTTGAACTGATATGACAAACATTTCAAATGTCTTGCTACTTAGATATCAAGACAAAAATAAGTTTATAGTTATTGATTATGAGCCCCAGATGTGCTTGAAATATGTGTAGACAACAGACAGAACAGAGTGCTGCCCCGTCACTTTGAAGCATGCAACACATAGACTATATATTCATTCAAATCAAGTTTTTAGCCATATTGTGATTGACAAAACTAAGCTATATCTTGATTTCAGTTTTATTTTGATACATTATTCATTCCTAATACAGATTGTGATAATTAAACTTTTATGTATTTATTTATTTAAACTTTGGAACAACAATATTTAAGAGTCTGATCTTCTGAAAATGATGTGACTGTGGTGAAATTGTTCTGTAAAATTAAATTATGTGGTTCAGAACACATATTCCACCAGCTCCTTGGTGAAATGTCCACTGTGTCGCACTAAAAGTGAGTTAAATGTTCCCAAAACAGATGACGTTATTAAGGTTAATGCTCTATTGAGTTTTAAATCAACATAACCGACCTCCTTACTCTAAACCTTTAAACCTAACCGACAGTGTCATAAAACAAATGTGAGATGAAAAACACAATTGCTGAAGCAACCACGACATTTAGTGGTGCTTCTCTGACACTTTCAGCACACATGTCGACTCGTGTGCTCTTCAGGACTCATAATACGTTCACAGTCTGCCGCTCACTTCGACACTGTGTCGAAGAAGCGATACTAGGGGTCTCTCTTGAGAGCCTTGCACATCTCTGAACTTGAGAAAAGGCCAGTGAGAAATTGGCAGACATAATTTGCATGTCCCGCCCCCGGACATACGGGTATAAAGGGAGGGAAATCAGTCTGTCCATTCAGAATTTTTCTTCGGAGCCGACCGGTTGTGTGATCAGCGAGCTGTATTCACAAGATTGTTCACTTCATCTCTTGAAAGAGCTTATGCTGTTGGATCTACGGTGCATATCAGTGGCTTTCTCCTTCTCTGCACGGCAGTGCAGCTGTGCCCCAGAGCGCTTCGACAGCGGTTTTATAAAAGAGAATATTTTCTTAAAAGGGTTTATTTCTCTAAAAGAGCAATACACAGCGACGTTGAACATCCTTTTCAGGATGCGTCTTTATATAGATGCCCTTCCGTTATGTGTAGATCCTGGATGCAGTCGAGTTCTCTCCACTCCTGACGGTCACAGCCGCTGCCTCGTGTGTCTGGGCTGCGATCACACTGAGGCAGCGTTTGTGGATGGTTCATGTTCTCACTGTGAGAACCTTACCATGGCAACGTTGCGGTCACGGCTTTCCTTTTTAAAAAGGAACGTCACTCCAGCCGCCCCCCGCATCGCTCCTTCCCACGGGATTGAGGACGACCTGGCTGGCGATGGAGGCGATTTGGGGATGGCAGCAGGCTCGGTTTCACTGGGTACATCACCACGAACCACCCGACCTGCTCGTTGACATTTGCCCGGGCTCAGGGTGACAGCGGCTTGCCTCATAATATGTATATTGCCGCTATTGCAGCCCACCATGGCGCAGTAGACGGCAAGTCTTTGGGTAAGCATGACTTGATTATCAGGTTCCTAAGAGGCGCCCGAAGGTTGAACTGTCCCCGGCCAAGCCTGTTCCCCTCATGGGATCTCTCAGTGGTCCTCTCGGGCCTTCAGAGATCCCCCTTCGAGCCGCTAGAATCAGTTGAGCTCAAGGCCCTCTCTCTGAAGATGGCCCTCCTGATCGCACTCACTTCCATCAAGAGGGACTGGGACCTGCAAGCGTTCTCTGTCAGCGACACTTGCCTGGAGTTTGGTCTGGCAGACACTCAAGTCATCCTAAGACAGCGACCGGGCTACGTGCCCAAGGTCCCTACGACTCCTTTCAGAGACCAGGTAGTGAACCTGCAAGCGCTACCCCGGGAGAAGGCAGACCCAGCCCCTTCGTTGCTGTGTCCAGTGCATGCCCAGCGTACTTATGTGGACCGCACGCAGAGTGGAACAGTCTCCTTGAGAGCGGACCCGTGTCTCCCTTGGGCAGTCCCTGCTGCCACCCGGTCGCTGTAGTTTGTAACTCCTCCATCTCAACAGATATGAAAACCATATGTGACCTGAAAACCCATGTGATGTATTTCACCACTCTTTATCTCCTCCAGCCTGGGCAGGTGTGGTCTCCGCGGGGTCTTTTCCCCCTGAAAGAATAGGAATTGGAAAAGAACGCCTTCTCTGATGCGTGTGATAGCGTTAAGATGGCCCCAGCCACTTTTGCTTTGGTTGCATTTCCCACCCTTTATGCCCGTATGTCCGGGGGCGGGACATGCAAATTCTGTCTGCCAAATTTTCACTGGCCTTTTCTCAAGTTCAGAGATGCACGAGGCTCTCAAGAGAGACCTCTAGTGTCGCTTCTTCTACACAATGTCTCATTCCCTCCATCATGGAACGGATGTTACAATAGTAACCTAGACGTTTTTTTTTTACATCACAAGTGCAATGCTCTATCAATTGAGCACAATCTGATCACACAAACAAGCTCGTAAATAGGGATGTGCCTGAAGCCGAATACATTATTCAGGCAAGAATAATGGATTTATCTGAATAAAATAAAAAAATAATCATATGACTGATTATCCAAGAGGCACAAGGATTAACTTGCTTTTAGTGGTACACAGTGGACATTTCACCAAGGAAATTATCTAAGAGGCACAAAGATAGTGACTTTTTACACTTGATAAGTGACTTATCAAGTGTAACATTAAGATATGACATCATATAAATTTTCCACTTCTTTAAATGTCTGTTAATATATCACATGATTCACATGTGATTCCCATATATTCATTTATAGCCTAAACCTGAGTCTGATGTTAAATTCTTGACCTGAAGTGATGATTTATGTCGGAGCCCATCTATCCATCTCTTAAAGTTGACCACATTTATATCCACATGAGCGATTAATGTAATTATTTGGTTAAGAATTTATTCTGAAACAATAAATGATATAAAATGAAAAAAAAAAAGCAGTCAAAATACTCCATAAAGGTTTAAATGCTCAACAGAGTAGACTATTCAGAGTCTGGGGGACGGAGCTTTAACTTTTCTCAAGATATTATGGGAGAAAGATTTAAACTTGGTATTGGAGGAGGGAGAGTGGGCTAGGATTGAAATAAACGTCAAGTCTGCATCTACAGATGCAAGGGTTCACCTTATACAATTTAAGATTTTACATTGAATCTATTGGACCACTCTAGATTGTATAGGCTTTTTCTTAAAGACACAGCCACCTGATGGCAATGCCAATCAGAAGATGGGGACACATCCCATGCCTTTTGGGGGGGGTGTTAAAATCCAAGAATTTTGGTTGAGGGTTCAAAGTTTAAATAAGTTTAAATGTAATTGTTGTTGTTGTGCCTCATGTGTTAATTTCTTTAGGAAACTGCTGCAAATAAACAAGCCACATAAAATAATTTTTCTAAAATATATGGATAGTAACCTGATTCTATGAGATCAGTTTGGTTTTGAAAGTGAGCACTAATTTTGCATTCACCATCACACATATACTGACATATGGCCTGTAAAATAACACATGCCATAATAATTTTGTCATGTCAGTTTGGGCCCTCAATGCTAAAAAGCATTGAGGGCCCCAACTGACATGACAAAATTGTATATATATATATATATATATATATATATATATATATATATATACTGTATATATATTTTACATATTATTATTATTATTATTATTATTATTATTATTTTAAACATCTTCAGAAGTGTGGACAATAATACTTGGTGCAACCAAGTTTAATTGTTAAAATGCCTCATCAGCAGCACATAATAAATAATAATCAATGTTAAGTGCTGCACCCCCAGATGCTGTTTCAACCAACCATATATTTTCCCACAAGTCATGGATCATTTGGATATCATTATCTTTGGCTTTGTGAGATGGCCGCTGCTTTCATCCTGTTTTCCACCAATATTTTACAATACAATACAGATTTACATCTTGCCTTGTTTTTCCATAATTATCTTCACATCTCGAGCTTTTATAAGAAAGCCCATTTCCCCGTTTTTGGCCGGGTGTGATCCACATAAACGTGTTTCATTGAGAAAAAGACAGCGAGAGGGGGTTTTGGGTGTAGTAAAAGAGAATTACTGCTGCAAAATTACAATACGTCTCATAATTAGAATAAGAATTTCACCACTGCCAAATTATGAGAATTATTTGCAGCTGAGAGCGAAGGAGAGATGGTGCTGGGGCACTTTAACCTAATCGAAAGCAGAAAAAAATGTGTTACACTTAATTAGCGGATCTTGTTTGACTAATAGCTAACTGCTTCTTTTTAATGCAGTGAAGTTCCTACAGATGAAAAAAGTACTTGAGTCTCTATAAAAGCAGAAACATGGAGCATATGAATGTCTCACACACCGATTCACCCTCCAGTGCTCTGGCACTCATGTCCAAATGCTCCGACACTGTCCGGTTCAAGCCAACACAGCATGTGTGTTTATAGGGTGGTTGCATTTGTCAGCGGGGTTGCTAATGCAACCCATTGAGTCTAATAAACACAGTGGAAACATGAAGTCTATCTACGCATCTGGGATCCACTGAGAGCCATTATGAGCAGGTTGGCACCTGGGATCCACTGAGAGCCATTATGAGCAGGTTGGCACCTGGGATCCACTGAGAGTCATTATTAGCAGGCTGTTCAGAAAAACCTGAACATAAATTATTTATTTTCATAGCACAAGTTTCCAGCGCAGCACTGGCACATTATTGACACATGAATTACTCAGCAATTAGAATTATCTTCAATATCTTGTCCTGAACTTCTCAAATACTCTCATGTCCTCTAAACAGACATTAGTCATGCAGCTAATTCAGTAACTGTTTACCAGTTTGAGAGATATATGTTTACTAGTTAGTTGATGTGTACAGCAGTGATGTCAGTATGGCAAAATAACAATAATTTTTTATTTGGTTTGATCAGAATGACAATAATGCACATTAAAAAATGCAACTGTTTTTATTCATCTCCCAGCAATCACAAAATGTTTACACAGCACTACTAAGTAGGTTTCCTACTGAGCACGTACTAGTCTCAACAGATTTAAAGGTATAGTTCACCCAAAAATAAAAATTCTCGCATCATTTACTCATGCCATCCCAGATGTGTTTGACTTTCTTTCTTTCTGAAGAACGCAAATTAAGATTTTTAGAAGAATATTTCAGCTCTGTAGGTCCATACAATGCAAGTGAATGGTGAACAACATTTTGAAGTTCCAAAAAGCACATTAAGGTAGCAAAAAAGTAAACCATATGATTCCAGTGGTTTAATCCATATCTTCAGAAGTTATATAAAAGGTGTGGGTGAGAAACAGATACACACCTTCATATCACTTCTGAAAATCTTGATTAAACCACTGGAGTCATATGGATTACTTTTATGTTTTCTTTATGCACCTTTTGGTGCTACAAAGTTCTCATCAACCTTCACTTGCATTGTGAGGACCTACAGAGCTGAAATATTCTTCTAAAAATCTTCAGTTGTGTTCTGCAGAAGAAAGAAAGTCAGATACATCTGGTATGACATGAGGGTGAGAAAATGATGACAGAATTTTCATTTTTGGATGAACTATTCCTTAAAGTATTTTTACGATGAAACCAAGTCAGATTAAACTGCAACTGCAAAATGCAATTGGTCAAACGTTTTGTTTAGGGCTTTGAAAAACCTAATATTACCCAGGCAGTTTGTCATATACACACAAAAATATGACTAGTACAGTATGTGCATAAGAGGCCAGGTTTTATAAAATGGTGCAATGGGACTTGCTAACTGCACAATAAAGTTACCTGAACATTATGGAAATACTTTTTTTTAGGTTAATAAAACTGGACAAATGTCATATTCAACCAGGCCTCATAGAGAAAACATGACTATATACATTTTTTGCAAACTTGTTATATGTCTCCAGGTACAATGCTATGCAGTTTCCAGGAGAAATTAACACTAGAGGCACTACAATAACTGTATGCTTTATTCACTTTCACTCAAATCAGGACTTTAATGGCTGATTGTACCCTCAGACCCTGCTATATTATAATATCCACACACATTTTGAAAAACAGTACATTTTAGAAAAAATGACAAAGTTTAAAGACTGTGTATCATTAAAAAGATTAAAAACAATTCCTGTATGGAAACAGTGAACAGGATATCATTTCCTTCGGGGACCAGGCTGTTAATGCAAATAATTCGGAATCTCTCTCTCTCTCTGAGATAAATACTGAATGTTGGAATCTCTATTAAAGCTAAATGATAAAAAAGTCCCAACCATCAGCTGAGAAAAATTTGTCAAGTTCATATTAGTCCATCATTACAGTCATTCAAGTGTGAACATTTTATTCTGCACATCCACTAGCACAAACCTGAGTGCAATCATGAGTAACTATAAAGATCAGAGCACCTAAACAGGCCTGTGACAGAACTGACAGATCTATCGCACATGTTGAGTAATTCAAAGACTAGATCAAATTTGCTGTCAGCTAACTGAGATGACCCAATACATCAATTTACTTACATAGGGAATAAAATGCTACTTTAAAACTGCACTGCATGCTTATGCTGACACTAAAGTACATATAAATTTGGCCAACTTTTTCAAAACTCCACTGAAAAAAACCTCGGATACATCTGTTTAATTTTTTACACATTTTTGAGGAAAACAATTATGTATTAATCTGAGCTTTCCAATTATTTATTAGTACAGCAATCTCTCGAGGCTGTCAGAACACGAGTCCACAAGTGCCCAACATTGCCTATTCTGTCCATGACATTCTGTTCCACTGGACACCTCACTCTCTGAAGTCAACTTGAATCCAAGGCTTTTGGAAAATACACAAACACAGACGATACAGCCGCCCACCACATCACGACCGGTCAGCCGCTCTCAGGCCAACATCTCGTCACAGCTGACAGTTCTGATTTGAGTGAAGTCAGAGGGCATCTATACTAATCTAGTCATGGGAGACTTCCGTATGAGTGTGTTTGGTGTTTTGAGGGTTCCCAGGGACCTCTCAGCACAGGAAAGGGCCCATCGGCCCCTGAGGTAACTCACGCACCTCCAGACAAAACTACCCACAGTATTACATCAGAATTGATTGACCTGTGACTCTCGCAGACAGGGAAACGTGGGATGTTGAAACTTCAGGCGAGTTGTACACAGATATCTCAGCACTCCCACAGAACTGCCGTAAGATAATTACTGGCATCTACAATTAGCATACATTACAAAAAATGTGGGTTTAATTTGGGTCTAGTTTGTTTGGAAAGATATCGAGTTGGAGTAAAACATTCTGGCCACAAAAAAACTCAATGCGGAACACTGTTCACAACCTGATTTTCTTCCACTGTGTATGTATTTACAAGTGAAATGTGTGAATGGATATTTATCGAGAAAAAAGCAGGACAGGACATTATTTTATCCACTAGGAATCGATTGGATTGTGAAAAGTTACATACACAACCTGGACTCATTGAATTACTTTTACTACACAGTACCTACATTTTTTCAAAATAATGTTTACGTGGCTTGTTGTACATATTGTGGAAGTTTTCTGGTGAAATGAGCACTAAAGGTGCTACAATAACAATGACTTCTATTCACTTTCACAAACATCACAAATAAAACAGCAGATTATCCATTCATAAACATTTCCCACTCTGTTCCTCACACAAGGTTATGACATCTAAAACTTTTACTGTAGTGCATGACTTATTTGTATTAAATAACCAACTCAACTAGCATTGAACTTGTTTTGTAAAGGACCGGGGTACGAGTCCTGAAGATAGATATATATATATATATATATATATATATATATATATATATATGCTATAGCAACCCCAAGGGCCCACCTCATTGCCTCATCTCACACTATAACGTTTACTACAAATTGTTGTATTTTTTACACAAAACTGCATTTCACACAAGCAGTGTTTGTCAAGAACACAACAGAGCAGCATTTAGTGTGCATACTAACTATTCCAGACACATTAAGTACAACATAATTACAATAACCCCAGCAATTTAATCATTGCACACAAGGTTCTTAAAACAACTCTTGCACATATGCAACTTTAAGAAGTGCAGAGGGGATCTTACCTTTAGATCGATTTTTTTCAATGTGTTTACATTTCCACCTGGCGTGATTGGCAGAGCGTTGCATCAACTGCGTGGGAGACTAGGGTTCAAAGCCAGACAGTAACCACGTTTAAATAATCAATGACAAGCATGATTCGGAGGTTTAAATTTTCCCTCTAACATACATTTTTTACTCCATTAATGGTTTTGAAAATTTTTTAACTCTGCTGTTTCTACACATTGTAGACACATTTCCATGGTTACTGTTGTAACCTCCGTTCCCCGAGGGAAGGAACGAGACGTTGTGTCGAATGAAGTGACACAAGTGGTCTTCTTGGAATGCCAAACGTACCTCTGAACCTGAGAAAAGGCCAATGTCAAGTTGGCAGACAGAATTTGCATGCCCCGCCCCGGACGTACGGGTATAAATGGAAGCGGGGCAGCGAGTGCCAGTCAGGATTTTGCACTGAGGAGCCGAAAATAAGGTACGGCCGTTTACAGTGGTAGGTCTAGTGTTGTGGCAGTAGGGACACAACGTCTCGTTCCTTCCCTCAGGGAACGGAGGTTACAACAGTAACCATGACGTTCCCCTTCTGTCACCCACTCGACATTGTGTCGAATGAAGTGACACAAGGGGTCCCATATAAAAACGCCACGCACTGACCGTGTTATGTGAACTGTCGAGACAGGTGCAAGCAGGCTACTGCGTGCTAGAGGCACCTGTGTCGGCTGCACGTAGCTCTCCCCAACACCCCCAACGAGATGTCACATACAGACCTTAGGTTCCCCGCACCCCTGACGGGGGGGGGGGGGGGGGGGAACAGGTGCTACATGACAAGCATGGGAGCAAGCCCAGCAGCCGCGGCCTTCTCTCTCACTATGTCTCTCACATAGGACGTGAAGCGGCTAGGGCTTAATGCTATGAAATTAATCGGGGAAGGCGGTCTTTCCTGGTTCTATTCTTTCAGGGGGAAATGACCCTGCGGAGGCCACATCCTGCCCAGTCTAGTGGGAGGTAGCATGTGGCAAAAACACCACAAGGTTTGTAAAACCATATGTGGGAAATGGTGCGGTGGTAGGTCCAGCCTAATGAGGGGGGACTCTACAAGCACGGTGACCGGGACAGCAGGGCTGCCCAAGGGAAACGCGGGTCCGCCGACAGGGGGACCGTATCATGGGAAATATATCACGGGGAGTTTGCCTGAAAAGGGAACTAAGCCCGTGGAGCCCGACCCCAGTACAGAGCACCTGTGACTCGTAAATTGGGTCTGGACGCAAATTGCTCCACTGAATTTGCAGGCCAGAAGGCTAGGGAGGTGAACATCCAGGGAGCGACGCTTAGTGGCTAACCTGGGATAGAAGGCGGACTGGATCAACTTGGTGAAGGGCACTGTGTGTAAGCTGACACCTGGCCGGTTGTGCCGCATTACCAAGTTCTACCGGCTCTGACCTGACAAAACACGGGACGAGACCGACTCAACCCTGAGACTGTAAAATCTGGCAAAGGTATTGGGTGTTGCCCAGCCCGCTGCTTTGCAGATGTCTGCTAAGGAGGTGCCATGGGCCAGTGCCCATGAGGATGCCACACTTCTCGTAGAGTGTGCTCGAACCCGCAAGGGGGCGGGCACGGCCTGGGTGTGATAAGCTAAAGAAATAGCATCAACAACCCAGTGAGCTAACCTCTGTTTGGAGACGGCGTTCCCTTTACACCGTAGCAGACAAAGAGCTGCTCAGAACATCTAAAGCCCTGCGTGTGGTCCAAATAGATATGCAAAGCATGTACCAGACACAGGGCAGCACTTGCAAGTTCACGACCTGGTCCATGAAGGGGGTCGTAAGAACCTTGGGCACATAGCCCGACCGCGGGCTCAGGATAACTTGAGAATGTGCCAGACTGAACTCCAGGCAGGTGCCGCTGACAGAGTATGCTTGCAGGTCCCCAACCATCTTGATAGAGGCTAACATGACCAGGAGGGCCGTCTTTATGGAGAGGGACTTGAGCTCAACTGAATCAAACAGTTGATGCCCGAGAGGACCACTGAGAGGGAGCACTGGTTGATCATGTCTACAACCGCAGGTGGTAGATCCACTAGATCTTCCGCATCCCGTCAAGGGGCCAGATGTGGAGGTTCCAGAGGTCTGGGTGTGGGTGCCAGAGGGTGCCCCGTCCCTGAGAAAGAAGGTCCGTCCTCAGGGGAATTTTTCAGGGAGGTGCTTTTGCGAGGAGTGTAAGATCCGTGAACCAGGCCCGGGTGGGCCAGTAAGGGGCCACCAGGATGACCTGTTCCTCGTCCTCCCTGATCTTGCACAGCACCAGTGCAAGAAGGCTCACAGGGAGAAATGAGTACTTGCGCAGCTCCAGGGGCCAGCTGTGTGCCAGTGCATCTGTCCCAAGAGGAGCTCCTGTCAGGGAGTACCAGAGTGGCAAAGAGATCTATCTGTGCCTTGCCGATTTGTCACATATCAGCTGGACCACCTGGGGGTGGAGCCTCCACTCCACAGTCACGGTGGTGTCTGAACGAATCAAGACGTGCTTGCCTCGGATTAGTGGGAGAAACCTCCATAGGGCAAGAGATACAGCCAACAACTCTAGGCAGTTGATGTGCCAACGCTGCCGGGGTCCTGTCCAGAGGCCAACGAAAGTGTGCCTGTATCACACGGTGCCCCAACCCTGTCAAGAGGTGTCTGTGGTCACCACAACATGTCTGGACACCTGCTGCAAGGGGACTCCGGTCTGCAGAAAGTAGAGGTATGTCCAAGGGTTGAAAGTCTGAAGGCAAGAAGGGGTGATTTTCACACGGTATGTACCGTGGCACCATGCCCATCTGATATGCATCAACCTGAGTGGTGTGGCCGTGGTTGAGGATGCCATATGCCCCAGGAGCCTCTGGAATTATTTTAGAGGAACCGCTGTGCCAATTTTCGAAGAGAGTGAGGCACCTGAGCACTGACTCGGCATGGAGTTAAGAGATGCTCTGAACTGGGACAAGCTTGCTCTTTTCCCAGTTGACCTGAAGCCCTAGATGGCTGAGGTGCCTGAGCACCTGGTCCCTGTGAGTGCACAGTAACTCGAGAGAGTGAGCCAGGATGAGCCAGTCGTCAAGGTAGTTGAGTATGCGGGTGCGATCTTCGTGAAGATGCAAGGGGACAGGGACAGGCAGAAGGGGAGGACCATGTACTGATATGCCTGGCCGTTGAACGCAAACCATAAGACGGGTCGGTGTCAAGGCAGAATGGAGACGTGGAAGTATGCGTCCTTCAGGTCTACCGCCGCGAACCAATCTAGCTGTCGAACGCAGGTAAGAATCTGTTTCTGTGTGAGCATTTTGAACGGGAGTCTGTGTAAGGCCTAGTTGAGAACTCACAGGTCAAAGATTGGTCGCAACCTGCCCCTTTTCTTGGGTATGATGAAGTAAGGGCTGTAGAATCCCTTCTCCATCTCGGCTCCTGAAAAGGACGTTCAACACCTGCTGTGTATTGCTCTTTTATGAGTGGGAACTCAAACTCTTTTAGAGGAAATAAACTCTTTCAGGCAATGAAAGCACTATCGAAGCACCCAGGGGTGCAGACTGCACAGGGTGCAGAGAGAGAGAACACCAGCTGGAAATGCGCCATAGATCCAACAGCAGTGCTTATCGCCAGTAGAGGTAAGTGAAACAGTGGTGAACTCAGCTTGCTGTTGCACAACCGTTCAGCTCCGAAGAAGAATTCTTACTGGCACTCGCTGCCCCCGTTTCCCTTTATATGTATGTCCGGGGCGGGCATGTAAATTCTGTCTGCCAACTTGACATTGGCCTTTTCTCAGGTTCAGAGGTATGTTTGGCGTCCCAGGAAGACCCCTTGTGTCACTTCATTCAACACAACGTCGAGTGAGTGACAGAAGGGGAACAGCAAGGCAAGTGTTCTAGTCATCTCTTTTTTTTTTTACATTAAGCACAGACAAACCACTTATAATTTGTCAATCAAGAATGCAACCAACAGTAATGAAGGACTCCTGCACTGAAGGCCCCCTTTTGCGATTGGGCTCTGGGCTTCAGCCCCATCTAGCCCTTATGTTAATCTGGACCTGGAGTCCACACTTGAGTCGAAAGTGTCATAGAAGCACCACAAATTGATACAGTTTATTCCGCAATTGTGTTTTTCATCCCACATTTGCTTTTTCTGACACTATCTGTTAGATTTATGGTGTAAAGTTTAGGCAAGGGCAGGGAGGTCGATTTGATGACATAAAACTTGATAGATCATCCATAAAAACTAATATGTTTGGTGAACATTTAACTTGCTTTTAGTGCCTCTGAGTGGACATTTTACCTCTGAACTGGTGGACAACCTGTAATGAACAAAACAATTGGGGACTAATAAAAATATATAAATAAATAAAGTATTCAAATATTTTCCAAAGTTGCATTATCATAAAAATGTTTCTTTATCACAATGTGTATTAATGCGGAACAATTAATCAAAATAAAACAGAAATCATCATATAGCTTAGTTTGATTATTCAAATCACAGCTTTTTACTATATTAATACAGCACTCTGTTCTGTCTATGACTTACTACACAAAAGTTTCATGAAATTAGGCTGTGTATTTAAAATTAAATGAGTAAGTGGATTAAAAAAAAAAAAACTAAATGTAAGTTGGGACTTGATTTCAGTCAGAGGGGTGAAAAATATGAAGGATTTGTGACATCAGCTGAAAAGGTACATTTGTTTCAGAGGCGGAGCCTCATAATAAATGAATTATGATGAAGCCAACCTTTTTGTTTTTGGAATAATATGTGCTGAAGTATTTTGGACAGTAAGACCTGGAACGTATATTAAGAAAATAAACAGGGTCAGTGTTGAGTAGAGTATGTGCATATCTCATAACATACAAAATGGCCACATACACACAGCAACCACATTTAAATGAAGAAAGGAAATCCAGAAATTGCAGTTGTGTCTATGAGTCACTCAGAAGTCACTCCCAAAATTGCAGTGGCTGACTAGCTGAAAGTTTGGCATGTTGCTGCTTAAGCATGAAGCATAGATGCAAACAGTTTAACTCGTTTGGTGTCTGTTATTTTAGACTAAAGAAATATTAATGACTCAAGACATACTCACGTCTGCAAATTCTTAGTAAACCTCTGTCAACAGAGGTTTTCTTTTGTTTATTCTCTTTAAGCTGCAGCTGTCAAACAGAGCTTTCTCTCTAGGCTGTAATGTATGGGTTTAATCCGAGACTGCAGAGCTGGGGAGAGAAACTACAAGATAGACCTTGTTTCCCAATAATGATGTGCTTTAGCTCTCACATAATGTACATTTACATACATTCATACACTCATCAAGCGGAGATCTGCTCTTTGCGGGCGACAGCACCCATGGGTGTCAGAAAGGAAAATTAGGAGGTTGTAGAAGATGATGATGGTGGGAAGAAATTTTGATGAGCCAAGATAGACCATTTTACCCTTTAAATATAACACCTACAGTGCATTCCATCTGAATTTTATTTGCAGTGCAACAATCATGCTGCCTCTTACCAACTGTGGTCAAGCACACAGGTCTGTGTTAATAATTTATTAATTTAGGCCTAATTATTAATATATTATCTATTTTATGCTGTTTTTTATTATTATATAACATTAGAAGCTAAGAATCTCCACACTGACTGTATTTAATTGTATTAAGTGTAATTGTATGACTGTCCTGCAGGTTATAGCATACACTATGTCTATATCCTTACAATTCTCTTAAGCACTTTACGTTTACTCCAGAGCACTTGTAGACACTACGATGATTTTCAAGTACAACAATACTAACATTTGTATGCTTTTGGAAACAGCACATAATTCTAAGATGATTCATGCAATTGTTTATGTCTATTTTGGCTTATGAAGCTTTTGGTAAATGTAGACCAGTTTAGTTTTGGACACACTACACAGATGTAATGTAAATACATTGTGTTTGTCACTACCAGAATTTTTCAGGAGTGAATTGGCCAGAATGCAGTCATCACAATCTGTGAATAGCTGAAATGTGTGTGTACAAAACAAGATTGAATAAGATTAAACACTCAAAAGTGGACAACCAGTCATAGCTGTGTTGACTTGGCCAATGAGAAGTCACACTTAAAGAAGAAGTAACAAGACAAGAAACCTTGAACACAAATCATGAAGGACTTAACTGTGAAACTAGCAGGCGGAGGAGTTAGAGAGGAGAATGATTGTGAAGATTTTGGAAGCATTGCTGATCCTCAGGATGATATCCAGACCTCTCCATCTCTCCTCATTTTCCTCTTTTTTAGGACATGAAATGTCACTGATATAATTGATATGAGATTTGGGGGGCATATTTCAGTGTAATTAGAGTCTTGATAATTGGCTAATTAGATATAATTGTTGTATGAGACTGAGTTTGATTAAAACAGGTTCCTCCAATATGAGAAAAGAGGGGAAAATATTTTGTTGACAGAATAACACCGGAACAATATAAACACACACACACACACACACACACACACACACACACACACACACACACACACGCGCAGTAGGCTAATTAATGAACAGGCATGCGCATGGAGTAAACTTAAACACACCCACAGATGCAAGCATACACCGTTCACATAGACAAAGAATACAAACAAGAAAGTAACTACTGTCACAGTGCAAATAAGTCTTTCACAATAGCTCTGTTCCAAAACCTAGTGAGCAGCCTTGCTGTCTACTGTCTACACCTTAAGGCACCATCCTAACCATCATCGGAGCTCATAAGTTAGTGATTTGTAACGCTTTACATAGGCTACAACTCCATGTGCCACAAAAATGATTCTCCTCATGTTACTGTTGCAGTAATTGATTTGAATGAAGTTTGGCATTGGCATGCAAATAAGCAGAAAAATACACAGCACACACAAATATTGGGTAAAATAGTAAATTTTCAATTAAATTTAATCTAAGGGCATTTTCAGACCTGTAGACCATTTGCTTTGTTCTGAAATAGGGACTAAATTGTTACAATGTAACATTTTCATCTTGGTTCGGTTCACTTTCACAAGGCAACATTTCAAAATGGACCAAAACTATGTCAACGCTCAAAAAATATTTTTGCCTATTTTTAAGATTTTTCCATTTCAATTTAATAACAAATTTCCATCTAAATGAATTGCCTAATCTTTAACCAAATAAAATGTATAAATCTTAAAAAATGCAAGTTTTATTAATTACATTTTCTTCAAGACTATTCAATTAAATTATATGGAAATTTGTTATTAAATTGAAATGGATACATCTTAAAAATAGGGTAAAATATTTTTTGGAGTGAATAAAAGTCACATGTGAGCAAGTTGTCCCCTTATTTGTCACTATATTTGTTCGCTGTTCCATGATTAAGCTCATCCATTGATATACTGGTTAAAATTATATGCCTGTAAAAATTGTCAACCTTTACAAATTTTTGAGAATCTGAGCATCGCTAGTTAGAGGTTGTGCTCCAAATACAAATTATCCGTCACAGAAGGATATGAGTTGTAAAGTTTCTGTCATGATTATTTTTATCTGTCATTAGTTGCTTTTCCATTATTTCTACATTGAAACGTGCCTGTTCCCTTTACAAAAAGCTACACTATGATGCTGCGCTGCTAAGCGCTTTGGGAACAATCTTGCATTGTGTCCAGCTGTGAATATGTGTGTAACACGTCAATGTAACATTGACCGGAAATTTATAGCCTCGGTTGGTGAGATCATTGGACGCACCTGTGACCAGGCTATAAATAGAGGTGTCACCAGCATGTTCTTCAGATCTCTTTTCTTCAGATCATACTGTGCTGTGTTTCACAAGACTGCTGATAAAAAAAATTTTCTTCCCTTTGTTAGGAGTTAGAAACTGTTAGGCAGTGCGCAGAAATTTCCTTCTTCCTTCTTTCTCTGTTCTTTTAAAAAAAAAGAAAAAAGAGAAGATATATATATATATATATATATATATATATATATATATATATATATATATATATAAGGAGAGTGAAAAGTATGTCAGAGAAACAAGGCAAACGCTGCGTGTTTCCTTGCCAGCGGTCTATGACCGACAAGGACACGCATGAGTTCTCTCTTGTTTGTTTGGGGGAAGAGCACGCTGCTCTTGCATTGTGACCTACTTTCGGTCGGAATGCTTCGTGCTCGCCTTGCTTACTTTCGCGAGCCAGCACCCACACTTCACTCATGGGGCTCTCGCATGGATCTGGCTGAGGAGCGAGAGACGGGTTCGTCCCTTTCGCTCGCTCTCTCCCCAGACCCAGCTGGTCCTTCACGCAATCTCGAAGCGCGCTCCGGCGCTTCTTTGGTTCACGGGGAGGACCTTATATCTCTTGGTTCGGAGTGTGAGTTATCCGCATCAGAGCACTCCAAACGCGATTCTAAATCTTCTGAGGAGTTGCTCGACGTGATCACTCGTGCAGTGGGCAGGCTTCAATTAGACTGGCCACCCGACCAAAAACCCCCAAACGCTCCAAATTAGGGGACAGATTTCTGTCTGGTGGCCAAGGAAAGGGAACGCCTCATCAGTCCCTTCCGATCTTTGATGATCTCCACGACGAGCTCGCTCGTTCGTGGAGAAAACCTTATACCTCGTGCATTTACCTTCCCTCGACGTTGTTATACTATCGTGGGCGCTGACGCAAAAGGCTATTCAATGTTGCCGCCGGTTGAAGAGACGCTTGCGGGCTATCTCTCGCCGGGTTCGGCGTCATCATTAAAAAGCCCCGCCCTCCCCTCTAAGCCATGCAGAACTACCTCCATGCTAGTGGGAAGGGCTTATCAAGCGGCAGGTCAGGCTGGTGCAGCACTGCACACCATGGCTGTGTTACAGGCTTACCAGGCTGATCTGCTAAAAGACCTGAGTGTGGGTGAAACGCTCGATGAGGAAGCATTTTTAGAGCTTCGTCGAGCCACAGATCTGTCTCTCCGTGCGACCAAGCAGTCAGCCCATGCTATTGGCCGGTCTATGTCTGCTTCAGTCAGCACGGAGAGACATTTATGGCTTAACCTTTTGGGCATCAGACACAAGGACCGGGTGTTCCTGCTCGATGCCCCGGTCTCGCCTTCTGGTCTCTTTGGAGACGCCATGAACACGGTTATCTCCAGATTTCAGGAGGCAAAAAGCCACGAGGAAGCCTTTGGGCAGTTTTTTCCTTGCCGCACTCAGGGGGTGGGGCCGTCGGCCACCCGGTCTCGACCTGAGGCTGTTAGGAGGGAAGCTCAAAAACAGAGCGTGGCGAGTCGTGCTCCCCCTCGCAAAGACAGGGTACAGGCTCATCATCCTCAGCAGCCCCCTAAGCAAGACATCAGGGCTATAATTTCCAAAAGGAAAAAACCCTGACGGTCTTGTACCCAACCTTTTGGGGGTAGTTCCCTTCGGGAAGGGGCGCGCGTTTTATTCACTTCAGCCCTCCCGATACCCTCAAGAAAACCCTTCACTCCCGCCACCCTTGGTGTTTCGGGTGACAGTGTTTTCCGACAAAAAGTTGGGTGTACCATTGCTTCCTGCCTTAGTCCAGGACACGGAACACTCAACACCCCCTCAGCAGGAAGTGCTGAAATTAGTTCCCATTTCAGAGAACCTGGCAGCGTGGAAACTTCTGCCTGGTGTTTCTATGTGGGTTCTAAAAACAGTAGAAAAGGGCTACAAAATTCAATTTTCCCGCCGCCCTCCACGTTTCAACGGCATGGTTCCCACTACCGTGAAACCGGGGCAGGCATGTCTACTGTGGAGAGAATTACAAAATCTCTTGGTCAAAGGGGCCATAGAACATGTTCCCCTTCCAGAGAAAAATTCAGGCTATTACAGCAGATACTTCCTGGTTCCCAAGAAGGGTGGGGGGTTGCATCCCATTCTAGATCTTCGAGGCTTGAACTGCTCTATCAGGGCGTTCAAGTTCAAGATGCTAACGATCCGGGCGATCGTGTCTCAGATCCTACATGGCAATTGGCTGATCACGATCGACCTTATGGACGCATACTTCCATATCGGAATTCTGCCACAGCACAGGAAGTTCCTAAGGTTCGCTTTCGGGGACGAAGCCTTCCAATATTGGGTTCTTCCATTCGGCCTAGCCTTATCACCCCGCACATTCACGAAATGCATGGATGCAGCACTGGCTCCTTTGCGACTCCAGGGCATCCGCATTCTGAATTATCTAGACGACTGGCTGATACTAGCTCAGTCCCAGGAACTAGCAGTTCAGCACAGAGATATCGTCTTGGCTCATCTGGTTTCTCTGGGTCTGAGACTCAACGCCAAAAAGAGCGTTCTCTCTCCGACCCAAGAGATTACCTATCTAGGTATTATATGGAATTCGATCACGATGCGGGCACGACAGTCTCCCGCTCGTATCATGTCCATACAAAACTACCTGAGCACTCTCAGGCTAGGTCAAGGTTGCACTGTTTACCAGTACCAACAAATACTAGGTCTCATGGCATCTGCGTCCACGGTGATTCCTTTGGGCCTGCTCCATATGAGACCGTTTCAGCTGTGGCTTCAAGCGAAGGGGTTTCATCCACGGGCCAATCCCCTAAGGCTAATAAGGGTTACGCGCCGAGCACTTCGTTCCCTTTCTATGTGGTTCAGACCCCGGTTTCTTACCTTGGGTCCCACTCTTGGTGTGTCATGCCGTCGTAAAATGCTAACGACAGACTCTGACGGGCTGGGGTGCGGTCTTAAGTGGTCTTCCAGCCCAAGGAGAATGGGAGGGTCACCAACTCGATTGGCACATCAATTGCCTCGAGTTGATGGCGGTATTTCTGGCCCTGAAATACTTCCTCCAGCATCTGGAAGGCTGCCATGTCCTTGTGCGGGTGGACAACACATCAGCAGTCTCCTACATAAATCGCCAAGGAGGTCTACGCTCTCGCCACCTGAATTTGCTGGCACGTTGGATTCTCCTTTGGGCCCAGGGCAAGCTCCTGTCACTCAGGGCTATCTATATCCCTGGACGCCTAAACGTGGGAGCAGATTTTCTGTCCAGACACAACCTACCGACGGGCGAGTGGAAACTCCACCCCGAGGTAGAGGAACAAATTTGAGAGAAATTTTACAGTGCAGAAGTGGACCTCTTCGCCTCTCAAGAGACTGCGCAATGTCCCCTCTGCTTCTCTCTCTGAGTCACCCAGCCCCCCTGGGTCTGGACGCAATGGCACATACATGGCCCAGAATGCGCCTGTATGCGTTTCCCCCGGTTTCTCTGCTCCCGGGGGTCTTAGCCAGAGTTCGCCAACAAGGGTCTTGCCTCTTGCTGATAGCGCCTTATTGGCCGAACAGGACTTGGTTCTCAGAACTGATGCTCCTCCTTGACAGCTTGCCTTGGGCGATTCCGATCAGGAAGGACCTTCTGTCTCAGGCACAGGGGATGATACTTCATCCCCGTCCCGAACTGTGGAATCTTCATGTTTGGCCCCTGAAGGGTACCAACTGAGGAACACAGGGCTGTCGCCTGAGGTTATTGAGACCATTCTTAGTGCTAGGGCCCCTTCCACTAGAAGAATTTACGCCAATAAGTGGGGTGTCTTTGAAAAGTGGTGCAGTTCACATGATGCAGATCCAGTTAACTGCCAAATTGTTTCAGTTCTGGATTTTCTGCAAGAAAAACTGTCAGCAGGCATATGCCCCGCCACTCTCAGGGTCTATGTGGCCGCCATTTCGGCTTGCCACGCCTTGATCGATGGGGCGCCTGTAGGGAGACATCCTCTGCTCGCTCGCTTCATTCGTGGAGCCATGCGGTTGAGGCCCCCTGTCAGGACTAGAACTCCTTCCTGGGACTTGGCAATAGTCCTGGAAGGTCTAGTTGAGACCCCCTTTGAACCTCTAGAGTCAGTGTCTGACAGACTTCTGACTCTAAAGATGGTCTTTCTTATGGCGATTACCTCTCTCAAGAGGATTGGGGATCTACAGGCTCCGTCTGTTTTGCCGGCCTGTTTAGAGTTTGTATTCTATATCCGCATCCGGACTATCTCCCCAAGGTGCCTTTTTCGACAGTACATCCTGTCAATCTGGAAGCCTTCTGCTCCCCGCCGTTTTTAACACCGGAGCAAGAAAGACTTCACCGACTCTGTCCTGTCCGTGCCCTTCAGATTATGTCCACCGCACTAGCCAGTGGCATAAGTCAGGGCAGTTGTTTGTCTGTTTTGAGGGCCGCAACAAAGGGGCGGCCGCTACCAAACCGACTATGTCACATTGGGTGAGGGATGCTATTGCCCTGTCCTACGAGGCGCACGGTCAAGCTTCGCCAGTAGGTATCAGGGCTCACTCCACCAGAGGTGTCGCTTCCTCTAAGGCCTTGGCTAGAGGTGTCCCTCTGCAGCAAGTTTGTGATGCGGCAGGCTGGTCCTCTCCGCACACATTCATCAAGTTCTATAGTTTAGATGTTCATGCTACTCCAGGCTCTTACGTCCTCGAGTCGACATCTCAACCCCATGCCTCTACAAGTTTGTGATGCAGCAGGCTGGCCCTCTCCACACACATTCCTGTGTTCTCATGGTCTAGATGTTCAAGCTACCCCGGGCCCTTAGGTCCGGGGGTAGGAGTTGGGTTTGTGTTGCGGCAGGCTAGTTCCTTTCCTCGCACAGTCTCAGACTTTATTGGCTAAACTCTTTTTATGCCTGAACAAGTTTGTGATGCGGCAGGCTGGTCCTTTCCGCACACATTCTTCAGGCCCTATGTCTGGGCTCCCATGCCCCTGAGTTCATTTCTGATCTCAAGTTTAAGATGGTCTGTGAATGGCAGGCTGGTCCTTTCCATACACATTCCTAAAATCTTACGATTCATGCCTGAACAAGTTTGTGATGCGGCAGGCTGGTCCTTCCCGCACACATTCTTCAGGCCCCATATCTGGATTCCCTTGTGTTCATTTATGATCTCAAGTCTAAGAAGGTTTGTGTACGGCAGGCGGGTCCTTTTCGTACACATTCCTAAATCTTATGATTTAGATCCTTATGCCTGAACAAGTTTGTGATTAGGCAGGTTACTCCTTTCCGCACGCATTCTATGGTTTGGATGTTTATGATACTCCGGGCCTACGCCCTTGAGTCGACATCTGAAACCAGTCTGTGATGCGGCAGGCTAGTCCTTTCCGCTCACATTCTGCGATGCTTATGAGTAGGATTTTTGCTACTCCGGGTCTTTCGCCCTTGAGTCAACATCTCGAGCTCATGTCTGAGACCTCTCGCGTCCTTGTGAACACACCTCACAACCGCGGGGGTCCGGACAGCCCCAGTATGTAACCCTTGTTCCCTGAAAAAAGCGGAACAAGATGCTGCAATTATTTTCCGCACTGGGTCGTCCCAGGACTGCTCTTCAGAAAAGACAAGAAGTATCTGATGAACAAGCTGGTGACACCTCTATTTATAGCCTGGTCACAGGTGCGTCCAATGATCTCACCAACCGAGGCTATACATTTCCAGTCAATGTTACATTGACGTGTTACACACATATTCACAGCTGGTCACAATGCAAGATTGTTCCCAAAGCGCTTAGCAGCGCAGCATCTCGTTCCGCTTTTTTCAGGGAACAAGGGTTACATACGTAACCCAAGACGTTCTCACAGATCTCTCTCTTTCTTTCTCTCTCTCTCTCTCTCCCTCTCTCTCTCTCTCTCTCTCTCTCTCTTTCGCACGTACAGACAAGCACACACAAACCACAGAGTAAAGCTGCATAAAAAAAAATTATTTGTCAAAAAGTTGCTAACGCCATTGTACTAGTTTCTGCCGCTATCCAAAAGAGAGAAACTACTGAACTAAAATGACCTCAGAAATGATAAAACAGCTCCTATTTTAAACATGCAATTATATCAAATATAGTTATTAAAAGGCTCCATCCACATTTTGATGATGAATCAAAGAGAAGTGCTGATCTACAGATGTCTTCTCTAAAGATGCCTCAGTTATGTTCATGGTTTTATAGGGTTATTGTTTGGTTTATTGGTCCATTGGGTTGGTTTGCATTCTCATCACAAGCGAACTGCTCCTGTGTTCATTGCAATCGGTCTGAAACAACCTCATTTGTTTTGGTGTAGATCCAAGTGAGATTGACGTGTTCATATATGCCTAAACAAACTAAACCAAGGGAGAAAACGTGCCAGGTTTGAAACAAATACTCCAAATGAGCCAGGTGTGAAACACCATAAGAATTGCATGTGATCCTGCCTTTCCATTTTCATGCTTATTAAAGTAGTGTGCCTTCAGCCTAGCAACATGCTAATGCTATTAATATCAATTGTGTGTCAAGTGTCTCGTGTGGAGTGCTAATTATGTGCCACATGGAGTTCGCATACGATGTACCATGAGGGCTAGGATGATCTCTTAGAAGGCAGCTATCAACACAGTTCACTTTTGGACAAGATTTAATATCCCCTCAGTAAGCATATGTTGTCTTGGCAGGACTAGAGCTGGTATTCTTTGATTTTCTCAGCCGTATCTCTGAGAAAGATGACCTTAAACTAGCACATCAAATCAGGTGGAAGGTCAGAGAATGTCTTTCATGTTCTTCAAACAGCCAGACAGCTCCTCAAACTCTCTCTGCCATACTTTTCACACTCTATTCATTCTCAAAATCATTGACTGCATTTATCAATACTTGGAATATGGCACATTTTGTTTGTTCTTTGAAATTGTAATGCATGGTTTAAGGATATTACACTGACATAGGTGTTTGATATGTAAATCTGGGAAGGATCAAATGAGAAGAGTATAATAGAGCTCAAAGAGAGAAAGACAGCAGCTCTGCCCATTCAGATAAACAGCTCTCTGAGCGATACTCACTGTATGTCACAAGCCTGGAGTCTCACGTCTTTGTCTGAGCTGTTTTAGAGTTGAGATGCTCATGACTTTGAACTAAAGCTTAGGCAACTGTTTATTTTATAATAAATGTTAATATTCTGTATACTTCTACTCAGGCCCACTCTGAATCTGAACTTGCAAAACCCAGCAGAAAATAGACTTGCACATAATTGGAATGGCCGTTATTTAATACTGCTTTATAATATACAGGGTTTATATATATATTATTACAGGGTTTATATATATATATATATATATATATATATATATATATATATATATATATATATATATATATATATATATATATATATATAATATTAAATTGAGTGACTGTATTTTTTACTAATCTCAGAATACTAAAAAACAACTGCAAAGTACAAATGTATTACACAAAATATTCATGTAGCAGACTTTACACTAACTGTTACATTGCAGAATCAAATAGAATTATCCATAGCTTAACATTTGCTTTTGAATTTGTTTATTTACTCAAATTAAATTCTGCAGAATTTCACAGGTAGCTCATTAAATAATTGGGAAATCAGATTCCGCGTGACCCTCACATGAGTTTAAGTTTTTTTTATGTTATACACCTAATGTACTCTAATAACAACAATATTAATATTCATTTCTGCTTTTGGACTTGATGCCATTTTATTTATTATAACAATGAGAAAGCAGCCTGGAAACAATAAAAAGTGAAATAGATGGGGAAATGACTCATCTGGTTTCAAACGTTCATCTTGCAGTTCTTATGCACTACCCACCAATGCATGTCTCTGACAATATAATAAATATACTAATCAACAAGCTAATTAGGACTGCATGTGAAAGGTTTGTGTAATGTTTATTTAGTCATACAGCAGGCTCAACACTGTTTGTTTGGAGTTTGTTTAGTCGGCACACATTGTACTTCCAGACGTCATGCGAGCGGGCCGTACACCAATTTATACAGCTGGACTTTCCATTCAAACAAATGGGACAGCATTTATCAATAAAGTCTGGGCTGTGAACTGTCAACACCTCGGCCATGAAGAATAAACCAAACACAACATCAGAGTCTCTGCTGATTCTCTAGATGGCAGTAATATTCCTCACTCATTCACATATCAAATGCCTGAATGAAGCAAGCGTGATATAATGATACAGACAGACAAACAAACAGAGGGGCTGTGTCTAATCTGTCATGCTTCGGTAGTCCTGCATGAGGGCAATTCTTCAATTAAGGGCACTTTTGAATATTTGAGATCTTGAAAAATGAAACTTCTCAAACTGTTTCCTGTCTTTGAAAACACTACTCGCATGTCCTGGAATAAAGATCTGATCATGGCCTTGATCAACATTCAAGTAAACTTTTATTATAATGCGTGATGGGGTGAATGTTTGATATTGTGTGCCATGGTAATGATGGTAATTTTCTGCAAGAAAAACTGTCAGCAGGCATATGCCCCGCCACTCTCAGGGTCTATGTGGCCGCCATTTCGGCTTGCCACGCCTTGATCGATGGGGCGCCTGTAGGGAGACATCCTCTGCTCGCTCGCTTCATTCATGGAGCCATGCGGTTGAGGCCCCCTGTCAGGACTAGAACTCCTTCCTGGGACTTGGCAATAGTCCTGGAAGGTCTAGTTGAGACCCCCTTTGAACCTCTAGAGTCAGTGTCTGACAGACTTCTGACTCTAAAGATGGTCTTTCTTATGGCGATTACCTCTCTCAAGAGGATTGGGGATCTACAGGCTCTGTCTGTTTTGCCGGCCTGTTTAGAGTTTGTATTCTATATCCGCATCTGGACTATCTCCCCAAGGTGCCTTTTTCGACAGTACATCCTGTCAATCTGGAAGCCTTCTGCTCCCCACCGTTTTTAACGCCGGAGCAAGAAAGACTTCACCGACTCTGTCCTGTCCGTGCCCTTCAGACTTATGTCCACCGCACTAGCCAGTGGCATAAGTCAGGGCAGTTGTTTGTCTGTTTTGAGGGCCGCAACAAAGGGGCGGCCGCTACCAAACCGACTATGTCACATTGGGTGAGGGATGCTATTGCCCTGTCCTACGAGGCGCACGGTCAAGCTTCGCCAGTAGGTATCAGGGCTCACTCCACCAGAGGTGTCGCTTCCTCTAAGGCCTTGGCTAGAGGTGTCCCTCTGCAGCAAGTTTGTGATGCGGCAGGCTGGTCCTCTCCGCACACATTCATCAAGTTCTATAGTTTAGATGTTCATGCTACTCCAGGCTCTTACGTCCTTGAGTCGACATCTCAACCCCATGCCTCTACAAGTTTGTGATGCAGCAGGCTGGCCCTCTCCACACACATTCCTGTGTTCTCATGGTCTAGATGTTCAAGCTACCCCGGGCCCTTAGGTCCGGGGGTAGGAGTTGGGTTTGTGTTGCGGCAGGCTAGTTCCTTTCCTCGCACAGTCTCAGACTTTATTGGCTAAACTCTTTTTATGCCTGAACAAGTTTGTGATGTGGCAGGCTGGTCCTTTCCGCACACAAATGAAAAATGAAAAATGAAACTTCTCAAACTGTTTCCTGTCTTTGAAAACACTACTCGCATGTCCTGGAATAAAGATCTGATCATGGCCTTGATCAACATTCAAGTAAACTTTTATTATAATGTGTGATGGGGTGAATGTTTGATATTGTGTGCCATGGTAATGATGTGTGACTGTCATTTTTCAGTTTTTGGAGAACAAAAATAAATAAATAAAATGGATAAGCCTTTGACTTTCTAACTCATTCTTATTAGAAAATAACCTAATAACCTAACATTAAAAGCTAATAAAGCAACACTCAGATCATGATATAATGAATAAATAACAATAGGTATACATACAGTCAGGTCCATAAATATTGGGACATCGACATAATTCTAATCTTTTTGGCTCTATACACCACCACAGTGGAGTTGAAATGAAACGAACAAGATGTGCTTTAACTGCAGACGTTCAGCTTTAATTTGAGGGTATTTACATCCAAATCAGGTAAACGGTGTAGGAATTACAACAATTTGTATATGTGCCTCCCACTTTTTAAGGGACCAAAAGTAATGGGACAATTGGCTGCTCAGCTGTTCCATGGCCAGGTGTGTGTTATTCCCTCATTATCCCATTTACAAGGAGCAGATAAAAGGTCCAGAGTTCATTTCAAGCGTGCTATTTGGATTTGGAATCTGTTGCTGTCAACTCTCAATATGAGATCCAAAGAGCTGTCACTATCAGTGAAGCAAGCCATCATTAGGCTGAAAACAAAACAAACCCATCAGAGAGATAGTAAAAACATTAGGTGTGGCCAAATCAACTGTTTGGAACATTCTTAAAAAGAAAGAAATCACCGGTGAGCTCAGCAACACCAAAAGACCCGGAAGACCACAGAAAACAACTGTGGTGGATGACCGAAGAATACTTTCCCTGGTGAAGAAAACACCCTTCACAACAGCCAGATCAAGAACACTCTCCAGGAGGTAGGTGTATGTGTGTCAAAGTCAACAATCAAGAGAAGACTTCACCAGAGTGAATACAGAGGGTTCACCACAATATGTAAACCATTGGTGAGCCTCAAAAACAGGAAGGCCAGATTAGAGTTTGCCAAACAACATCTAAAAAAGCCTTCACAGTTCTGGAACAACATCCTATGGACAGATGAGACAAAGATCAACTTTTACCAGAGTGATGGGAAGAGAAGAGTATGGAGAAGGAAAGGAACTGCTCATAATCCAAAGCATACCACCTCATCAGTGAAGCATGGTGGTGGTAGTGTCATGGCGTGGGCATGTATGGCTGCCTATGGAACTGGTTCTCTTGTATTTATTGATGATGTGACTGCTGACAAAAGCAGCAGGATGAATTCTGAAGTGTTTCGGGCAATATTATCTGCTCATATTCAGCCAAATGCTTCAGAACTCATTGGACAGCGCTTCACAAGGTAGATGGACAATGACCCGAAGCATACTGCGAAAGCAACCAAAGAGTTTAAGGGAAAGAAGCGGAATGTTATGCAATGGCCAAGTCAATCACCTGACCTGAATCCGATTGAGCATGCATTTCACTTGCTGAAGACAAAACTGAAGGGAAAATGCCCCAAGAACAAGCAGGAACTGAAGACAGTTGCAGTAGAGGCCTGGCAGAGCATCACCAGGGATGAAACCCAGCGTCTGGTGAGGTCTATGCGTTCCAGACTTCAGGTTGTAATTGACTGCAAAGGATTTGCAACCAAGTATTAAAAAGTGAAAGTTTGATTTATGATTGTTAATCTGTTCCATTACTTTTGGTCCCTTAAAAAGTGGGAGGCACATATACAAACTGTTGTAATTCCTACACCGTTCACCTGATTTGGATGTAAATACCCTCAAATTAAAGCTGAAAATCTGCAGTTTAAGCACATCTTGTTCGTTTCATTTCAACTCCATTGTGGTGGTGTATAGAGCCAAAAAGATTAGAATTGTGTCGATGTCCCAATATTTATGGACCTGACTGAATATGTGTGTGTGTGTGTATGTGTGTATAATATATATATTTTTTGTTTTAAAAATGAAATGCAAATCTATTGTAGTTTTTCTTACAAATACTGTACAATTTCCCTGATTATAACACAACATTATTATAGAGGGGAGGTTAAAAGTTTAAGAGACCAGCGCACAAAAAAAAGGAAATCTGTCAAATGTAACCTTCCTACACTCTTTAAAATGAGGGAAAGTAATTAAAGAGACACAAAAAAGTTTCAAGCTATTATAAACTATCCCTTAAAATTAAAATACTTGTCTGTTGGCTACTTTCAAAGCATTTTTAAATCATACTAGGGTACAGAAAATGTTCACCCCTGCACACTAATGATGGTGTAACAGAGATCACATCCAGTGAAATGAATTAAAGAGCTCTCTCGGTCAATATAATCTCTGCAGGACAGTTATACGAGAGTGGTGAGAATTGTATAAAAGTTGATTTGCATTTCAAAACACTATGAATAAACAAAGAAACAGTCAATTGTTTATTACTTCAGACAGATGATATGAAAGAGTGTGCTGCTAAACTGCGTCTGTATATGTTTAACAGTAGTTTTTGAAGTCTTTTAGCATGCTGTGGGTTAGTATTGTGCACCAGCGCTCTGTCTCTAATGTGTGGCCTGAATTTGATTTGATTTCCTCTCATACTTACAGCAGCACAGCTCTGATCTTGTTTAATAGCAGTCCAGCGGCAACAAATTACCAATTTTCAGAAATGAGCAGAGCTCGGCAGCTCTAAATCCTATAAAACCAGTCGCTCTCTTTCTTCTCCTAGAAATGTACAGTGTTTGCAATAATTCGGGAAAAATACAAATAAAAACATACACCTCAATTTTTCCCTCATCGCAGGGTACGTGCAGTGAAATTCAGGTAAGTGTTTTGTGAATGCAATTTGACGAGGCTGTTTATAAGATTTGTTTGTTGCTATTGTTTGTGTCGGTGTGTTTTCGCTGCTGTTTTCTCATTAATATCAAATGCTGTGAGCCACAATAAAAAGCAGAAAACACCCTTTTGTAGGCCTGCTTTTGCACTTCGTATCACCAGACAAAAAGTAATTATCCACAATGGCAGGCTTTATGTGCTGCCGATGTTAGCGTTAGCTTGATCCTTTCAATAAAAACACAGATTGAGTGTGACAATAAAGCCACATTCATAATGCGGACAGTGACATTCATACTGAGTATCAAATAAATCATGCACATTGATGTGCGATAATATATACAGTGAAAGCTGCAGTATTAGGGCTACAACTCCAGAATATAATAACTGTTTTCAATATGTTTAAAGAAAGAAAAATGGATTGTGTATTTATATATATATATATATATATATATATATATATATATATATATATATATATATATATATATATATATATACACATTTATTTCATTTATCAGACATTGCTATATGTATATTAGGGGTGTGCAGTGAAGCCATTATCTGTATTTGTATCTGTTTCTGTTCATATGACAAAATGATCTATATCTGTCTCTGTATTCAGATAGAACTGAGCGTGGGCAGGGCTAAAACAGGAAGTGCTTCAGAATTAAATGAAACGCCCATTTTTAAATGTTACTCTCACATTTATAGTTTATATTAATAAAATATGCCTTGTACAGTATATGCATTTTCATAATAATAGCCTAATAAAAATAAAAATTGTTTAATAATAATAATAACAACAATAATGCCCTGTGACTGGTCACCTTTCTTGGGTGTTTCTCTGCCTTCAGACCGAGACAGCTGGTATAGACTCCAGCACTACCCGCGACCCTGCATAAGACAAGCAACTATAGAAAATAGATGGATAATTATAATAGTAATAATAATAATAACTATTATTATTATTATTATTATACAATTATTATTTTAAAAATCTATATTTTATTATTTATTTTTGTCTTACCAGATAAAGCTGAATTTGTAGGCTACATTAACGGTGGAATATGTTGTTGTTTCTCCTGGTATTTTAGATATTAATATCTGCATGACACATGTACATGCACAACTACATAATTCTGAAGGTGTCAAGCACACATTTTGCAGTGAATAATAAATACAATCATTTAAATAAATGACAGTAAAATCAATATAGCCTACAAACAGGTGACTGTCCCATAATTCATTATATTATTATTAGTAATAATAATAATAATAATTTTACATTCATATAGCACATTTCCAGAGTTCAAGAACACTTAACATTTTAAAATTAAGCACAGTTTAAAGAAGAAGAATAAAAGATGAAGCATGTTTCAGTTTCTTAGTTTTACATAAGCAGGAATATTCTTAATAGATGAATACTCAATGGAGCAATTAAAACTTCATGGAGCATTTGAACTTTTTCAGAATAAATTCTTAAGCAGATAATTACATTAATCGCTCATGTGGATATAAATGTTGTCAATTTTAATAGACGGATAGAGGGGCTCCGACATGAAATCATCAATTCAGGTCAAGAATTTAACATCACACTCAGGTTTAGGCTATAAATGAATATATGGGAATCACATGTGAATCATGTGATATATTAACAGACATTTAAAGAAGTGGAAAATTTATATGATGTCGTATCTTAACGTTACACTTGATAAGCTCCAGACGGGCACAATTAACAGAGACCACAAACAGAGTCGAGACCACACCCATCTGATCTGAAATCACACGTGCACATTTTCAGGTATACACTTTAAAAATATTGGATATAAGTTAAAAAATAAGAAATGCAATTCTTATAGCGCTGTATGTTTCACACTGTAGAATCAAAAGGACTGACTCATAATTCGCTGGGGAATCTAAATATACTGCTCACTGAAAATCATAAAATTCATTAGGTACAAAAAAGAACCGGTTCTCCGTTCCCAATATTTTTTCCCAATATTTCATGTAAAATGCTAAAATTACCACTTTCACTTCTGAGCGATATCTGAAAACCACTCACTGAATTAAACAATGTAATGAGGTCATTTGACAACAATGTAGCATACTACAGTTTAAAATGTTCATTGTTGCATACTGCTTCGCATACTGTTCTTGAAAAACAGCGGACGCCATACTGTACTTACTATGTGGTATGCAGTTAGTATGCTAGTATTCTGATCCACAAATGACCATAGACTCACACATGCACAGAGTCGGACCTGAGAGCTGACACTTACCGCAGTGAGAAGGTGAATTGCTCCAGCTGATCTTTAGTGAGTGATCTAAGCGTTTCACTGTTTCTCGTGATGATCTTCTGCTGTCTGTCGCTCTGATAGAGAGATACATGATGTTTAGAATCAGAGCAGGAAACAGTTGCAGTGATTAATCACAGGAGACAGTGACAGTAGCACACTTCACGCACACACAATCAACAGAGGAAACAAGTGAAATTTACAGTACACACAACATTGAATCAAAGCTGTGGCAAACATAGAGAGAGAGGATCAGATGGAGACAGAGAAGTCACACAAACTAAAGACAGAAACATACAATGAGATATCTTCCAAGAAATGAAATTCCTCTCAGTCTCTGACCACAACATACAACAACAGACAAGTCAAGCAAACACAGAAGTTCTGCCTTACAGTCAAAGGGACTGCAGTACATAATTGAGTCAAAATAATATATTCACACAACATAAATGCAGTGAAACTTTATTTTAATAACCACAGAATGTCTCCTAGAACTGGCCTTTTAAGAAAACCTGAAGAACACAAAGATTATGACATTTCTACACTGGTGGGTTTCTGCCAGAGCTTTATCTGCAATAAAAGGAAACTCTATATGAAACATCTCTTTCAGTCAAGTGCACGTCCGAGATTTGTACCACACTGAAATATTACAACACCAGCATCTGTCACAGATATAGAATTCTGCAGAAAATCCAAAGAAAAACACCAAACGATACTTACAGAGTAGAAATAGACAGATTATCAATAATCCTTAACAACAAATTATCATTTATCATGTGTAAAATTAACACCACACCACACTGTAACCAGAGTTGGGAAAGTAATCCACTACAAATGATGATTACTTATCTCAAATTGTAATTTGATTCATTTACTCATTACTTCATAATAAAAGTATTCACAACACTAATGCTAATTACTTACTCTTAAGTTACTTTTTTCACAGATTTGTTTGTTCTGTTTTGTTTTTCCGCTCAGTGAATTCAAAGTAGTGTCTATATGTCCTTCTTGTTCATTGATGCACTCAAGTCACTCAGCAGCAGGTTTCTCTCCTACAATGACTCATTAGTGTCTCTTCAGTGTCACACAAACACAAACAGGCATACATATGAGATTAATTCATGTTTTAAATGTACATAAATAACACTATTTAAAAAAAAAAAATACTTGTAACACAAGTGATCTATTTAAAGGGGCTATAGCATCATTTTTCATTAATCAAATTTCCTTTGATCTTTTGACATATAAGAGGTCACTGTCCTATAAAAACATACTGTAAGTTTCAGAACTCAAATCTTCCTCCTCACAACAACAAAAAAAGAGCATTTGTTGAAACCAGGCTGCCTAAATGACTCGTTTTCTATTTCCTCCACATTGTGATGTCACAATGTAGAAGACATTTGCATCTGACCGCCTCCACAACAACACATCCACACCTAGTTTACCTTATCACTTCCGTAGCCCCGCCCAGTAGCAGTGAGATGAAAGGTCAGTCAAGAACAGAGAGCCAATCAGAGCTGTAGGTGTTTACTGTCAAGACTTAAAGTAGAAGCAGCACCAAAACCAAACATTTCTGACAGAGGGTCAGAATGAGAGTGGAAAATTATAATATTTAAAAAAAAAAAAAAAAAAAATTACTAATATAATAAGTGAACCTCAAGGAACGTATAAAAAAATAAAATAAAGGCATGTTGTGATTAGAGGTGGGTAGTAACGCACTACATATACTTTTTGGAGAAAATTAACTTTTAAGAGTAGGTTTAAAAGTGGTTACTTTAATTAATTTTGAATTAACATATTTTTTAATTTCTCCCCTTTTCTCCCCAATTTGGAATGTCCAATTCCCAATGCGCTCTAAGTACTCGTGGTGGAGTAGTGACTCAATCCGGGTGGCGGAGGACTAATCTCAGTTGCCTCCGCGTCTGAGACCGTCAATCCGCACATCTTATCACGTGGCTTGATGAGTGCGTTACCACGGAGACAGCACGTGTGGAGGCCCACGCTACTCTCTGCGCCATCCATGCACAACTCACCACATACCCCACCGAGAGAGAGAACCACATAATTGTGACGACGAAGAGGTTACCCCATGTTACTCTACCCTCCATAGCAACCAAGCCAATTTGGTTGCTTAGGAGACCTGGCTGGAGTCACTCAGCACACCCTGGATTCGAACTCGTGACTCTAGGGGTGGTAGTCAATACTCACTGAGCTACCCAGGCCCCCCCGAACAATTTTTGTAACTTTTACTTCTGATTTTAATTAAATACTTTTTAATAAATGCGTAATTTATTGAAAGATTTTTGAATGGGACTTTTACGACAGCAGAACTTTACAGTTGGGCTTTGTCACTCGAGTCGAGCTCATCACTGCGTCAGCAGCAAGTGCGCTAAACAAACACTTTCGTCACGCGATAGCTTCATTTTACAACAAGACAAACTGATATTTCAAGATTAGAATTGCAGCTCCAACAAATTTTGGCGATTATGAATATGTGAGCTTGTCTGTGATGTGGTGATGGTCATTTTCAGGGTGATTCTGAAACTATGGGCTCTTATGACATGTGTTTATGTATACATTTTTATATCAGTTCTGAAATATATCAGTGCCTACTATATAAATCCATGTAAACATTCGTGTTTTTCTCATGCCAACAGAGAACAAACCTAAATAAGCCTAACACGTGTCCAAATATAGAGATAAAATATATACAGAAATAATGATCTAAATTCATTAAACTCTAAAAATACTAAAATAAGTATCCATGCAGGAGGTTGCCATTAATAAAGTATGATCTTTCTTCTATTTATTCAGCATTATACTGTATATGATTGGACCTGTGTAGTATTGTTCACGTTTTTCACCGTAATAAGTTTGAGTCATTAATCCCTTTTAAAATATGGAGGAAAAAACATGCAGTGAAAGTAAATGGTGACTATAAGGCTAACATTCTGTCTGATATCTCCTTAATTGAGTTGCATTGAAGAAAGAAAGTCATACAGGTTTTGAACAACATGAGGGTGAATGATGAAAGAATTGCAATGAATAATAATAATTGCTATTATTATTATTATTATTATTATTATTATTATTATTATAAGTAGTAGTAGTAGTAGTATTCTGTAATATATGTTAAATGTGTATTATGTAATGGAATATCAGGGAGTAAACATCCATTATGCTATATATGAAAGTAACTTGTTACTCTCTACTTGAGTATTCTTTTAATTGGATACTTTTTACTCTTACTCAATTAAATACTACTATTACTTGCACTTGAGTAGTATTGTTCCCCGTCTGTCGCTCACTTCGACGTTGTGTCGAAGAAGCGACATTAGGGGTCTCTCTTGAGCGCTGAATATGCCTCTGATCTATGAAAAAAGGCCAATAAGAAGTTGGCAAACAGCATACCCCGCCCCCGGACACACGGGTATAAAAGCGGGGAAATATGTCAAGTTTATTCAGAAATTTTCATCGGAGCCGATTGTCGTGTATGCAGTCAGCTGCGAGTCACAGACCTGTTCTTGCCTTTGTTCCTCTGACGCTCTGCCTGCTGTTGGATCTACAGCACACTTCAGTGGCTTTTCTCCTTCTCTGCATGGCAGTGCAGCTTGCCCCTGGGCACTTCGACTGCGCAGAAAGCTTAAAAGAGTTGTTTAAAAGAGTGATTTTTTCTATAAAAGAATATTTTCCTCTAAAAGAGCATTTACACAGCGGCGTTGAACATCCTTTTCAGGACGCGTCTTTATATAGATGCCATTCCGTCCCTGTGTAGTTCCTGGATGCGGTAGAGTGCTCTCCGCTTCTGACGGCCACAGGCGTTGTCTCGTGTGTCTGGGCAGCGATCAAACCGAGGCAGCGTTTGTGGATGGGTTCATGCTCTCACTGCGAGGGCATGACCATGGCAACGTTGCGGTCACAGCTTGCTTTCAACAGAAAGCACGCCACTCCAGCCATCCCCCACATTGCTCCTTCTTCCCATGGGATTGAGGACGATGCGGCTGCTGCTGGAGACGATCTGTGGATGGCAGCAGGTGCAGCTCTGCCAGGTACGCCCCCTCGGACCACCCACCCCCCAGCAAGCTCATTGACTCCCGTCTGTGCTCGAGGCAACAGCGGCTCGCCTCACGGCCAGCCTGCCTATCCTCTAGAGCTCGAGGTGGATGAGCTCGCCGCTGCATCGGAGAGGGCGGCGTCTGATGCTGATGACTACCCTGGACTGCCGCCTTCGGGCCAGCACGCCCAGGCTGAGGCTGACGCGCAGATGGCCGACATGCTTTCTCGGGCCGCCGCCAATGTGGGGCTGGACTGGAACCCTCTGACCTCCCCACAGCCATCGCGGTTGGATGACTGGTTCCTGGGGTCTGCATGCCGCTCACAGCCTCGCCCCCCTCTGGTCCCGTTTTTCCCGGAGGTGCATGATGAACTGACGTCTTCGTGGGGAGCACCCCTCTCCACTCGTCACAAAGCCACTCGCTCATCCTCTCTTGCAACTCTCGAAGGCGGAGCGGCCCACGGATATACGGCAATTCCCTAGGTGGACAGGGCTGTTGCACTCCACCTGTGCCCTGGAAACCCTACCACCTGGCAGGGTCACCCTGTGCTCCCCTCCAAGGCCTGTAGGACAACATCGTCATTGACCGCTAAAGCCTACAGTGCCGTCGGACATGCCGCTTCTGCCCTGCACTCCATGGCCCTCCTGCAGGTCCACCAGGCCAAGGCGCTTAAAGATCTCCACGGGGTAGCCCTGATCCCTGATGTGTTGCAGGAACTGCGCTCAGTGACCGACCTCGCCCTTAGAGCCACGAAGGTCACAGCACAGTCACTCGGGCAGGCGATGGCCACGCTCGTGGTCCAGGAGCGTCATCCATGTTGTAGCAACTCCCCCTCCTTGAGGCTGGATCTACCACTGCGCCACATTCCACATGTCGCCTAAAAACCCATGTGATGTATTTGCCACCTTTTCCTCCCCCTTTCGGGTAGGTGTGGCATCTGCAGGGTCTTTTCCCCCTGAAAGAATAGGAAGCTGGGTAAGACCCCCTTCCCTCGATGCGTGTAAGGGCCCCGGCCTTTCTTGCTCTATGCGGAGAAACATAGAGAGAAAAGAGACCCAGCCAGGCTCGGCCCGTTCCCAGGTTGGCACGCGTCGCCTTGTTCCCCTGTTTAGGATAACCAGAAGGATTCCGACGACTTTTATGGGGCATTGGGGAAGGGTCAAGTCAAGTCAAGTCAATTTTATTTGTATAGCGCCTTTCACAACACACATCGTTTCAAAGCAGCTTTACAGAAGTTCAGCATTAACAGACGATAAAAATGTAATGTCTATAAAGTCGATAAATCATCATCCTTGTGCAGGGCTCCAAACTGCGACTAAAAATGGTCGCATTTATGACCAAATAAATTTATTTGCGAGTGTAATTTCTGTCAAGGTCGCCATTGGCGACAGTAAAAATTTACTCCCTTTGATTTTAAAATTTGCATTACATTTCCCGAAATACATTACAAAAGTTTATATCAAAAGAAATAGCGGGGAAAACGGAGTTCATTGCAGGAACTAACCATTTAAAAAAAAAGAGACTGTGAGAAAACACGGTGACAGTAACGAGCATAAAAAATGCACGTGATCACATAATTGCGAAGAATGCTCCACAGACTACACTGTTAGCACGTGCAATTTTTCTTGCATGCGAGCTGCGGGACGAAAAGGAATGGAAGGAGTTAAAAATGAAAATATTTGGCGCCTGTTTTTCCCCCTATAGGAGCCAGTGGCTCCTTAATTGATTTTTTTGTTTGGAGCCTTGTTGTGGAATTAGATAAGATATGATTCTTTATAGTGTTTAAAAATAATTAAATAATAATTGTATTAATAACCCCAGTGAGCAAGCCGAAAGCGACTGTGGCAAGGAACACAAAACTCCATAAGATGATGGTTAATGGAGAAAAATAACCTTGGGAGAAACCAGACTCACTGTGGGGGGCCAGTTCCCCTCTGGCTAACATCATGAATAATGTAAATAAGAATTATTTATAGTTAAAAAACATGATTTAAAAAATTATTAAACTTATTAAGTGCTAAGGGTCAGTATTTAGACAGTGATTGTGTTTGAACTGCAAGATTAGTGACCAGTGTCTTTGAAGTCCATCCTTGATTAAATTCCAGAAGTTCACTTAGATGCAATTGTCCTTGTTTGGCTGATAAAGGCTTTTGTTGGCAATAATTAGTCTATGTATCCCATTTCAAGATCGTAGTCCATGGTGATGGGGCATCTGAAGTCTCCGTGAGAGGCTGGATACAAACTGGAGCTGACGAACGCTATTTACCTCGGGACTGGCGTCCCGAGATAACAGCAGAAAAGCAGATGGGAAATAATTAGCATAGCTGATGTTCATAATATTAATGCATTATAACTGATTCAGCAGTATTATAAAAAGTAAGCATTATGTGAATGCTTGGTTAAAGAGATGTGTCTTTAATCTAGTTTTAAACTGGGACAGCGAGTCTGAGCCTCGAACAATATCAGGAAGGCTATTCCAGAGTTTAGGAGCTAAATGTGAGAACGCCCTCCCTCCATTAGTGGACTTAGATATCCTAGGTATGACCAGAAGCCTCGAATTTAGTGATCTTAAAGAGCGCGATGGATTGTATGGCGATAGAAGATCCGTCAAATACACCGGAGCTAAACCATTTAGGGCTTTATAGGTCAGTAGTAATACTTTGTAATTGATTCGGTACTTAATTGGTAGCCAGTGTAGAGATGTTAAAATCGGTGTTATATGATCATATTTTCTTGACCTAGTAAGAACTCTAGCGGCTGCATTTTGGACTAACTGTAGCTTGTTTGTTGAGGATGCAGGGCAACCAGCTAATAAAGCATTACAGTAATCTAGTCTCGAGGTCATGAATGCATGAACTAACTTTTCTGCATCAGAAACAGATAGCATGTTACGTAGCTTAGCAATGTTTCTAAGGTGGAGTCGTGCAGTCTGACACAGCTGGTCACCTTTTGCATGTAAAATACCTGCCCGCTCCTGTGTCAGCAGAACATGTACATGGCTCAGCACATGGCGTGATTTAAATTGGACCCCTAGTGGTGCTTCTTCGATACAACGTTGAAGTGAGTGACAGACGGGGAATGTCTAGGTTATGTAGGTTACGTCCTCCCGGCCATGTCGCTGAGCTGAGCCACTGTTGTGGCCGGACCATTTCCGGCTCCTCAGAAAAATCCTGAATGAACTTGATGTATTTCCCCGCTTTTATACCTGTATGTCTGGTGGCGGGGTATGCAAATACTGTCTGCCAACTTCTCATCGGCCTTTTTTCATAGATCAGAGGCATATTCGGCGCTCAAGTGAGACCCCTAGTGTTGCTTCTTCGACACAACGTCTCATTCCCTCCATCAGGGAACGGAGGTGACATATGTAAGCTAGATGTTTTAATTACTTGTACTTTTAATTGAGTACAGATTTTGGCTGCTCTACCCACCTCTGGTTGTGACCCCTTTAAAAGTAACTAACTTGTAATGTGATACAATCATTTAAAATGTATGTTACATCAACACTGACTGATCCACAAAATGCTTACAAATAACTGAAAACAGAAGATTTCTGACAAACATACCAACACATAAATTATAGTCTCCTCTTTTTTTTTAGCACTTTAATTTGCCCTTAAGAAGTCCACTCCAATTAAAATGTCATAAACTTTTTTATTGTATTTATTATTATACCGTTTGTGGAATATCCCATTACTTTAAATATGGGGTACTTGTGACAGTAACAGGGTTGACACCAAACCTGGGGACATAACTTGAAGTTTTAATATATTAATAATACATAATATAAGCTAAAATGTAAACTTAAGTCAATTTACATATGCATATGAGTGAACACTAGAGAGTCATAATATCGGCATTGCATATCTTTATTTTATTAAACATGTAAATGGTTGATAATGACATCTGTAATAACATGTGCAAGATGTGGTGTTCCAGTAATTAATCTGCAGAAGTCACACATTGACCCTGACAACAACAACAACAACACAGACAAAAAGATGCATGAGAGATGCACAGCGCAACAAAAGACAGCAGCGGCGGATGAGCGCTGAGAAGTTATTCTGCAATTACCACCTCAAAGTGTGGCAAGTAACAGCACAACTTTGATTAATTTAGCTTAAGTCCTGCCGAGCACAAAAAAAGGCATGTTGGGAGCGATTGGAGAGCATGTGGCATGCTGGCACAGCTGATTTCACATTTCAATCTGAGCTGTTTTGGCTTGTCAAGCACATCAAAACTGCCTTTGAAGACTGAAAAATACCTGTTAGTGTGAAATTTATTTTGACAAATCTCATATAATAAGGGGAATAGAGAGGCGAGTGCGAGAGTGGGAGGAGGATCATGGGCGTCATTCACTTTTTTTTCCAAGGGGGCACCAGTGGTGGTCCAGGCTCACTTGGTGCCGTAGGAAAAAAAGAAGAAGAAAAAAAAAAAATACAGAATTACCTCAGCTCAGGCCCAGACAGAATCTGCATAATTGTGTGTTGTTGTTTTTTGCATTTTCTGTCTTTATTTTGGGGGAAAATACATGGAATGGGTTTGAATTTGGTAAGTTGTTTTAAATGGAGCTGAAAGTATTCACTTTTATTGGTAGCTTATGGCATATTCAATGTAGCCAAAAATATGTAGTAAACAAACACACGAGGGGCGGAAATGGGAACTTTGTGAGGGACAGATGTTCGAAAGCTTCGGTCAATTCCTTGTGAGCATGTCTCAGCTAAAATCTCAATTTTGTACTACTTGTATATGAACAATGAAATTGTTAGTGTCATGCTCTTGTGGCTGAGCAAAAAGTACAAATAAACAAACTAAGCAGATGGCAAGAAAGAAAACTTGCATTATGTATTTATTTTATAAGACAAGCGAAATTGAAACTGAGCTTGGCATCATGCACCTTCTTGGTACTTGACTTGACTTGACATGACTTTGTATGGAAAGGAACAGCTTGGACATTGTGTGAAATAACCTTTCTGTTTGTGTTCCACAGGGTAACAGAATTTTCTTTTGCACAAATGGTGAAACATTGTACAAGTGAATAGGTGATTTCTGCCACATGCAAACACTTGTTTTACCTACAATACTTGTAGGCCAATATCTAATTTTCTTAGAGGAATAGTTCATCCAAACATGATAATTCTTTCACCATTTACTCTAACCCCTATGTCGTCTCACTCCCGTATGACTTTCTCTCTCCTGCGGAACACAAATTAAGGTATTTTGATGGAGAAATGAGTAGGGGTGGAACGATCCTCAATAAATAACAATGATCAAATAACAATGCAATGTCATTGAAGCAACATGTAAACATCGATGTCTATTTGTTTTAAGATGCACATTTATTTTGACACTCTAATTTCAGCCACATCTGTACGCATTTCCGTCAGGTTATGCAGCAACCTTATGATGTTCATCTCCTTTTATAAGCACTAAACATGCTTCTCATGTGCACTCTGCCCTATCTTCTATTTTAAAGTGCTATGGACCAATTCAACAATGTCAAATGGCTAAACAGCCGTGATATTCTGAACAGTGCTGACAAGGAAAAGAGAAAAAACCTGCCCTGCACCGACATCAACAACAAGACTTTTCACATCTACACATCAATACCCTTACTAACATTTATCACAGTAAACTGTAACAGAATTTTCAATACAACTGTGGAAGTTGTAGCCAAGAAAAAACACAGACAGCACATATTCTCCTGTCCTGAGTATGTAAGTATTTTGGATTGAAAGACTTGCTTGACTGTTGTAGAGGTGATAAATTATAACTAGTGTTTTCTTCATTCCATCAATCAGCTGTCATCAAACATTGTTAATTACATGCATGTGACTTTGGGCTTTATTTTCGTGAGAGCACTAATTCTAATCGCAATTTTCATGCCAGCACAAGTGGGCGTGGGTGGGAGTGTTTCTGCTATTGTGGGTGTATGCGCACAAACTGTGGGTGTATAATATGTTAATGAAGTGGCACAAAGTGCAATTTGCTATTTTCCTGAGAAATAGGCTGTTGCGCTAAGACGTTTGAAAACAATTGTATTAACTCAGTGCAAAGTTTAAACTCAGTTCCTGCATTTGCTGTTTGGAGATTCCACCAGCAAGTTGTAATGTCCAAACTCTGAGTATTAAATTATGTCCCTGATTATTAAAGTTGTAGCAGTCTTATATGAAACTAAAATGTATGAAATTTCTGTTATTTCTGTTCTATTCTGCTATAGGCCATAGTTTTCAATTATTATAATTAGGTTTAAATTTACAATTGTATTTATGGTCTAATTGGTACACCTATAAAGGTGTTTTTTCCACCTGTTTTCGTAGAGTGATTTTTAAGTCACTGCAAAACAGGCTGGTAGAAGAAGTTGGAGAGAGTAAAATGTTTGGAATTGGTAGGCTAAGATTTTGACCACTTCGTTATTTTGATTATATTTTAGTTTCGTTAGAAGGGTAATTTAAATTTAGAAATATGTTTGGTTGAATTTTTTCGTGTTTCATTTTATTTAATTTTTCAAAATCAAACGGTAGATGTAAAGTGCGTGCTGATTCAATCACTGTTTATACTAGGCATGATTTGCGTGTCAGCAGATCAAAATTATTCATCATACTTACATTCTCTGTAATTTAACGGAGCCTACATTCACATCGACTGGACTTCCTGTTGCTGACGACATGCTGCACGAGAGTTTGTTTGTAGCCTGCTCAGGCTGCTTAGCATTGCGTATTCTTATTCTCAAACGTTCATTGTTATATTCGTTGTTATATCCTTTGTCATTTTACTGCGTTTCAGGTTTTTCCACTTATCTACTGTTTCATCTGCATCCGAACGCTAGTGGAGGTCAGTGAGAAAGAGAAGCCAGTAGATACTGTTTCGGATGCGAGTAGTACAGAGAGCAACATACACACGTTGGTTCCGACTGTAGAGCCCCTGCAGCAGGGCATTTGGGTGATGTCTCGGCAGCATACTCGCTCAGCAAAGAGACACCACTCTCCCGTTCCTGTTAGGGTTTCCAATCAATTCTCCCCACTCAGTGATACACCCACTGAGAATCATGTTGAAAGAGCCCTTGTTATCGGTGATTCTATTATAAGGAACGTGGAAATAGAGACTCCAGCCACTATTGTTAATTGCATTTCGGGGGCCAGAGCGTCTGACATCAGATCAAATTTACAAGTGATGGCTAATGCTAAATGTAGATTTTCTAAAATTGTTATCCATGTCGGAACTAATGCTGTCCAGCTTCACCAGTCGGAGATCACTAAAGATAATGTTAAAGAGGTGTGCAAATTTGCAAAAACAATGTCAGACACTGTAATATGCTCTGGTCCCCTCCCTGCTCGTCGTGGTGACAAGGTTTATAGTACATTTACATTTACATTTACATTTAGTCATTTGGCAGATGCTTTTATCCAAAGCGACTTACAAAAGAGGAAAAACATAAGCGAATCATCTAAAGGAGACAGTGGTACGAAAAGTGCCATACTACAAAGTTTCACTATCATCAGAATAGTATACAAAACCGATTTAAGTGCAACAAGAATTTATTTTTATTTTTTTTTATTTTTTTTAGTGACTGGTTAAATACTCTTAAATACTAGTAGATTAGTGTCACGGAATGGCTGGATGTCTGAGTGGTGTCTGAAGAATAAAATAGGATTTATAGACAATTGGAAGATTTTTTGGGGTAGACCTGACCTGCTAAAGAGAGATGGACTCCATCCCTCCAGGGAAGGTGCCGCTCTCCTCTCTAGTAATTTTGCTCATAGTCTTAATGTTAGTATTTCACTAACTGGGGTCCAGGCCAGGAAGCAGACAAACTGGTTAAACTGAACGTTTGTTAGCTGCCTTGAGACATCACACAGGTCACATAAACTACAACACATAGAAACTGTATCACCTAGATATCTCATAGAGACTGTGTCTGTTCCCCGAGCAACCAAACACAAAACCCTCACTAAATCATTTAGAAAAAATTTGATTAAGGTAAAAATTGAACAAAACAAACAAATTAAAAATACACATCATATAAAAATAGGGCTACTAAACATTAGATCTCTTTCTACCAAAGCACTAATTGTTAATGAAATGATTACAGATCATAGATTGGATGCGCTCTGTTTGACTAAAATCTGGTTTAAACCAGATGAATATATTAGTTTAAATGAATCTACTCCCCCAGGTTATTGTTATAAACATGAGCCTCGTCTGAAGGGTCGAGGAGGAGGTGTTGCTACAATTTACACTGAAGTTTTTAGTGTTACTCAGAGGACAGGATATAAATGTAAGTCTTTTGAACTAATAATAATACTTAATGTGACACCGTCAGATATAAATAAAAAATCTCTGTCATCTTTTGTCCTTGCTACAGTGTATAGATCACCCGGGCCTTATTCTGATTTCCTTGGTGAATTTGCGAATGTTTTATCAGATATTGTAGTTACTCTAGATAGAGCTTTAATTGTTGGTGACTTCAATATTCACATAGATAATGAAAATAATACATTGGGATTAGCATTTAACGATATACTCAACTCTCTTGGAGTCCAACTCATCGCCATAATCATACACTAGATTTCATTCTGTCATATGGAGATGATGTTGATAATATAGAAATTCTGCAGCAGAGCGATGACATCTCGATCATTACCTCGTCTCTTGTATGCTGCAATCAGCTAATGTTACTCAAGCTATCATTCAGGTAGAACTATTCTTTCGACCACTAAAGATAGCTTCACTAATAATCTTCCAGATCTATCTCATACACTCAATATACCCCAAAGCCCAGAAGAACTTGATGAAATAACAAAAAATATAAATGCAGTCTTCTCTAGCACCCTTGATATTGTCGCCCCACTTCGATTAAAGAAAATTAAAGAAATAATCCCTGCACCATGGTACAATGATCACACTCATGCTCTCAAGAGAGCAGCTTGGAAAATGGAGCGCATGTGGAAAAATACAAAATTAGAAGTATTTCGTGGTGCATGGAAGGATAGTGTCTGTAGCTACAGACAGTCACTAAAAGCTGCCAGGTCAGCATATTTTAGTAAACTCATAGAAAATAACCACAGCAATCCTAAATGTTTATTCAGTACGGAATAATATATAACAGAACCAGATATTACGTCAAAGCACAAGAGTAATGACTTCATGAATTTCTTTACAGATAAAATTTAAATAATCAGAAATAAAATTGGAATTATGCAATCATCTGTCATAGCACCTCATTGTCTAATAATTTTCCTCACGTGCAACTTCAATCCTTCTCTGTCATAGGTCATGAAGAGCTAACAAAACTTATCGAAACATCAAAAGCCACAACATGTTTTTTAGACCCTATGCCAACTAAGCTCTTAAAAGAGGTATCTCCTGTAATTTCAGAACCTCTTCTTAATATTATTAACTCCTCGCTATGCTTAGAACATGTCCCAAGAAACTTTAAAATGGCAGTTATCATACTGCTTATTAAGAAGCCACAACTTGATCCTGGAGAACTGGCTAATTATAGACTGATTTCAAATCTCCCGTTTATGTCAAAAATACTAGAAAAGGTAGTATCCTCCCAAATATGTTCATTTCTACAGAAAAATAGTATATACAAAGAATTTCAGTCAGGATTTAGGCCTCATCACAGTACAGAGACTGCACTTATCAGAGTTTCAAATGACTTGCTCTTATCATCTGATCGCGGCTGCATTTCTCTTCAGCTTTTAGATCTTAGTGCTGCATTCAACATGATAGATCACGACATTCTCCTGAATAGGCTAGAGAATTATGTTGGCATTTGTGGAGTTGCATTAGCATGGTTTAGGTCATATTTAGCAGACTGCTACCACTTTGTCTATGTAAATGAGGAATTGTCAAACCAAACAAAAGTAAAATATGGAGTGCCACAAGGATCAGTTTTAGGGCTTCTGCTTTTCTCCATGTATATACTTCCCTTGGAAGATATTATCAGGAATCGTGGAATAAGTTTCCACTGTTATATTTATATGTATATATTTATATTTATGCATTTGGCAGACGCTTTTATCCAAAGCGACTTACAGAGCCCTTATTACAGGGACTTATTACAGGGACAATCCCCCCGGAGCAACCTGGAGTTAAGTGCCTTGCTCAAGGGCACAATGGTGGTGGCCATGGGGTTCAAACCAGCGACCTTCTGATTAGCAGCCCTGTGCTCTAGCCACTACGCCACTGTTATGCCACTGTTATCCCAACGATACACAACTTTATATTTCTTCAAAACCTGATGAGATTTCACAATTCTTGAAATTAGCAGAGTGTATCAATGAAATAAAAGCAATGAAATGAAATTTCCTTCTACTCAATTCTGACAAAACAGAGGTACTAATTATTGGACCAAAAAACTCAAAAAATAAGCCACTACAATATAATTTGACTCTCGATGGATGTACTGTTAGATCATCTTCAACAGCGAAGAACTTAGGTGTTATATTTGATAACGAATTACCAGTGTTTATAGAACAGCATTCTTCCACCTAAGAAATGAAGGGCTCACAATTTAGTAGCGGGTTTGGTTATTAGCAATAATTAATAATTATCATAGATAACTATCAATTATTAAAATCAATAGAAAATTGATTAGTTTATTGAAAATATAATATCAATTAATAATCAATACAATGCAGTCAATAAACTTCCGACATTCAACTACAAACTAAACAGTGACGTGATTAGATATGGTAACCAAAATAAGCCTATAACACATGAGAGGACGGTATGTGTGTGTGTGTGTGTGTGTGTGTGTGTCTCTGTGTGTGTGTGTGAGAGAGAGGAGTGACACGCACAAAATAGTGGAGTGACTCTCGTGGAGAGTACTTCACGTGAGATTTCCGGCCAGAGAGTATGTGGGCGGAGAGAAGCCGGTTAATGGCGTCTGCCCGTTTACAGCGTGTCTCCGCTTGCCCGATAAGCTGGGGACAAAGATGAGCTTTACCACAAAGTTATCTACTAGCAAATGGTTGTGAGGGGTCGCACGCGCGCGTATGTGTGTGGTTAGTACGACAGAGAGAGAGAGAGAGAGAGAATGGAGTCTCATGCGAGATGGAGTAAACACACAACAGTCCAACGTAGTTGGATTACAACACAGCAAACTCTAATTTATGATAACAGTATGTTACATTAATACCTTGAGTATTATTAGCAACAATGAGTGGACTCGGCGGTCCGTAAACTGTACAAAACAATAAACTTGATCCACAAGAATAACACACCTAAATATTCTATCTTTGCCCAGACGTTAACCTCTTACATGGATCGTGTGGGGACGCATGTAGAACGTGTGTTCATCCGTCGTTCGACTCCGACTCGGTTCCTCGAGGCTTGGGTGATGACGAGAGGCCGTTTCCTCGCTCTGTCGGCGGAACCTTAACACTTACTTAGTTTAATCATTTTAAACCATGACTTTAACTATATATAAGTAATACTGTCATTATATTCATGATGTTAGCCAGAGGGGAACTGACCCCCACAGTGAGTCTGGTTTCTCACAAGGTTATTTTTCTCCATTAAGCAACATCTTATGGAGTTTTGTGTTCCTTGCCACAGTCGCCTTCAGCTTGCTCACTGGGGTTATTAATACAATTATTATTTAATTAATTATTTTTAAACACGATAAAGAATCGTATTTTATCTAATTATACAATGATGATTCATCGACATTATAGACATTACAGTTTTATCTTCTGTTAATGCATGATCTCCTGTAAAGCTGCTTTGAAACGATGTGTGTTGTGAAAGGCGCTATACAAATAAAATTGACTTGACTTGACATCTGAGGAGAAACACATTTTCCATGCGTATAAAAGGAGCGTGTCACTGTCATAGAAATATGCCCGACATTCATCAAGGATGCATTTTAATGAACAAACTAATGTAATTTTCAATTCTTTTAATTCATTGCATACAGTCTATTTATGCTACCAATTACTTGTGAATGTGCTGTCTTTGTTTATATCGCTGGCACTAATAATAACTGGAGAAAGTTAAAACTTAGCGCATACTTGCACGAAACTACAAAAATATCATGGCCATACCCACTGACTTTGCCCTTATGACTTATGGCATAGCGCTGCGCTTAACTCTAGCACTCTTAAAATAGGGCCCTTTATTTTGTATATTATTTGTTTTTCTGTAGTACTGAAGTACCTTAATTAGTTGTGGATGTCTCAATGTGCATACTTGAATTGTACCTATTCAGAGAGCTCATTAAAATATTCAAATGACCTCTTGATCACATTTGTTACATAAAAAAATAATAATAATTGACTGTGTAAAATAGGAACATCCATCCATCCATCCATCTTCAACCGCTTATCCGAAGTCTGGTCGCCGGGACAGCAGCTCCAGCAGGGGGCCCCACACTTCCCTATCCCGAGCCACATTAACCAGCTCTGACTGGGGGACCCCAAGGCGTTCCCAGGCCAGTGTGGAGATGTAATCTCTCCACCTAGTCCTGGGTCTTCCCCGAGGCCTTCTCCAAACTGGACGTGCCTGAAACAACTCCCTAGGGAGGCGCCCAGGGGGAATCTTTACCAGATGCCCAAACCACCTTTCGACGCAAAGGAGCAGCGGCTCTACTCCGAGCTCTTCACGGATGACTGAGCTCCTCACCCTATCTCTAAGGGAGAAGCACGCCACCCTTCTGAGGAAACCCATTTCGTCCGCTTGTACTCGCGACCTAGTTCTTTCGGTCATGACCCAGCCTTCATGACCATAGGTGAGGGTAGGAACGAAAATTGACCAGTAATCAACTTAAGCATGCAATGCTTTTGGGAAACAGCTATGATTGGTTGTGGGTGAGAACAGGACAAAAATTTAACACCTTTTTCACTATAAATATTGACATCTGCAAACTCCTTAATACGATAATAAGATTATCTTAATAAGATTTGAAGCTTGTTTACACTTGCAGAACAGAGCACATGCTATGAAAGTGTAACTGAGTGAACTTGCAAATGTGAAGTTCACCTGCATCTCCATCAAAATGTATATATTTGGGTTCTGCTCTCATCTGATTTTGAGATGGCATAACGGTGAGTAAATGATGAGAGTATGATAATTTTTGGGTGAATAATTCCTTTAAAGTAGTGCAATTAGTTCAATTAAGGTAGTTCCATTAACTTAACAGAAAATTGGATGATATTATTTCATTCCCAAATGCCTTGAGTAGGAGAAAGTGAGAATATTTTCTCACAAAGGAATTTGCCTTTATTTACCTTGCTTGTGTGAATTTTAGCTTTGTCAGCGCTGGGCGGGTTTGTCTGGACGATGGGCTCTGGGTGTAACACAGTTCCAGTGGGGCTCTCACCTGCCATGAAAATGTAAACAATATTAAAAAAAATATATAAATATATATATGTTTTATCATAATAATAAAAAAGTTTCCCATTGAAATACGTAATTTCAAAGAAGGATTTGTTTCTCAAAATTATAATTTTTTTAAATATTATAAATAAATCATCAATCAAAAGCAAGGGAATAACAAAAAATATAAATATAAACTGTGTCAATGTTTTAAGTTTAGGGTTAAAAACCTATTTCCGGGGATGGGGTTGTGTGGGGGTGGGTCTATCAAGACTAAAATAAAAAAAAATAAAAATCAATAAAAAAGATTTATAAAGTAAATGTAAAATGAAATAGTTTTTCTGTGCATTAGCAGCACAATGACTGATGCATTAAGCTCAGCTGTCTGTAGATTTTAAACAAAATATACTAAATGTATTCCATAAGACAAGTGAGGAAACTTTGTTCACTCACATTCCCCCTCCCTCCAATTCTCTCTCCCACATCATCAACATCTCTGCACCCAACCTCTCCTTTTTTCATTGCTCTAATGCACACAATTAGACATGATGAAAAATTGAAAAAAATTGTATTTAGTTGTAATACATTTTGCCATTCTTCTTTCCATTCTCTCTCTCTCTCTCTCTCTCTCTCCATGTGTAATTTGAATGGTAAGCTGCCAGATGTGTGTCTTATGCTGGAGCAGGAGCTTTGCATTATTTAGCATATTAACATTCATAGAATTTAAAAAGAGGGTTTCTGCATCGCCTGGAGCTTCCAATTAAGTAAACCTTCACTAGAAACATGTACAAATTTTACCATGAGAAACTTTTTTCATTGTTTTTTTTTTTCTCTTTGCCTCAGCCAGTCACATCTATTAAATAAATATAGAAACTTCCCTGATGATATAATTTTTCCTCTTGATGCTGCATTAAATATATCAGTAATAATAACTTTTAAATATAGGCAACATATCAGGAAGACTTGAGAAGACTCAAATGGGTTTTAATAGCAGAGGCGTTTGTGGCTGATATGTCCTCTTTGCTGTTTGGTTACTGATATTACATTTAATGTGAACGCAGATGTAAGTTTAATAAAAAGTTTTGCTATTAAAAATGTTTGGTGCCTAAAGTAGAAAAAAAAAAAATATATATATATATATATATATATATATATATATATATATATATATATATATATATATATATATATCATAAAGGCAGTTATTATATTTTGAAGATTTCATAATCATTTTCACAATTGCACGATTTCACAATTGCACAACTCATCTCTGATGTGCCATCTTTTTCACTGCAGTGACAAGCTAGAAAGCATTGGCCTACTGAACACAGAAATTAATAAAACACATTCTTTACTGTTGAAGGTTAAAGAGTCCAAAAGTAGTGAAATGGAAATGTATTTGGTACAGAAGATGTGTCAGTCTGTTTTCTTTTGGATGAGACACAGTTAATGACCCAAGAAAGCACATGATGGAGTATTTAAATGAATAAAAAAAAAAAAGTTCATTCAAAACTTTCATGATATGACACTGGCCCCAGTGGTTTTGGTATGAAATGGTTTTTCAATAATTTCCTCACATGGTTGCTCCCAAGAGTTTGTTTCAATAGGGAGTTAATAGACCATTTCATTTTCAATGTTTATACATACAGCACTATATTGTCAAATGTGTTGTTCATTAAATACTTTGGACAATTATTTAATTAGTTTTGACATGAAGTAACATCCCCAGAGACCTGTTTATCTGTTATGTGCAGTGTGCAAAATATGTTCTAACATTTTGCCATCCCCTTTTGCCAAGTACAAGAGAAGTAAGACTAATTCAAAGGTAAACATTATACAACAATCTATAGGTAGTACACTAATTGCTCAAGGTGGCATATTGACTTCAACATTGCAGAATGCAACAGTTTGTTTGCAATTGGGTAAAGTTGCTAAAAAATGGTATTTAAGCATGCAGCACCAGCACTACAAAAGATACTGACACAATAATACAGTCTCAAAGAAACTAGAGACACTTAGCTCTGCTGTGTGCAGTGTATGACATTTTTTTAAATTTTTGTCATCACCAAGGTAAAATTACAAGATAGACTAATTCAAAAGTAAAAACACAATTTCACTGGTTTCACAAGCTCCACACAAAAATCGAAAGCTTTTTATAAGTAATGTATACTCACTCAAAGAAGCAAAGAAGCATTGCTTAAAAAAATAACATCTCAAAATGTAATGGATTGTTTGCGGTCAGGTAGAGTTAATTAATTCATATTTAAGACAAGTAGCACCAGCACTAAAAAGATACTGACGGAATAATGAAGACATTCGCCTTACACAAACTAGAGACCCATATCTCTGCTGAATACAAAATATTTTCTAACATTTTGCCATTCCCAAAGTTAGAATTACAAGTGAAAAGAGACTATTTCAAAGGTATAAATACAATTTTACTGTGTTCACAAGCTCCACACAACAATCTTTAGCTTATACAGCTAATACTCATAGAAGCAAAGAAACATGGCTTAACATTTTTTTTCAGTTTTTAAGTTACTCAAAAAAGATATCTAAGACATTTAGTACAAGCACTAAAAAAAGATACTGACAAAATAATAGACATTAGCCGTCCACAACCTAGAGAGATATATCTCTGGTTAGTGCAGTGTACGAGGTATTTTATAGGCTTTTGCCTGTTAGAATTTGTGGCCTGCAGCAATGTGTATTAGCTGCCTGCATTACACCTCTATTCTCAATCCAGAGACCGTAATACCTGACATCACAGCATTCTGCGTGTCTCTGTGCCACAAAAATGCATGTTGTAATGGGCTGCCAACACAACTTTGCAACTTTGCCTTTAATTATCCTTTCTGCAGCCTGATGCTTCGATGGTGTCAGGCCTGCATCAGCACAGTGTTGACAGCTATAGGCTATGTCCATGAACTTGGAGTGCTGTAGCCACAACACAAACTCTCCCAGGGTGAACAACCAATGCTTGTTATCCTCTGCTTACCATGAACATGGGGCAAGTAAGAACCACGCTTGCAGGGTCGATTGACCAATGGGGACCTGTGCGCTCACCTAGACATCTAATTGCCCTGCTGTTGGGTCCAGAGTTGCCATATAGCAAAGGTCAGTAAATTATTTATAACTCATGAGCATAAACCACGATTCCTATAATTACCAAATACACATTCAGTGTTATTGGAATAATCCAAACAAAGTGACTTAAAATATGCATAGATAACCTTTCTAAACAAATAATTAACAATTACACTTTTCAAGTATGATCATGTTTTGGTAGTGTACATCTAGCATATCCATAAACATTTATTTGTTTTAATCAATCAAAACTGTATTACCATTTCTTAATATGTATATAAATGTTTAAGGACAAGTGTAACCTGACATTTCTTTTAAGTTTGTCACCATTATTAATAACTATAAATGTTTTTTTCACCTTTTCTGGTTCATTGTAAATGGTCCTGCACTGTGATGAATTCATTTTAAAAGGTAAAAGAAATGCATGAAGTCTTTCAAATAGAGTTTTTAAACTGTTTTTTAAACTGCATGCACAATCATTCTTAAATAATTACCAAACTGCTGTTTAAAATGGTTTTAGATTCAAAAAGAGCAATTCTGGTTGAAGATTTTGTATTTATTTACTTATTTGCGTGATAATACAAGAAACTATTAAACAAAAAAAAAGTACATTCACTATAGAACTTCCCATGGCTTATGACAATGTATTAATTCCCATGATTTTCCCAGGCTTGGTAATCATGAATTTTAAGTCCCTTGATATTTTCAGGTTTTCCAAGACCATGAGAACCCTGTTTTCAACAAGTAAGCAATCATCCCAATCCTCAATGCCACATCATATGTACAGAACTTAAAGTGTATCTACAAGACTGCAATGATATCACACAGCATTATGAAAGGCTTGTCACTTCACAGCAGTTTGTTTTCTGCTCGTAAGCAAAGCAGCCTTTGGGTATGTCTGTCCGACTCAGTCAAATTCACCACATGCAGCTATATTCTCTCATCTACAAAAACAACTTTGATGTAACCAAGGTTAAAGTGTCCATTTAAAGATGGGCAGTGGTAAATTAATTGGGGTAAGAATGCACTGTGATCGAGTGAATATGATCTTGTATTAGGGTTAGTTGCTGTGACCAGGACGGGTCCCCTGAGGCTGGTGATGTGAAAGAGCATGGCCACATTCCACAGACACTCAAGAAGAAAATCCTGGAAATTGTCATTATGCTGAAGGGCCGATCGGAATATTATGCATTTCCTTAAGGGGCAAGACACAATGAAATGGCTTCTAAAAGCCCTGCCCACTCCTTGCAGTTCCAGATCCACTAAGGGTGATCAGAGCAGAGAGGCCTAATTTGATTAGTAATCTGAATTCAAACAGACCTAGAGTAACAGGATCGTTCACTTAATGCGAAAGGTCTGTTAGCTTACAACACCTGCAGCTACGTCATATGTTGCATAGTATTCTCTGCTCTTTTCTGCTGTTTTAAATAAGGGAAAACATTTTTTAGCAATCAGTGCTCCTCTTTGACATGTCTGAGCATTACAAGAATACTCTCGGATACTCTAGGGAACAAGAATACTCTACAGTTGAGCTGCAGAAACACTGGCTGGGATATAAAAGATCTGTAATGGATTAAGCCAACTAAAAAGTTCTTAAAAGAAATGTCTCAGTACAGAACGACTATTTCAGAAAACTAGATTGTCAAGCTACAAGCTACTCATAATTTAGAGTAGTTCTACTTCAAGCTACTGCAACGAAAATGTAGTAAGCTGCACTACAAACTACTGATAAAATAACCTACATTTAATCTCTAATTTGCATTTTTTAAGTATATCATCAGATTGTACTACAAAATACTGCAAATCCCTCAGTATTTATCTGATCTTCAAACAAAAAAAGAGATAATTTTCATTGTATTTTATCAGTATTTTGTCTTGTCTTCCAATAAATCTACCTAAGCATACTTAAAAGAAAAATATCATGTAAAGCAGAATTGCATCCAATATTAAAGTCTTGTTTTCAGAGAAATGTAAACAAAATTTGGATTAATGCTTTAGTAAATTGCCAATGGGGTAACACAAATAAACTTGGAATTTATAAACTTAGTATTTATAAGCTTACATGTTTTTACATTTTGTTAGATTTCTCTGAAAACAAGACAAAATATAATGTGATTTTGCTTATCAAGACAATGTAGCTTGTGTTTTAGAATGTATTGATATTTTTTACTATAAAACAAGACAAAAATAATTAGTAAAGCTTTAATAAGTAAAACCAGTAAAATGAGAAATATGTGTGTGTGTGTGTGTGTGTGTGTGTGTGTGTGTGTGTGTGTTTAAGTGATGAACAGCAGCATTTAACAAAATCTAAAAAAAAAAGAAAAGAAATAAAAAAAAAAAAAAAAAGATTTAAAAAAAGAAAGACTCAAATCAATCAGTGAATTTATTTTTAACCATTTACATGAACCATCGGAATGAACCCATTCACAAAGGCCATGTTCACACAGCAGCAGAATATTGTTGTCAAACCTGTTTTGAGTGGTTAATATGGTTACGTTCACACACATGACGGTTATTTAAGAGTGTGACAACTGCATTCTATAACCGAACTGACAGCCGCAAATTTTCAGGTCTCCACAGGCAAACCTGTGCTGTGTGAACGGAACCGTACTGGACAGTGAGAGACAAGCTGCACTGTACACGAGTGTGTTTCATGTTTGGTTATGTTAACTCACCGAAATGGAGAAATTAGATGCATGTCATCTGCAGATTCAGTCGCTGTCTTCCATTTAATAACACGGCAGCAATTTTGACAAGACATGCTGGCGTTATGGACGTCGCCAATTTTTGTCACTGTCACTATTGTTACAGCTGTTAGAATACAGTTGTGACTTCAGTTGTTCATTCACACAAACAGCATTCGAACTGCTACTGTACGTTGTTGTATGAACGGGACATTTAAAGACTCAGACCTGTAAATATGGTTGTCAATCACAAACACTGACTGTGTGAACGTAGCCAAAATGTTTGAATGATTTATCAAAAGTACATTTCACCGGGATTCCAGAATTTGCTTCTTTTTCATTTATTCACATTGTTAGTGAATTTCGCCCCTACTGGGCTTTTATGTCAAAACTCACATCATTGGTTGAGTCAGTTTTGCTGTGTCAGGTTAGAGTGCATTTTCCAAAAGCATCGTTAGCCAACTATGGTTGCAAGTTCCATTGTTACCAACATTTTAACAATCTGGTGTTTTCCGAAAAACATAGTTCCAACGGACATTCGCAAACAGCTTTGCACAGTTGTGTGTTTAGAACTGCAGCTCTGTACCTGTAATTAGAAGCATATTTCCTTGTTAGATAGATGTGTGAGCATCACTTGACTTCGCAGAGGCTTCTATATCTTTCATTCCATATACTGAAAATATTTCATTCTGTCAAGACTTTGACCATGTTTACATGAATTTAAGAAAACAGCTTATTCTGGGCTTTTGTAGAAACATCTGTTAAGCATCTGAAACATCACATAAAACCAGAATGCAGCCATTTAAGCGAGTAAAGACTGTTAAGAGAAAGTGCTTTATCATACTCTGTTTCTGTCGGAGTACACAGCATTTATGAGTTTATGTTAAAGGGATAGTTCACCCAAAAATAACATTCTCTCATCATTTACTTAAACTCATGCCATCCCAGATATATATGACTTTCTTTCTTCAACAAAACACAATAAAGATTTTTAGAAGAATATCTCAGCTCTGTAGGTCCATACAAGTAGATGGTGATCAGCATTTTAAAGCTCCAAAAACCACAGACAATTGTAGTAAAAGTAATACATACGACTCAAGTGATTAAAATAAATGAATGGGAATCAGTTCACTGTGCCACTCGCATGATTTCAAATGAAATCAAAACCAATTAAGTTTGTGAACAGCATTCTCTTCAGCTACACTTCAGGTTGTATCACGTCAGTTCTGGCGTTCAGTTCAGTCTATTGCATATTGTGGCAACTCAAAAACAAACACAAAGACAATGTCAAGCTTAATTTAAGGAACCAAATATCTTTCAACTGTGTTTGATACAATGGCAAGTGATTTTCTAGGATCTGGACAATCTGACATATATATGCATATCCTTGGCATTCTAGCTGTTAGATTGTTCAGATACTCAGGTGACATTTCTCCCCACACTTCCTGTAGCACTTCCTATAGATGTGGAGACTCTAGAGTCTCTGATGTACTTATCCTCTTGTTTAGTTGTACATCTGGTCTTCCACATCTCTTTCTGTCCTTGTTAGAGCCAGTTGTCCTTTGTCTTTGACTGTAGTGTACACCTTTGTATGAAATCTTCAGTTTTTGGCAATTTCAAGCATTGTATAGCCTTCATTCCTCAAAACAATGATTGACTGATGAGTTTCTAGAGAAAGCCGTTTCTTTTGTGCCATTTTTGACATTAAGACATGCCAGTCTATTGTATACTGTGTTAACTCAAAAACAAACACAAAGACAATGTTAAGCTGCATTTAACAAATCAAATACCTTTTAACTGTGTTTGATATAATGGCAAGTGATTTTCTTGAACCAAATGATCAATTTATCATGATTACTCAAGGATAATATGTTAGAGTGATGCTGCTGGAAATGGGGTCTGTCTAGATTTGATTAAAAATGACTTTTCAATATACCACTTTGGTATATTAAAGAACAAATTTCCTTCTGAAACAGTAAAATCTATACATTACTCCAAACTTTTGTCATACAGTGTAGTTAATTCAGTTTCAGGAAACAGTCTAAAACTAGTTCATATTTCTTATGATGCATCATACTATGGTGATTAAGCAGTGAATTACATGATTGTATGGGAAACACATCCCTTCTTGGGATGTTCAAACATTTAGAGCAATGTTTAGATAGTGTCACACAATCACAGCATTACATCATTAATCAACCTACCAGTGGCTTTCTTAAAGTTGACTTTGCATGTTAAGCTAGGATATGAAAAAATATTTAAACATTTCAATAAAAAAAAATCGTAAAGTTAGTAATTTTACTACTTTTATTACGCATGCAGAAAACACATTTGATAAAACCTATAAGTCTGGCAATGGAGCCAAAGTTGACAGACGTTTTATATTTGCAGTTTTCCTCACTGAATTTGATATTAATTTGAGAGTAATGTGAGGCTGTCAGTCCAATCTCAGCTCTCCAACATGATGGGATCTCTCCATCTGAATATCATAAGAGTGTGTAGTAGTAATTCAACCTGAACTGATCTGTATGCTAACGTCATCTCTGATGTCCGGTAAGGGACACCTTTTGATCATTTATTTAAGTCAGATTGGAGACCCAGAGCTGTCTTTACTCTTGCTTATGATACCTGCTTCTTTTCATCATGTTTTTTCCTTCTTTTTTGGCATGTCTTGCAAGCGAAACGCAACATTCCCAGAGTGCCGTGCTGTGGGGACACTTCCCATGCGGGGTGTTAGGAGCACCGTGGGAGGTTAAAGTTCACGGCAGAGAGGAAGTGACAAGCTGTGAAATGTAAAAGACCAATTTCTTCCACATGTTGCGGCACTCTGAGAACAGAGCGAGCTGTCAGCTAGCATCACGCTTAAAATGGGACAGGTTGCTACCCAGCAGACCTGTCACAACTCATTTGTAATTAAAAAGCCTATGTGATGTTTAAAGCTGAGCACCCCAGAAACTTTTTTCATGCTCCGCTCTGTTAAATAAAGATGAGTGCTGCCAAAAGACAGAACAAGAGATTAATAACAGAACAATGCTCTTTGTGCTAGATCAATACCAAATGAGACGGCGTCAGAGGTTCTGGTTGGTCCAGTGGTGTCAAGAAGTTCTGTGACCCAAGAGAAGATGGAGCGCTTGGAGACATGAGGGTGTGAAATTAAAACTAATCTACACATGGACATGAGCAAGAGGAAACTGCTTATTTGCCTCTTTCATGTTCAAACTAATCTTTAAGCAATGGGAGAGCTGGCCATTTTACAGCATAAATTACACTACAATTAAAGTCTAGAATATACTTTATGCAAGTACATGTACGCAGAAGCGAGCTGCTGCTGTGACTGCTGTGTGCATTTTTCATTTCCCTTTTTGATTTGTAACTAGTATCCCCTAATGAACAAGCAAACAAAATAATAAAAAGAGCACTAGAGCAAACAGTTTTCCTAAAATTGATGTCCACATATGTGGACAGTGGGACTAAGTTGTAGAATTTTAAATAATACCAAGCTATAGAAAGTCTTTAATTAATTAAGAATTAATTAATTTAATAATTTATTTTTTATCAAATTGAATATTATGTTTCCATGAGTGTTGGTTATTCATGTTTTTGAGATGTTACAATATTACAGCTGATTTTCTATAAAGCTGAATAAATTATTATTTTGCAAAGTCTAGCATCATCCAAACACTGCTAACCATGTTAAAATAAAATGACACAATATAAATTGTGAATCTATGTACTGATTAACACTGTTCCATGTCTGTCAAACATGTTGAATGATCCAAACATCATCTGCAGCCTGAAACTGAACTTTTGATCAGATTTTAGGAGTGAATGCACTTATTTGCATAAAAAGCTATAGGACGCTCCCTTGCTCCCTATTTAGTGAATGACTTAACCTCCAGTGTGCTGTATGACTGCACTGGTCTTAGAACAGTTAAAAATACACCTTATTTTCATCAAACTCCATATAAAGCCTCTGAAAACAACACTTTTCAGCTTTTGCATGAACACATTTATTCTCATTGAACCCATTTACGTGTACTTAAGAAAACTTTTTATTTCAGGGTTTTTGCAGAAAGTGGCATTCTGAAACACGATGTAAACGAGAACGCAGGTTTCCTTACGCCATTTAAGGGATTAAGAGAAAGTGATTTAACACACCAAGGTTTCTCCCAGAGAACACGGCTTATCTGGATATGTAAACACATAAGTGCCGTTCTCACAGGGTTTTGAAGAGTGTGCATTTGCGTGAACAGACCGGGGTAAAACGTCATTGGATGGATCCGAACAAGAAGTAAAGAAAGCAGAAAGACTTCAACATGTCTGAGAGTACAGTAGGGAAAGCACATACACAATACTCATTTATAAGCACCAGTGTAAATTATCGACTGTCCCTTGCCTCTGCGTATATGTGCTCGTACATTGGGGAATACTGATGTTTTAAGTAATAGAGAAAACCCAACTATTGCTGCGCAGTTCCGCTGCAGGTTGAAACAAAGTTAAGGAAACAAACAAGTGTTGAATATATGTAAATAAAGTGAAGCAACAGAGAGTAAAATAGCAAAGTCTTGCTCAGATGCTGTGTTTGTTATTGACATAGGCATCATGAGTATATTACATTGATATGGAGAATGTTGCTTTCTCACCAAGCCGCATGTATACAAGAGTTAAGAGTACACCGCTTATACAGTTACATGTAAACAGGAACACAGGCTTTCTCTTAATAAGCCGCTTTCTCGCAATGTACTTCTTTCTGTTGTCCATGTAAACACACTCAATGTAAAATTGCATATTAATTAAAAAGGAATGCATTTACTAATGATAATTAATGGAACTGTATTGTACAATGATAACAAATTAAAAAAGAACAACATTTATATAAAAATTAAGTGAAGTGACTAACAGATGTGTTAATGTTGAAAGTTATTCAAAATAACTAATGTGTTTTTTTTGTTTTTCATTTTGAGGGAATAAGGTCCTTTTTCCACATATGTGGACTTCATGTTTATCATTTCACTGACGTGCAAATAAGTTATGCATTTTTTTAAAGTGGCATATCAAACGAAACTAGAGACGCTACTCTTTACACCCAAACAGGTTTCAATGAAAAAACTTTTTGGAAAAAAGGCATTTTTGTTGGTGCTGCACTTTTGTGCAGTGCAATGCGGTTGCTAAAGGTTTATGGGTAGTTTCCAGGGCATTGATAAGTGATTGTTAGGTTGTTATGCATGGTGTTAAGTGTGTTAAGTGGTTGCTAGGTTGTTTTGAGCTGTTTTAAGGTAGTTGCTTTCTGGCCCAATCTTTATGGGTGATTCTCATAAAAAAACAAAAACAAAAAATATATATATATATATATATATATATTATATTGCTTAAATATAAAATTATAGAAATTATAATTCTAATATACAAAATATAAATTTTGATTAGCAAAATTATGTGCCATTTGCTAATGAAGCAACGGCTGATGATGATAGCATTCGGTGAGAAGTGTCGATCATAAGAAAACCCGAGTTATTTTTGTGATCTTCATTTAGAGACAAAACGATTTGGCGTAAACTGTTTATTGTGCTGTGTTGATCTCAGGGGACGTACTTTAGTCCAAATGTAGAAGGTTAATTTTCTCCACATGAAAGCCTGAGCAGACTGTAACTGGCCACTCTGCCTCTGTGTGGGTTTCTGTGACATTCGCTGGCATTTGTGTCTGTCCGGGGGGGCAGAAGTCCTACCTGGCAGCGACGCAGAGGAGTGGGTGGAGGTGTTTGGGTGGGGAGGAGGCCCCTGATTGAAGCTCTGCCGGTGGTGAGAGGGGATCTGAAGGGTGAAGCTGTGCTTTGGAACCCTGGTGCTGCCTCGTGGAAGTCTCTTCACCTGCACAGAGAGACAATGACTAATTGAAAAACACTGATTATAAATGGCAAAATGAGTCAGTTGGCAAGTACATATCATATAGAGCAATGCTTCTCAACTGGTTCAGATTGTACATTGGACACCAAGTGGCGATCCAACACAGTTCCAAACGTAACCTATATTTATAGACCACATGAAATCAAAATGGGAGATTTGTGCCTTTTAGTTATATGCTTGTGAACTGCTAAAAGTTGACAAAACTAACTTTAAAAGATATACTACGCTTAAATTTACCATCTTTCTACTATGGGAAAACAGACCAAATATACTGATAGATCAATTTGCACTACAAAGTGTACAGTAGTATATGCCCTCCCACTTTTTCAACCTTTAGTATTCTTCCCATTCATTTCTTCTATAGGGATTTCATGAAGTACTTCGCAAGAGTTTATATCATGAACCAATCCAACCAGCTCTGAGGTGAATCAAAACATTAAAAATTTTGATTTGGACAAGATAAAGGTAAAAGACTCTACACTTGACATTTGTAATGAGGGAATGAACTACAACCTCAATCAGCATTGTGAATGAGATTAGAGATTAAAGTTCTTTATAATAAACGTTTAAACAACATATTTTATGTTTATTGAACTGCAGAGCTCTTTTGGCGCACTTTGTTGGGCGTGATTCTCTGCTTGGTGGAATCATGGGTATTGGAGTTATTCAGCAGGAATTCTGCTTATTAAACACATTTTTTAAGCTAAAATGACAGAATAATGGCTTCAAAGTTTGGCCTTTAACAGGTTTATAAGCTATCAATAATAATCATTTCCCCTATGAAAAAAAAAACATTTTTACAGAATTTACAGAACCCGATTGCTGCGTTCAATAAAATTAGAAGAACATTTTTAGAAAACACATGATTAATGGTTTTATGGTTAGTTGTACTTTATTCTCACAATTTCTCAACAGTACAAAATACCACACTGTTTCACTATCTAATTGGCAGACCTAGACTCAATCTGCAAACATTTTTGCTCTCATTTTGAAAGAAAATCAGCAGAATTTTGCATAATGGATTTAAATATGTTAAAATGTGTCAAACATATCTGAGAATACTATATTCTTATTGGTAGTTGAAAACACCATCAAATATTAATTAAACCTACATGCAGGGGGAAGACAATGTGTTGAATTTTGTGAATGATGGTACATTATAATCCTATAAAAAAACTTTCTGTGCATATGTGCAGCAGCAGTGGGCCTACTAATCGTTTACACTTACTACACCTATTAATCTACAAGCATTACAGTATAATACTGCTAATATTAATGCATATTTCATTAGTATTATATGAATGCTGTATAAGCAGATTTAGAGACACCATGGCTCTGCTTCCTAATTCCATTAAGTAACAGGATCAATGTTGCTTCTCAAATCATTCTGGATCTGTTTAGAAAAGATGCCATTTGTTTACAATCTGGCTCCAATTGTCTAATTTTCTTGCTAAGCCATTTACACACACACAAACACTAAACAGGCCCTATTCTTTTAGAATCCCCATCTTCTGCTCACACACAGTTCACTCAAGGTGACTGCAGTGGTTCACTCAATGAAAGCATTGAAAGTAAGTTTTTTTTTTTTTTTCCAAGTTTTATAAAACGTGTATTTTTCCAGTAAGTTTTGAAGATGTACCTGGAAGTAGATGTTGCAGAGCCAGTTGTCCAGGTCAGAGGAGAGCAAATGCTCGATTTTGCGGAACTGGTTGACCGATGCGTTTGGACCGCCGCGCAGCAGAGGGGTCTTGAACTTGCCCTTGAGGAGTTTAAGGGAGCAGTCACAGATAGGGAACGCACCCCAGCTCACCACAGAACTGACATAACTGTGATCGCCGGGCAGAGACAACAGTCTGAACACTAGAACACTGGATGGCAACAGGTCACATGATGCAGGCAAGACCTGAGAGAGACATTTCTCAGATGAATTACAGTGGGGGGGAAAAATCACTTAAAAACATAAAAATAAAATAAAATATATCAGGCTTAATTAAAATAAATTGAACAGAGAGATTTAAGGGTATAAGCTTCTTTTTAATCACAGTGTTCAACCTAAAAAAATCCATAAAATTTTGACAACCTTGTAAACCCTGGCACTCAGTAGAGCCAAACAACAAGGCCAGTTTAATTTAGGCTAAACCTGAAACCATATCACTTGCCACCTTTTTAACCATTTTGGCTTTATTTATTTATTTATTTATTTAGTACCTTTTACCTAGGATTTAATTAATATTTTTATTTAATATTTATGTTTATTGCTAGTGAATAGCGAAAGCCCAGAAGAAATGGAGGAATGAGTCAAAATACATGCTTGTGGTAATCAACATTATTCCACAAATGCTGTCGATTAAGCTGAACTTGTATTGAATCCGGAGCATTCCTTTAATCGGCATTAAAACATTTTATTTCAAAAGGTTAAGCCCCCCAACCCCTGTTGTTATAAGAAATAGCAAAAAATTTGATGTCAATATTTTTATTATGATTTATTTTATTAAAAAAATGTTTGTTTCAATAACCTATTTTCAAAAGTATTTTTCCTATTTATTATTATTATTATTTTTTTAATTTTTTTAAAACATTCGGGGAGCACATGAGATATAATTAGGTAAAGTTGGATTGTGCCAGACCACATTATCCACTAACTTTAACCATTACTATCAGTTTCACACATTGGCAACATGGAGATCTGTTTCAACAGAATGAATCTTATAAAACAAGAACATGAAAATCATAATTTCAAAAAGGTTTGAAATGTAAAAAGGGTCAATTCTTCATGAGTATGCGCACACTGATATTTTTTATCTGACCTCAAGATGATGCAACTTCGGCTATGATTAAGGCTGATTTCAGGAAGCTGTCTCAGGAAGAACGCCAGCACTTGACGAACCAAATGTAACAGTCATGACATCACAAGTACACATGTAAGCTAAGCAAACACAGTAAAGAGTAAATGTGGAATATCAAGACAATTCCAGCATTGAACACGCAGAGATCCTTATTTACCCATCGAGCAGGACATAGACCTTTAAAAAATTAACTGCCAGTAGAAGTGCTTGACTTCATCAATCACGCATGGAATATTCCATCCCTCCATTAGGATTAATGGAAAATAGAGGAGACTTGTTGAATCACATTCATCATGTGTTGCTCTTCCAATTGCTTTGTGCTTGCACCAAAAAATGGCACCAATTCCCTGAGTCAGGCCTCAAATTTATACATATTGAAAAATATTTCATATGCTTAATTAACTGAAAAATAAGCAAGAACACTGCTGACTATATCAACCGGAAGGAAAAGGAGATTAAAAAAGGAGAGAGAGAGAGAGAGAGAGAGAGAGAGAGAGAGAGAGAGAGGAAAACACAATGAAAAGAGTAAGATGTTTGTTTGAGGCCTGTGTCAGTTCTCAGGTGGAACAGCTGCATGCTGGGAATCTATGAAACTATCACAGCGATCATGTTTCATTCAAAACAGACCTGTGTTTACTGAGCAAACGCCACAATAGAAGAGAGAAAACTCAGATCAAACTTCTAAAGAAGAGTTTAAAGGCATATTTCAGGTTCAATGCAAGTTACTGTAAGAATAATCGACAATGTTTGTACCATAATAATGTTGATTACCCACCAAAAAAATATAATAATAATTTAGATAGTCCCTCCTTTTCTTTGAAGAAAATAATCTGGGTTACAATGAGGCAGTTACAATAGAAGTCAATAGTGCCAAACCGTAAACATTAAAATACTTGAGATTTTCAGTGAATAATGACTTAAACTTTTATCTTGTTCACACAAAGTATGACTTCAGAAGGCTTGGAAAAGGTGTATCAGACAAGATCACATAGAAGTGCCATTGTATGGAAAAGTGCTGTGTCAAGATTTGTCAGAATTTCTTCTTTTGTGCTCCACTGATAAAATAACAGCATATGGAGCAACATGATGGTAAGTAAATAATGACAAAATATACAATTTTAGGTCACTTTTCCTTAAAGTTGGCTTCCATCATGGACCTCTGGTCTAATTCTGCCTTTCAGCAGAATGAATGAAGGTTTTTCTATAGACTGAAGCACGGGACAGCATGAAGAGACTTATACTTAGGCAAAGAAGTGAAAGATTCTTCTTATCTTCAGTTTCCTTGTCTGGACTATCACAGCTTTCACATCCCACTTAAAGGAAAGACTCAAATCTGCAAGAAGGATCAAACCAGAGTATCTATATAAACATCAGCCAGAGATACACAAGAAAAAACTCATGAGCCGGAGCATTCCTCCTACCATCGCTAATTCCTCGTTTCCTCTGCAAAAGCTGCAAGAAAAACAGGCGAAGCCAGAGCGTGCTCTAATGTGGGCAGCAGCGAAAAGCAAATGAGCCAATTACACACAAATCTGATGGAAATCTTCTAAACATAAACATCAACAACAGCAACAGGATTGGCTATAAATAAGAGCTGGTAGAAAATAGAGGAGTCTGACACAAGACAATCTCAATGGAGCGCTAAACGATCGCCTGCCAAATCAGATCCCACGTTTTTGGACAAGAGAGGAGTATATAGTTAAAGCGGCCCACTCCCTTTCCTTCGTGTCAAATGCTTCTGTCTGCAGATACAGGCCTGATGCTGCACAAACACATGCTAGATTTGTGTCTTTATTTATTGATTAAGATCAAATTGTTAGTGTCTTTTTTTACAGTGTTTGCGAAACAACATTGATATTCCTCAAAAATTCCAGTTGAGGTTTGCCCAAAACATCTAACCCTAAAAATGAAACTACTGTAATTACTTCAGTCAGAAGTATTTAATGTAAAGACACTTTAAATGAACATGCCGTTTGTTCAGGGTTTATAAAGGGATTCATTAATGACTAATAAGTCATTTACAAATGAATTTTAAATCTTTGAAATTCAGTGATAACAAAATTAACTAACAGGCGGATTTCGTGCAATACCTGCCAAAGTGAGAATTAACATGTTATAAATGCTTAACAAATGCACAATATTTCCTATTCTTTCAGGGGGAAAAGACCCTGCGGAGGCCACACCTGCCCGAAAGGTTGGAGGTAAAGGTGGCGAATACATCACATGGGTTTTTAGGCAGTATGTGGAACGTGGCGCAGTGGTAGATCCTCCGCTGGGGGAGGGAGGAATCATCCAGGGACCCGGGTGGGTGGGATCTCCTGGAAGAGAAAGCACACGATTTTACCTTGGCTGAGGGAAAGGGCGCTAGGCGCAAGCGGTCCGCCCGGTCAATCCGCCAGAGTGTTACCAAGTTCTACCGGCTCGGACCTGAAAAAAAAACACAGGACGAAACTGACTCTACCCTGAGATTGTAAGATCTTGCAAGGGTGTTAGGTGTTGCACAACCCGTTGCTCTGCATACGTCTGCCAGAGAGATGCCTCTGGCCAGTGCCCGTGAGGACACAACACTCATTGTCGAGAGTGCTCTGACCCATAAGAGGAGGGGCACGGCCTGGGTGTGATAAGCCAATGTACTGGTGTCAACTACCCAGAGGGAAGGCCTCTGTTGGGAGACAGCGTTCCCTTTCCGCTGTCCACCAAGGCAGACAAAGAGCTGCTCAGAACATCTATAGCTCTGCAAGCGGTCCAAGTAGGTACGCAAATCACGTACCGGACACAGCAACGAAAGGAATGGGCCTGCCTCCTCCCAGGGCAGCTTCGCTTGCAGGTTCTCTACCTGGTCTCTAAAGGGTGTAGTTGGATCCTTGGGCACGTAGCCCGGTCACGGTCTTAGGATCACATATGTGTCTGCCGGTCCAAACTCCAGGCAAGTGTCACTAACAGAGAACGCTTGCAGATCCCTGACCCTCTTGATGGAGGCGAGCGCAATCAGCAGGGCTGTCTTTAAAGAGAGGGCCCTGAGTCCAACTGATTCTAGTGGCTTGAAGAGGGGTCTCTCGAGGCCCGCGAGGACCATTGAGAGATCCCAGGAGGGGAACAGACTTGGTCGGGAGGGGTTCAACCTCCGGGTGCTTCTTAGGAATCTGATGATTAAGTTGTGCTTTCCCAAAGACTTGCCGTCTACTGCATCGTGGGCCGCGATAGCAGCAACATACACCTTCAGGGTGGAAGGGGACAGCCTCCCCTCCAGCGGAGATAAAGAGCACTGACCTAACTGCGCACCTCTGTAGGTCTTCTTCCCGGGAAGAACACCAATATGCGAACAAGTGTCACTTCGGGGTGTAAAGTTGCCTGGTAGAAGGGGATCTGGATTGGTTGAACGTGGCTATGATGGCAGGTGGTAGACCAGCTAGATCTTCTGCTCACGTCCAGGGGCCAGACGTGGAGGTTCCAAAGGTCTGGGTGTAGATGCCAGAGTGTGCCCCATCCCTGAGAAAGAAGGTCTTTCCTAAGGGGAATTCACCAGGGAGGGGCTGTAGCGAGGGGTACGAGGTCCGAGAACCTAGGGAGGTACTAGGGTAACTTGTTCCTCATCCTCCCTGAACTTGCACAGCGCCTGTGAAAGAAGGCTCACTGGGGGGAATGCGTACTTGCGCAGCCCCGCAGGCCAGCTGTGTGCCAGTGCATCTGCCCCGAGGGGTGCCTCTGTTCGGGCATACCAGAGCAGGCAGTGGGAGGTCTCTCGGGAGGCAAACAGGTCTACCTGGGCCTTGCCGAACCGTTCCCAAATCAGCTGGATCGACTGGGGGTGAAGCCTCCACTCTCCACTGGGCAAGCGTTGTCACGACAGCGCGTCCGCTACCACATTGCGGTTACCAGTGATGTGAGTGGCACACAGCGACTTGAGTCTCCAAAGGAGGAGTTGACGGGCGAGTAGTGACATGTGGAGGGAGCGTACACCACCTTGGCTATTTATGTACGCTGCTGCGGTGGTGCTGTCTGACCTGACTAGGACACGTTTGTATCAAACTAATGGGAGACACTTCAAACAGTCAGCAACTCTAGGCCATTGATGTGCCAGCACAGTGGGGCTCCTTTCCAGCGGCCTGCGGCTACGTGCCCATTGCACACGGTGCCTGAACCCAATTTGGAGGCATCGGTCTTGCCCAGGACACGTCGGGACACCTGCTGTGAGGGGACTCTTGTCCACAGAAGGCAGAGGTCTGTCCAGGGTTTTGACATTTAGCAGCAGGCGGGGGTGATGGTCACACAGTGAGTGCCATGGGGCCATTCTCGTCTCGTGACTCAGGTCTGGGGCCAGTGCTGAGGCGGTCTCATATGCATCAACCCAAGCAGCGCGGCCGCAGCGGAGTATGTCATATGCCCCAGAAGCTTCTGAAAAGGTTTTAAAGTGACAGCCGTGCCCAGTCTGAAGACGGGGAGGCATCTTAGCACTGACTGTGCATGCTCGTTGATGAGGCGTGCTGAAATTAAGACTGAGTCTGACTCCATGCCGAGAAGAGAGATGCTCTGAGCCAGGGCGAGCTAGCTCTTTTCTTGGTAGACCTGAAGCCCTAAATGGCTGAGGTGCCTGAGTGCCTAGTCTCTGTGAGCGCATAGTAACTCTCTGGAGTGGGCCAGAATGGGCCAGTAGTCAAGGTAATAGAGTATGCGAATGCCAGCTGGGTACAATAAAGTAAGGGCTGTAGAGACCCTTTTTCATTTCGGTTGGAGAGTCGGGTGGTCCGGGCAAGCCAGCGTGACGGGTTGAGAAGTGAAAGTCACCCATAAAAACTCTTATTTTTGACGTACCCGTCGGGGCTTCGCAGCGGGGCGGAGCAGGTAGTACGGCATCGGGAGAAGACGCATCCCGAGGCTTTAGAGCTGAGAAAAGACTCAAAGCACTTACCTTGTTCCGCAAACCCGGCAGTGGGTGGGTTAGTGACTGAGGAGGAGGTCCGGTGTAGGCGTCCTCTAGACTTGTCAGGACCGGCCGGCCAGGGAACAGTCGTGTGGCTGAAGGTGGGGGGTCCACGTTCAGCATGCCGGGACTGTAAAGATCTGGCGGCAAAGTGCCGTGAGAATGGCATTTGCGGGCCAGGTGACCCAGAGACAAGGAAATAGCTCTGTTATTGAGAATGTGGGTACCGCAGCCCTATATGGGGGTCCGTGAGATGGACGGAGTGGTCTGCTTACCAGCTCTGGAGCAAACGTCTTGGCCTCTGGGTCGAGCGTCTCAGAAGCGCCTGGGAGTCCTCGAGGGGGTCCGTGAGATGGGGAGCGTCTGCTTCCTGTGGTGTGCTCGATGCAGTGGCTGAGAGCTGGGCCCGGGTTGAGGCGGAGCAGGGTGTTTCTTAGCCGAAGGAGGACGCCCTCGGCAAGCAGACAGGGCATGGCCCATGGCTGCAGGCTTGCAGAGGGGCAGGACGTGTAAAATTGCCTCGATCTGCTTCTTCACTGTGGAGAACGGCTGGGCGAAGTCCTCGATGGGGTCGCCGAAGAGGCCGAACTGGGAGACAGGGGCGTTGAGAAAGCGAGCTTTGTCGGTCTCACGCATCTCGACCAAGTACAGCCACAGATGACGTTCCTGGACTACGAGCGTGGCCATCGCCTGCCCGAGTGACTGCGCTGTGACCTTCATGGCTCTGAGGGCGAGGTCGGTCGCTGAGTGCAGTTCCTGCAACACATCGGGATCAGGGTTACCCCCATGGAGATCTTTAAGTGCCTTGGCCTGGTGGACTTGCAGGAGGGCCATGGCGTGCAGGGTGGAAGCGGCATGTCCGGCAGCGCTTTAGGCTTTGGCGGTCAATGAAGACATAGTCCTACAGGCCTTGGAGGGGAGCATAGGGCGACCCTGCCAGGTGGTAGGGTTTCCAGGGCACAGGTGGGGCGCAACAGCCCTGTCCACCTGGGGAATCGCCGTGTACCCGTGGGCCGCTCTGCCGTCGAGGGTAGCAAGAGCGAGTGCTTTGTAACGAGTGGAGAGGTGTGCCCTCCACGAAGACTTCAGCTCATTATGCACTCCCGGGAAAAACGGGACCGGGGGAGGCGAGGCTGTGAGCGGCGCGCAGACCCCAAGAACCAGTCATCCAACCACGATGGCTGTGGGGAGGATGGAGGGTTCCAGTCCAGCCCCACGCTGGCGGCGGCCCGGTAAAGCATGTCAATCATCTGCACGTCAGCCTCAGCCTGGGCATGCTGGCTCGAAGGCGGCAGCCCAGGGGAGTCATCTGCGTCAGACGGCGCGTTCTTCAATGCAGTGGCGAGCTCATCCACCTCGAGCTCTAGTGGATAAGCAGGCTGGCCGCGAGCCGCAGTTGCCTCGAGCACGGATGGGAGTCAATGAGTGTGCTGGGGGATGGGTGGTCCGAGGAGGCGTACCCGGTGGTGCTGCACCCGCTGCCATCCCCAGATCGCCTCCATCGCCAGCCACATCTTCCTCAATCCCGTGGGAAGGAGCAATGCAGGGGGTGGCTGGAGTGGCGAGCTTTCTATTGAAAGCGAGCCATGCTATTTTAGAGGAAAATACTCTTTTATAGGGTATTTTTTTTAATAAACTCTTTTAATAAACTCTTTTAGCTTTCTGAGCTGTCGAAGTGCCCAGTGGCAAGCTGCACTGCTGTGCAGAGAAGGAGAAAAGCCGCTGAAGTGCGCCATAGATCCAACAGTAGGCAGAGCGTCAGAAGAACAAAGGCAGGAACAGGTGTGTGATACGACCATTGGCTCCGAAGAAAATTTCTGAATGAAACAGACATTTTCCCCCACCTTTGTACCCATATGTCCTTTTTTCATAGATCAGAGGCATACTCGGCGCTCGAGAGACCCCTAGTTTCGCTTCTTCAACACAACGTTGAAGTGAGCGACAAACGGGGAACACATGCTGAGTAGCAGTCATTATATGTGTCGCCTTTGGAAGGATGCGTCATCCGAAGGTCGCATTTGTCAGCCGCATACACTACCGTTCAAAAGTTTGGGGTCACTTACTCATTCTTTATTTATTTATTTATTTCACATTTTAGAATAATAGTAGTCAGCAAAACTATGGAATAATAGAAATGGAAATATGGGAATTATTTTGTGACCAAAAAATCCAAAATAAATCCAAAACTATGTAATATTTTAGCATCTTCAAAGTAGTCACCCTTTGCCTAGATTTTGCAGACATGTACTCGTGACATTTTCTCAACCAACTTCTTGAGGAATCACCCCGGGATGCTTTTTAAACAGTATTGAAGGAGTTCCCATCTATGTTGGGCACTTATTGGCTTCTTTTCTTCATATTTTGATCCAAGTCATCCATTTCAAAAACTTTTTTTTTTTTTAGGAAATTTTAGATTTGTAATTAAATAAATGTATATGTTTTGGCAGAATAATATTTTGTCTACAAAGTTAATTTCAAACTTTTAAGCATACACCTTCAGATCAAAAGATTTTTAAGATCATGAGAAACATTTCAGACAAGTGACCCCAAACTTTTGAACGGTAGTGTACGTCATCGAGGTTTGTCTCATTTCATTTTTATTTTATTTTTTATTGGGATTGCAAAAAAGGTTAACAATTGTAACTAATTAATAAATGTAACTGCATATACATGAAAGGTATTGACAATAGATACAAAATAAGAAAAAGAAAGACAAAAAAAAAAGAATGAAATGAGACTGGAGGCCGTATCCTTCCAAATGAGACACAGCCATAGTCTTATGACAGCTCGAAATAATTTGTACCAGATGGTGAAATCATAAGATATCATACAACTTGGCTCATAGAAAAAGGAGAAACCAATGAGAAAAGATCATTTCCAATTGATTCATATTGGTTAATTTCATATTTATTTTTGCAATACAAAGACTGATGTATGTCAAAATACTGTAATACGTTGTCCTTGTTTCATGTTTTCTTTCTTCTGTGATTTTCCTATTAAAATCATAGTTAGATTTAGGGGATAAACTAGAGAAAAATCATAAGAATGAATCGTAATAACAATAATCATTCATTGTTTTTGTTTTTTTGTGTGTGAGCCAACTTGCACCTGCGATTTCACCATCTCATACTATCAATACGACTTGTTCTGAGACCCAGTTGGTGTCAACAGTAAAGGGGCTCTGATGCAGCCTTTCATTTACACAGAACTAAATACTAAAACCTAAACTTACCCCTGCTACCCTGAAAGCACCACTATTTCATGAAGGATTTGCACATCTATTTCTCAGTGAGGGAGTTTTACTTCTGATCCCACTGAAATGTTTCACAGCATTTGGACTTTCTTTTCATCCCAATAAACCCCTCTGCTCTTATATAAATGCATTATAAATCTGATTTGCATTCATGCACTAAATGTCACGATGGAAAAGCAGTTGTTTTATTCACAGTGAATGTCCCTCCAGTCAAAGCAAGAGCTTTCAGCAGCAGTTTTTAATACAGACTCTTTCCACTCCCATACCCACACTTACTGTTTAATATCACTTTTCATAAGCTTCATTCTGCCTCTATATTCCACAACTCAAGTGGAACCTCACTGAGAATGACTGCAGTGTGTCTGCACTGGAGTTTAGTTCTGTCCCACGAGGGGATGATGGACACTTGAATCCTACTGGATTTTAATATTGCATACTGAAATGCCCAGTATACACTAACATATAACATGCACATAGTTTCCTTTCATATAGATGTTGGTACAGTACATAAATGAAAATCTAACTATGTAAAAACTGTTTGGAAATATTGTTTGTTTTATTTATCTATTTCTTTTTGTGACACAGCAAATATTTTCTGGAATATTTTAATGTGTTTGGCAACAGTTGTATTCTGCGGTCAGATATTTTCACATAATAACCGTTAATCTGAATAATTGACCATTGTCCCCTATTTCATAGCTGTGTTTAGCTGTGCCAGTTTCATAGATCTCATATCACCACACACTCTCTGTATTCTCACATAATAAAACAATTTAAACAATTCAAATCAATATTTCATGTTGATATTTTTATTTATTTGGTTAAATGTCATGCAATAAGTGGCATATTAAACCTGGCTGGCTTTATTTTGCAGTAATGACCAGCTGACTGTACATCATCTCTTATATACAATTTTTTTCTTTAGAGATCCTTTTCTCCTCACGTGTGTTTTTATTTGCAATTGCTAAAAAAAAACAGCCTAATTGATATAATTAATTATATTAACAGTTATGCAGTGGCCCTCAAAAGTATAAGGAAAATTAAGCCACAAAATATGAATATCCAGTCATGTTATTTGTTCAATGCAGTAAAAAAAAAAAGAAAAAAAAAAGGCTTGACTAAAAGCTTTGAAAACACACCGAAAATGGATATGCTTTCCAAAGACATTATTTTCACCAACACTCTGATAAATGCCATCAGTAGTAGGACACATGACAGATGGCTGCGACGGTGATTGATAGCGGTAAAATATCCCACGATCATTAGCGTACAGGTGTTGGATCGCAGTGCTTTTTAATGAAGCATGAATCTACTCACATCCTTTAACATTGTGTTGTTGAGGTTAAATAAATGCAGTGCTGCGAGGTCTCAGGAGGGCAGTTTGCAGAGGTTTTCTTACCATGTACAGGCTCTGGTTAATGTTAAGCTCTGTGTCCCTGTATCGGCCGTGGTGTTGCACGGGATCAGTGCTCGCAGCCCACCGCTGCTCCTGCAGACGAGACCAGCGCAGTGTGTGGCCGCCCAGCTGAGTGTGCAGGGACATGCTCACGGAGTAGAGACCGCTGGGCAGCTTCTCTCTCACCGCCCGCAGACATAAAACATGCACCTCTATAGGCTGCGGAGTGTGTGTCCATTCCACCTGCAGAAATAGCAAATTTAGTGTACTTTACAAATAACTTTCACTTTTATAGAAAACCCTTAAATGACACTTAAGTTATACTTTTATAATTTCACTCATGTTTTGTTTGACTTACATACAAATGTATACACATATATGTATAGTTTCTGTGTTTTTATCACTGAAGTATCAACTTTTCTCTTAAAATACTTCAGGAGAATTTACCCTGGAAAACCCTTTTAGTTTTTTGAGCAAAAATTCATAATTGGATCTGGATGATTCTTCAGCTATGGACAATGCCTCCATTTGTATTAAGACTAACAGATTGAAACTATTTTTTGCTTTTGTTAGTTGAAGGTCACATTTAAATTGATATAGAAACTTTTTATAACCCAGACTTTCAATATGAAACAATGAGGAGTCTGGGTATCTCAGCGAGTAGTGATGCTGACAATGATTCCTGGAGTCACTAGTTATATAATTACAAATTATTACATGTTCAAAATCACGATAATCTGTGAAATAAACATAAACCATTTCGACATTTATTGTGTGAAAATAATTTCTAAAAATATTTGTTTTTAATAACTGTCCCATTTTGCCCCTTTAGTTCACCCAAAAATTTAAATTCTCTCATCCCAGGTGTGTATGACTTACTTCTGCAGAAAACAAATGAAGATTTTCAGAATAATATTTCAGCTCTGTAGGTCCATACAATGTAAGTGAATTGTGACCAAATCTTTGAAAATCCACATAAAGGCAGCATAAAAGTAATCATAAGACTCCAGTGTTTAAATCCATGACTTCCGAAGTGATATTATAGGTGTGGGTGAGAAACAGATCAATAGTAATGTCATTTTTATCATACATTTTCCTCTCTGCCCAGTAGGGTGTGATATGCATTAACTGTGAATCACCAAAAACACAAGAAGAAGAATGTTAAAGTGAAGTGGAGATTGACTGAGCAGGGAGAAGAATTTATAGTAAAAAAAAAAAAAAAAAAAAGATAAAAAAAAGACTTGAATATTGATCTGTTTCTCATCCACATCTGTCATATCACTTCAAAAGATCTGAAATTAAACACCAGAGTCATCTGGATAACTTTTATGTTGCCCTTATGTGGATTTTTAAGTTTCAAAATGTTGGCACCCATTCACTTGCATTGTATGGACCTGCAGAGCCAAAATATTTATCTAAAAATCTTCATTTGTGTTCTGCAGAAGAAAAGTCATGCATCTGGGGTGGCATGAGGGTGAGTAAATGATGCGAGAATTTACATTTTGGGGTAAATTATCCCTTTAACCACAACATTGTCAACGAAGAACATGCTTAAGATAAAATATGAGGCTTATGCAGAAAAAAAAAGGAAACAAAAAAAGAACATTCAAATTTATTTGGGCGTCATTTCCAATCAAACTGTAATTTTGTCATATTATGCAAAAAGTGTTAAATATAATTGAACTGTGTATTTAGGATACATAAAATGTTCGCTATGAAATTAGCCTTTGTAAGACAAATGAGATGGCTTTTATTAAAAAAATTTAAATAAAATGTCATTTCCATCAGCACAAAATTCTATTAAACACAATACAGAATTTGAGATGTGCCAGAAAATACACTGTGGTGGGAATGACTTTCGGAAAAACATACAAATATCCTGTTATGCATGTACAGGCATTGTTAGACATTATCTTGTTGGACAAGACAAATCATAAATAAATAAATAGTGAGAGTTCAATACATTAACACTTAAATGTAACATTATGTAACAAAAATGTGAGAAAAGTATACTTTAAAATCCTCTTATCAAACTGTAAAATTAGCTTGTTTCATAGAATAAACCTTCTAGTGTAGAGATGAGGGTCGGACTGGAGAGAATCCATACTGTATAACAGTGTAAAATCACTGCCAGTTCTGACTGCATGCCAAATGTCTTTGTGTGCTTGCCAAAAAGCCCTGTGAGTATTATTTTAAGACCAGGCCAAGCTGAAATTAACTGTACATCTTTGAAAAAAAAACTGACTGATAGAGACAGAGTGTACAGCACTTCATGAGTGTGCTGTAAAACAGATCGTTTCCTCCATTAAACCATACTAAACTAGGGTTTGATCAGGGAACTCCTGCATTCAAACCGGACATAAAAACACACTTGCACACACACACTGCAACAACCCCAGCACTTTCACCCTAATGTCTTTTAGTGTGAAGTGAAGCACCAAAAGGAACTGCAAAAATGATGACTTAAAAACAATAATAATGTTTTCAAATGAAGATTTTTTTAGAAGAATATTTCAGCTCTGTTGGTCCATACAATGCAAGTGAATGGTGACCAAAATTCTGAAGCTCCAAAAATCACATAAAGTTGTCATAAAAGTACCCCAGATGACTATGATGCTTAAATCCATTTCTTCTGAAGTGATATGATAGACCGTGGGTGAGAAATAATCAATATTTATGTCCTTTTTCCTTCAATTTCACTTTCTCCTCCTTCTGTTTTCTCCTCACATTATTTGTATCACCCCCTACTGGGCAGGGAGGAGAATTTATTAAAAAAAAGACAAATATTGATCTCTTTCTCACCCACACCCATCATATCATGTGTGAACACATATATTTAATCACTTGAATCTTACGAATTACTTTAATGTCAATTTTGAACCTTCTGAGTTCTGGTCACCATTCACTTGCATTGAATGAACCTACAGAGCTGAAATATTCTTCTAAAAATATTCATTTGTGTTCTACTGAAGAAAGAAAGTCACACATATCTGGTATTGCATGAGGATGAGTAAATAATGATAGAATTTTCATTATTGGGGGAACTATCTCTTTAAAGAAAGCTTAAAGAGAGCAGCATTATTAAACGAATACACAGATTTCCAGGAAGATAGAGATAATGTGAGCGTTATGTTCCCTGCAGCACTGTAAGTGGCGTAACACTGTACTGCTGGTGTAGATGACATCAAAGCAGCTCACTGTATCCTTCACACTTCCTCTCTCATCCCTCGCTTCCTGGCACACAGGCCAAATTTCGCCAAAACCTTGCTGACAGTTCGACAAAACACACACATATCATGCAAAAAAAGAAAACACACATGTATAAATATACTAACACAAAAATGATTTTCTTTCTAAATATAGCCTAATATTCCAAGATTAAGCTTTCTCCTTAATTATTTTCATTTTAATTAGTAAATCTTAATTAACAATGATCATTTACCCTTAAAATTTTTGGTGTGAGAAGCAAGGAGGGTGTTGGGGGAAGCAAGTGAATAAATATGACAATCTTTTTGAGTCCTGGAGGCAGGATTACCCATGCAGGCAGACTTAGTTATTAAACACGTTCTAAATTAAATGCCTCCATGAATTTCGTACAGAAATATATTTTCATAGTTTTGCATGCCAAATGTGACATTTTATATTTGAGATTCATCTGCCACTGTAATTTTGGAAATGTCATCTAAACAAAGATTTTGTCATTTACCAATGAAATTACTATGCTTGGCAGGTCGGCCATTGCTTTTCTGGCTGCACGGGGTGTTTCAAGTCAGCAAGCCATAAAATATCTTTATCTCTCTGAAACACAGCAATTTGAGAGATAATGGAGCAGTGACTGGGGGGCACGGATGCCAGGCTGAGGAATTATACCACGATCTCACCGCGTTTACTGCCTCCCTCAAAAGCTTACGATCTGTCTGCAAACCAAAGACACTGCGGCTGCTACGGCCCTCTTACAGGAGTCATTACAACATTAAACCTCAACAAAACCACACACACACAACTGAACAATGTCCTCTGACTGCTTCCCTCAAAGTCTGAAAACATCTCTGAAACACATGGTGGACGTCATTAGCTAGCTCATAGTCAGGAAACAGTGTCAATTGTATGTTCTGTGTGACCTTGTGACATGCAGTACTAATGATGGAATTAACAGAATACTGAACTTCAGTCACCATTTTTGTTAGATTTATCTTTGTATAATGTGTAAAGCAACCCATGATTTGTATTGGAATATCTCATCACCCAGGCATTTAAATGAATTAAAAGAATAATTAACTTCTACATACATTTTTTGAGTGAAATTAAAATATCATGGTTTAAAAAAAAAAAAAAGTCATTTGTCTTGGTCTCTCAATTTTTGTTGAAACCTGTGGCATTTGGTTCAATGGTTTGAGCAACATCATATTTAAGGGACTTCATGACTTCATACACAAGTCTTCTGAACACACAGTTTAAACAAAGGTATGTTTCTTCGTCTTTATCAGTATTTCATTATGTTTACACGTATCAAGATCAATAGTTTCTAGGTGTTACTGTATGTGTAAAAGCATAGTGATTATATAAATGACAGGAACAAAAAGGTAACACTTTACATCACTGTTCCCTGTTTTAAGGGTTTACAAATGGGTTCACTAATGACTAATAACTCATTTACAAATGCATTATAAATCATTGGTATGCCGTTATAACAGCAAGCATATTAAGGGAGGCTCCAATGCATTTTACATCACATGCTTATTAATTGCATATATTCAACATTAGTAATAAACAAAAATAAATAAAATGTTTTTTAAAGTGGACACATATGAAGCATTTGGAAAAGAGATGGTTCAACCAAAATTGAAAATTCTCTGCTCATTTACTCACCCTCATGCCATCCCAAATATGTTTGACTTTATTTCTTCTGCAGAACTCAAATGAAGATTTTTAGAATAATATTTCAGCTCTGTAGGTCCATACAATGCAAGTGAATTGTGACCAAAATTTGAAGCTTCAAAAAAATCACACCAATGTTTAAATCAATGTCTTCAGAAGGAATATGATAGGTGTAAGTGAGAAACAGATCAATATTTAAAAATATAATTTTTCCACCTTTGACCAGCCCCAACCAGTAAGTGGCGATATGCACAAATAATTTGTCCAAATAAAAAAGAAGAAGAATGTGGAAGTAATAGTGGAGATTTATAGTAAAGGACTTGAATATTGATCTGTTTATCACCCTCACCTATTATATCACTTCTGACGATGCATATTCAATCATTGTATGGATTACTTTTATGCTGACTTTATGATTTTTAGAGCTTCAGAGGTCTGATCACCATTCACTTGCATTGAGGACCTACAGAGCTGAAATATTCTTCTAAAAATCTTCAGTTGTGTTCTGCAGAAGAAATAAAGTCAAACACATCTGGGATGACATGAGGGTGAGTAAATGATGAGAGAATTTTCATTTTTGGGTGAACTATCCCTGTAAGGATTTGCCAACATTATAAACATATACACATAAAGATCAGTAAGGTTTAATGATCATCAGACTTTATTATATGATTTCTGCTGTGAATGAACATGAAGAGCTGAAAAGTGTTTTTGCAGCAGTAACTAGGACTGGGTAAGTTGGAACAGCACTCAGAGTAACACCATTCTTTTAACATCAACATGACAACACAAGTGAGACAAGACATTACAGTCAAGAATATAAACATGACATAATACCTCCTTTTAATATCACAATAATAATAAAGTATTTTTGCTACATTGTGACAGAAATCATGAATATGGGGAATTTTTGTATTATGATTAATATAAGTATAGTTTAAATAAATGTATTTATTATGCATAAATTATTGTTTTAGTCATTAATAACCCCCTTTATAAACCCTTAACAAAAGGAAATACTTTTGTTGGCGCAAAGTATGCAAAAATTTAGATGGAATTATATTTGCTAGCTGAGATGCTGATATTCAACTCCCGTTTTATTATCTATTTTAATTTTTTTCAAAATGTGTGATTTACTACATGGCACACAAACTCGGAGTAACGCATATTTTAGTATACTACCAAAATTTACTCTGTTTTCTTTTCAAATGTAGCTTATATGAATTTCAAATTTACTGAAATGTGGTTGAAATCGGTTACTGCATATTGTTAAGGTAAAATTAGACATAATCACTTATTATTGCTACTTTGCAATTCAGCCACATTCAGTAGTTAGAATTGGGTGTAATAGTTTAAATGGTTTCAATCAACACGTGGAGATTCTCTGACAGACTTAACTGCTGTTTTGCATGTGGGAAGAGCAAAGACTACTGTGAGAGTGTGTGAGTGAGAGACAGTGTACCTGCCAGTGGAGGTCAGGTCCGATGCTCAGCGCCTCTGTGTTTCCTGTCTCTTCTACAATCTCGCCGTATTGGTCAATGACTTCAGCTTGACGCTGACGTAGAGAATTCAGCAACCGGTTTTCTGCCCTGATGATGCAAACACAAACACACACACACACACACGCACACACGCACACACACACACGCACACACGCACAAACACACACACACACACACACACACAGTTTACTCATCTAAATGAAAGTATAATATCGAATTATATTGTTTATATAAAGCTAATTGTAAATACTGCTATCATCAAAACAGTTTTTGCTTTATTTCGAAATCACTTTTCTGATTCAGGACGTCCCAGATTATGTACGCACAAGGAAGGTTTATTCAGATTTAGCTTACTTTTGAGGACACTTTTGTCCTAAAATACTTGTCAGTATTGGAAATCTTTTGCACGGAGAGAGAAAAAAAAGGGGTCATCTAAAGAACCCCTACACCATTGTCCAACTAATAGCCCTGATTTTATTACATCAGTGTGTATGTGTGTGTATGTGTGTGCGCTACTGCACAATTATAACAAACTTAAACACAGCCACGCCTGCAGGCCTGACACAGAGAGGGAGACAGAGAGAGAGGGAGACAGAGAGAGAAAGAGAGAGACATGCAGACTGAAGTGAACAGTATGAAATTGATGCTACTTTGCATCCAATGACATGGACAGATTTCCCCCCCTTTGGCAACTTACCCAGCATGCACTGGTAGAGACAATGCAATGCGGAGTATATTACATCTTCTCACAAATGTCAGCAAAATGTAAATGGTTTTGGAAACACAGATGAATGATTATTTCACATCAGAGAGGATGTGGAGGAATTCACGCACCGCTGGAACACAGCATACAGTCTGTCCCGGAGAACAGCCTCCTCCTCATCCATGTGCCTGATCTACACAAGAAAACAACCACACACACAAAAATTACACAAAAGCATCAAAAACTTGATTGTTTATGACTTGCTCAGTTATTTTGATTTACTTAAAGTGAAAAAGGAAAGTCTCAGATTTCTAAGTATAGCAGCCTGGGCTCATAGAATGAAATTATTATACCTAAATATTTGAAGGAAATAAAAAAAAAATATATATATATATATATATATATATATATATATATATATATATATATATATATATATATATATATATATATATATATATATATGTGGCTCAATCGCATACATATTGTTTCTGTTTCCTGGTGAAATGAACAATAGAGATGCAATAATGACTTTTATTCACTTTCACACAAATCACGAGTAAAACAACAGATTATCAGTTCATAAACACTGTCTTTTCACCCGGTTTCTCACACAATGCTATCTTATTGCATATATACACTTTTACTAAAGCGCATGACTTGTTAGATGATACATTTAATGTTTGCTTTACATAACAAACATTTTCAAGCTTGTTTGAATGCGATCAAATTGTGCTCAACTGATGGTGTTGCACTTGTGATGTAAAGGAGCGGAGTACGATCCTGAAGAGCACACGAGTCCACATACAAGCTGAAAGTGTCGTAGAAGCATCACAAAATGACATGATTGCTTCAGTAATTGAGTTTTCATCTTACTTTTCTGACAGTGCCGGTTAGGTCTAGGTTTAAGGTTTAGGGAAGGGAGGTCGGTTTTGTTGATTTAAAACTCGATATAGCATTGATCTTAAAAACCTCATCTGTCTGGGAGAACTTTTAATTTGCTTTTAGTGTCACACAGTGGATATTTCACCTCAGATCTTCAGCAATACCTGTAATGAACCATGCAGTATGATCTTCCAAAAATGTAGCCAAAGTCACAACATTTTTATGAGATCAGGCTGAATGACATTTCCAAGAGAGATTCCTTTAAATGCTGTCTAAAACTTTCCTTTTTACTCAAATAGCATTACTCAAAACATGTTTTTGAGTCACAGTGGAAAAAGATGGAACAGGTTACAGATCTGACGAGCAAGGAGGAGGCGAGAACCGGCTTGTCAACATAAATAATGTTTTAATAATAAACTTAAAACAAAGGACAAACACACACATGACGGACATGTCCGTAAATCATCTCTCTCTCATCGCACCACCATCCGCCATCGGCCTTTATCCCTCTCGGAGGCTTGATTAGCCTGATACGGGACCAGGTGTGTATCATCACGACCCGGCCCCGCCCTCCGCCCTGCCACAATAGGCTATGTATTATATTACATATATTACTGGTACTTGTCTAAAAGAAACTAAAAAATCTAGAAATTAGCATGTAAAGTAAAAAGAAACTTGATTTTCCAGAGGGCCGGATGCAGGCATGGGTATGTTTGAGCTGAGCCCACACAGACATAATCAAAATTAGACTATATTAAAATATTATATTTTACGATTTGTACATTGGTATAAAGCTAATACATCTTAAGTTTACGAAAAACAAAAGTAGATAACACACTGAAATCTGAAATAATGAGCAAAACTATGGTTTGGGCTCAAATGGAGATTTTCACACTTCAATTTTAAATGAAAACTAAATATAAGTCTGAATATTAAATACTGCATGCTAAATTAATTACAGAAAAAGAAAAGGAATTTTAATACAGGCGGGGCTGGACAGTATTTCAGATACATGTATTTGAAATACATATTTGAAAAAAAAATACGATTTTGTACTTTTTGTTTTTAAGTCTTTGATTAAAAATTTGATGTAATTTGTATTTAAATACATTTAAGTTTGGTATCTGTGTATTTTCAAAATACTTTGAGTCAACCTCTTTCTTAGGCTGCTGATTTCCAGTATCAACTAGTTCAGGCATGCAACCCAACCCCAACTTTCATGCACATGAACTGCAGATGTCAGAGAGAACGGCTCCATCTAGCATTCGGTGAGCTAATTTTCTGCATTCCTGCAAGGAAATATGGAGTTACGCTGCGTTCCATTCAACTACAATGTGGGATATTCCTACATGATATCTCCGACCAAAAAGGCATTTCATTGCCAGATGCTCGGAAGATAATGCGTTAGGAAACAAAACTGAAATGCTCCCGTTAGCTTAGTAGCTGTTTGACTGTCACCAGAGAAGTTTCCTAGCAACCCAACTGATAAACAATGTTGCAATACTAGCATTTGTGCAGCAGGTGTACGGTTATCAAAGATTATAAAATAGCATGTTTTATACACCTGTTTCTGCAGATGTTTGTTAAACAAGCATTAATTTTGTGTAATGTAGGACCTTTGACTCATTTATCGATATTACTTAATAAAAGTGAATGTTTATCACTTACTTTGTATATCTACCCTGGTGAAGACATGTTCGTGTGAGGTCATGCACATGCATCTAATCGAAATCAGATACTGCCTTCAAGTGCACATAAGAAGCTTGTACCTCCAAGTCGGGCATTCGTTGCAATGACATGTCATGTATTCATGTGGGAAACAAAATAGCGAAGAAGCCATACTTAAACAATTACACAATGAATGACGGCAAAAGCACCTTTTTCTGTTGTACCTGTGAATAGACATTAGTGAATAAACCCCCATCACTTATAAACAGCATATATGATTTATTAATGCATGGTATCTAACATATTATAAATGAATTTGCTTACAACAAACTGTTCTGTGTGAGAAGGGTGAGTCATTAGTTGACTATCGTATATAACAAATATATATTATTGAAAAAAATTATAGAAGTCAAATCATTTAGCAAAATCATTGCTTGCCATCATCTTTCATGTTGATATGTCCCATAAAAACTCTCATCTAGAACTCAGTTTTCCACTGACTTTGCAGGGCCATTCATGTGCTCGTAACTTGTAATTATGATATTTCTGACTCCACTTGAAGGGCATATGTGTTGAAACTTTCTGCATGCGTTTCCCAGTTGGAATTTCTACTAGAAGCGGTGTTCCATTGCAATTTTCCTAGTAGGAAGTTCGAAAATCCAACTTTTCGAGTTGACTGGAACACAGCATAAGACAAGGTGAGGATGTGATGCTCGATTCTACTTGTAAAAAACATGATAATTGCTGGCAACTGTTTTTCAATTTCCATTAAAATATTGAGGTTGCTATGATACTTCTTACCAGCTAATGCAATGTGTGTCAACAGTGATGAAATCAAAATTAGTTATCAGCCAGATAACAAGCTAATCCAACTATCGTTAACTACATAGATAGCAAGCTAAAATGGAACATCATTCAGATTTGCTTTCAAATAACATGACAGAATAAAAGCACTGGGAAGGACAAAAAAGTGTTTGCACTAGCACTGGACATTAGCGCTAAATAGTCAGTCTTGCTAGTTGATAGGTTGTTGATGTTAGCAACTGCTTGTGTATTTATTATCTTATCAAATGTGTGTAAAGTATTACTCCTTGCTAGATAGCAAGAAAAGTATCCCCTGTTTTACGCGTGAATTATTTATTAGGGTTCGTCACAAGTAATCACAGGTTACTGTGTAACCTGGACAGAAATATGTTTAGAAATGTAAGTTTGTAATCATGTACCGTTGATATATAAATGTATTTAAAAGAGGTAGGTGAAATGAAAACAAAAGCTTCTGTGCTGTTACACACCAAAAATGTTCTTTGCATTTAGAACAGGTCCAGTTAGATTTCAATCAAATAGTGATACTTTATTGAATGACCAATTTTACATGTATTTTGTGTATTTTCAAGATACAAAGTACTGTATTTTATTCTGATACATTTAAACTAATGTATTTTGTATTTTTATTTTAAATATATTTTCATGTATCTGTGCCCATCACTGAATACAGGGCATGCTCTGTAAAAATATGAACATGTGTAACATGATTTTATTACAAACACACACTATTTATACAGTACATGTTTTATATGTGTTTGTGAGTGATATTGGAGTGATTGATGGATGGTTTTAGTATCAGCTCCTGTACCTCATGAAATCTCATTTGACAGACTTACAGTAATCTTGCCTTTTCTGGACACACTTCAGTACCTTTGAATTCCCCTTTATAAGCGACATCACTCTCTTCTCCCTCGCCCACATCTTCTCCTCTGTCATCCCTCGCTCCGAACGCTCTTCCTGCCAAAGAGGAAAATCCGTGCTCGTGTTTCAGACCAACACACTCCATGAGGCTAACGTAAATTAAATCTGTAGACAAACCCAACAGAAACACACTGCAGAATATAGTCAGAACGTTTAAGAGGCTTTGTACATGCTGACTGACAGCGGTACGAGAGCACTTGCAGCTTAAACACACAATATTATTGTCAAATAGCTATGGCGTGTGCTGGGGATAATATGTTGTGTTTTTGAACAGTTGGAGAGCAAAATAAAGTGCTCATCTCATCTGCAATCACACACAAACTAAGAGTGGTTATTCAACACATGACATGACTCAGACATAACCATTACATCCCCATCCGCTCATTGTGTGGATTAATTTATCACTTGGACTTCCCATTCTCTATTTAATGTGCAACTCTTCATTCGCATTTCAGTTGTAACAAGTTGCCAAGACAGATTACAGCTAAAAATATGTTGGCTAATTGTGATCTCTTCCAATTTAGTTGTGCGTTTGAGAAGGTTTTTTTGACAATGCCTCCATATGGAACTGTATTCAGATTAGTTGTCACGCTCTAGTTTTTTTTTTTTGTTGTTTTTTTTGTCAAAGGAATAACAAAAAATACTTATCCTTAACAATCTGCATGATTTGAGGTATCATTTATGTAGCAAAAACCATGCAGGATGATTTGTCAAAATCACTAACCAATAAGTATGAGCTATAGTAATTGTGATGGTGGCTTAAGTAAACACCACTTATTAAGTTAAAACCTATAGATAGAGTGTAGGATTCTGAAAGTATATTTGGATCAAAGTCTGTCTAATAGGCAGCATGAAGAGTAAGACCTTCAGACGTGTGAGATCGGCAACAGGTACTTGTGGAAATGAAGGATGAAGTGTGTACTGTATGTAGTGAGTGATGTAACTCTGACCTGTCCCAGTGCAGGTCTGTCCAATGGGATCATGTGTTTCTGCATGCGTTCATTTAGCTGCTCCACATACTGAGAGATTGTGTCTTCTCTCCTCCCCAACTGCTCGGCTCTCTGCCGATCTATCCATCCACCCTCAGCCACTGGTGCAGCATCCTCTGCACCATGATCAGACATCACCATACCTTCAGACAAACCAAACAACAGACCACAACAACAACCATGCAATCTTATATACACTATGATTGTACAGTACACTAACAGTCACATGTTAGGAAATATTTGACTGAATTTACGTTTCTCATGATCTTAATAAGATCTAAAATATTAGATACATTTTTTGATCTAAAATGTAATGCTGAAATGGTTAAAATTAATTTTTCAGACAATTATAAATTGATGACTTGGAGTGGATAGTGAAGGGAAAAGTGTCAACAAGTGTCCAGTATACATGGGAACAGCTTCAAGACTCCGAATGCACCTCATGAAGTTGATTGAGAGAATAAACAGTGCTAAGACTTAAGACTACACTATTTGGTAGGTTGTATGTGCAAAGTTGGTGGGCATAGCCATAAAGTTTTAATATTTTCGTGCCAGCATGAGCAAAGTCTAGGTGCAAGTTTGTTGGAGAAATGTGTTTTCTCTATCGGCCTCTCTGGGACTGTTGTGTCTCGCCTGCTCGCCCATGTCTCACCTGCTTGAAACATGCTTTTCCCCTCTCCCATTGGTCATTGATTTGTAATGTGTATGTCATATTTTTCCCTGTTTAATGTTTTATGTTTAATATCTGCACAGCGTTCTTGAGATTTTGGAAAGTATTTGCAATTTAGCCATTTGAGTTTTGCTTCATTTCATTAACATGCACAGTTTGAGCGCATAAACCCATAGATAGGGCAAACACTCCCACCCATGACCACTTGGCATGAAATTTGCGATTAGAATTAGCTCTCACGTAAATTGTATTAGATGTAGCAAATGGCACTTAGGGCTGTGCCTAGCAATTAAAATAAAGCCTAGTATGTACAAACGTCTACTGTTGTTTCCCACTTAAATCGGAAAGTCTGAGTTTCCAACTTTCTACTAAGAAAAGTTAAATGGAACTTCACTTCAAGTTGGACTTCCGACTTGGAAATTTGAAACTTGGAAGATTTCGCCAAGCTGCAGGTGCATGATATCCCAACATTTCAGCACTCACAGAGATTTACACAGTTAATAATAAATATATTCACTTTTATCGCAAATAAGATGAATCAAAGTTCCTAATTTAATTCCTAATTAATTACACTCTCTTTTGAAAATCTAACACATGTTGAACATGCTAGCATTGCAAAGCATCATTGTAAAGTGGTTAATGGGCAAGGAGGAGGCGCGAACCGGCTTGACAATATAAATAATAGTTTTATTAATAAACTGAATGAAAAACACACAAACATAAACACAGAGCAGCTGCCTGTAATTCTCTCTCGAACTGTCGTCACCGGCCGCCTTTATCCCTCGTGTGCCCCCATCAAGCTAATTGGGGACCGGGAGTGAATTGATCCAGCCTGGCCCTGCCCTCCTCCACTCTACAATCATTTATCTTCTGCTGTTTACTTTCTAGGATACGTCTCTGTCAACAACTTAAGTCTTTTTATTGCAGTTTCTTGTTCATTATCTGAAACTGCATTTCTTATGGATTTTAAGGTCAGAGATCTCAAGTTGGAATATCCCAGATCAGACTTTAAATGGAATGCAGGATAACTAATGCACACAAAAGTCAATCAAACAGCACTCATCCACTCAAACAGAAATGTAAAGAGTCAATATTAGTGATGTCAGACCCCACTCTGTAGTTCAGATACATTCCTCATCTGAACCAAATTACACAGAAATAGGATTTAATTAAATCAGCAAGTTAATCAAAAGCGAGAAATGCTAATGAAACTGTAATGTGATTGTGCTCCCTACACAGTGTTCACACAACACACCAATGGGGGAACATCAGGATCTAAAGATCAGTCAAAGTGGAGACATGTACTGTTCAGACATACTCAATTCAAAAACCTAGTGAGCTGCCTACAAAGACAAAGGCATCATAAGCAGTGACGTGCATAGACCTTAGCACAGAAGGGTAAAAAAGGGCACTGACTTTTTTTTTAATGAGTAGTAATTACAAATTCTTAAATCATTTCTTTGCTTTTTGAGTATTTAACCATATTCTTGTGTGCGTATTTATATACAGTATATATATATATATATATATATATATATATATATATATGATGTTTTACATTTTTCCTTTATTACAAATAATAGCATATTCTGTTATATTTATCACAAAAAGCACCATGGTAATAAACTTGTTTATTTATTTATTTTCAGACATGATCTGTAATAACCCCGTGTTCCCTGTCTGTCACTCACTTAGATGTTGTGTCGAAGAAGCTATGAAAAAAGGCCAATCAGAAGTTGGCAGACAGTATTTGCATACCCCGCCCCTGGACATATGGGTATAAAAGCAGGGAAATACGTGGAGTTCATTCAGAAATTTTCTTCGGAGCCGATGGTTGCACTGCAGCGAGCTGCGAGTCACACACCCGTTCCTGTTCCTCTGATGCTCTCTGCTGTTGGATCTACGGTGCACTACAGCGGCTTTCTCCTTCCTTGCACAGCAGTGCAGTTTGCCCATGGGCACTTCGACACTGCAAGAGCATATTAAAAGAGCAATACACAGCGGCGTTGAACATCCTTTTCAGGACCCGTCTTTATAAAGATGCCATTCCATCCCTGTGTAGCTTCTGGATGCGGTTGATTTCTCCCCACCTCTGACGGTCATAAAAGCTGCCTCGCGTGCCTGGGCTGCGATCACATGCAGGCAGCATTTTATGAATGGTTCATGTTCTAATTGCGAGAACACAGCCATGGCAACATTGCGGTCACGGCTTTCTTTTATCATGAGAGAGAGCCACTTCAGCCGCCCTCTGCGCCTCGCCTCCTTCCAATGGGATTGGGGCAGGCGCTGCGTATGAAGGCGATTTGGGGATAATGAAGGGTTCTGTTTCGCCGGGTAAACCCCCTCGAACCACCCCCCTCCCGGGCACGCTTGCTTGCTTCATTCCAAGCTCGGGATGAGTGATTTCTATCCAATTGTCCATGTTCTCAGTGCGAGAACATGGCCATGGCAGCATAGCGGTCGCAGCTTTCATTTGTCATGAGAGAAAAAAACGCAATGAAGGCGATTTGGGGATAATGACGGGTTCCGTTTTGCCCGGTAAACCCCCTCGAACCACTTGCCTCCGCGTCACAGCCGGCCGGTCCCTTGAGCTCCCGGAATTGGATGACATCGCCACTGCATCGGAGAGCGTTACAGCGGCGTCTGATGCTGATGACTCGCCTGGGCCGCCATCTTCGGGTCTGCTCACCCAGTCTGAGCCTGACGCACAGAGGTCCGCTGTGCTTTCCCGGGCTACCGCGAGCGTGAAACTGGACCGGTAAACCCCGTCCTCCCATTGCAGCTACTTGATTGGTCCCGTGGGCATGTGCGCCCCCCCCCCCCCCCAGTTCCTTTCTTGCATGCATGACGAGTTGTGTAAGCCGCGGCTTCCTCGCTCCTCCGCTCTCACTACCCTCGACGGTGGAGCAGTCCCAGACAGCTTCCGCCATGCATGCCATGGCCCCTCCTGCAACCAATGCCAGGCGCTTCAAAACTTGCACTTGGGTAGTCCTGTTCTTCATGTGCTGCAGGAACTGCGCTCAATGACCAATTGTGCCCCCCGGGCCACGAAGGTCAGATGCGCCGGCACTCGAAAGGGCGATGGCCACCTTTGTGGTCCAGAAACACAACCTATGGACTGGACCTGGTCAAAATGCGGGAGGTAGACAAGGTTCCTACAACGCCCTGAGACCAGGTTGTTAATCTGCAAGCGAAGCTTCGGATTCGTGGCTTCGAAACTTCGTGGCTGTGTCCGGTACATGCAAGTACGTGCTTTTCGGACCTACTTGGACCGCATGCAGAGCTATAGATGTTCTGAGCAGCTCTTTGTCTGCCTTGGTGGACAGTGGAAAGGGAGCGCTGTCTCCAAACAGAGGCCTTCCTACTGGGTAGTTGACCCAGTACATTGGCTTATCACACCCAGGCCATGCCCCTCCCCTTACGGGTCCGAGCACACTCAACAAAGGAGTGTTGCATCCTCACGGGCACTGGCCAGAGGCCTCTCCCTGGCACACATATGCAGAGCAGCAGGTTGGGCAACACCTAACACCCTTGCGAGATCTTACAGTCTCAGGGTAGAGTCAGTTTCGTCCTGTGTTTTCTCAGGTCTGAGCCGGTAGAACTTGGTAACATGGTGACGGATTGATCGGGTGGACCGCTTGCACCTAGCGCCCTTTCTCTCGGCCGAGGTGAAATTGTGCACTTTTTTCTCCCAGGAGATCCCACTCATTCGGATCCCTGGATGACTCCTCCTTAGCCCTGTGGGTCCGCAGTTCAGCTGAGGAACTCATTGACCCAATCCACTTCGGGTACTAAATCTACCCTGTACTGGAATAGGTGCTCCACAGGCCAGGACTCCTACGTGGACTCCCCCTTGTGTGTATCGTCCGTGGTACGGTCCCCTTACGAAGTGGACCCGTGTCTCCCTTAGGCAGTCCCAGCTGCCCTCCGGTCGCCATGTTGTAGCAACTCCCCCCTCATTGAGGCTGGATCTACCACTGCGCCACATTCCACATGTTGCCTAAAAACCCATGTGATGTATTCGCCACCATTAACTCCCCTTTCGGGCAGGTGTGGCCTCCGCAGGGTCTTTTGCCCCTGAAAGAATAGGAAACTGGGTAAGACCCCCTTCCCTCGATGCATGTAAGGGCCCCGGCCATTCTTGATCTATGTGAGAAACATAGAGAAAAAAGAGGCCCAGCCAGGCTTGGCCCATTCCCAGGTTGGCAAGCGTTGCCTTGTTCCCCTGCCTAGGGTAACTAGAAGGATCCCGACAACTTTTTTGGGGCATTGGGGAAGGGTACGTGCAGTCTGACACAGCTGGTTGCCTTTGCACGTAATACCTGCCCGCTACTGTGTCAGCAGAACACGTACACGGCTCAGTGCATGGCGTGATTTAAATTGGACCCCTAGTGTCACTTCTTCGACACAACGTCAAAGTGAGCGAGAGACGGGGAATGTCTAGGTTACAGATGTAACCCCCGTTCCCAGATGGAGGGAACAAGACGTTGTGTCCTCCCGGCCACGTCGCTGAACCGAGCCACTGTAGTGGCCGGACCATTTCCGGCTCCTCAGAAAAATCCTGAATGAACTCGACGTAATTCCCCGCTTTTAAACCTGTATGTCCAGGGGCGGGGCATGCAAATACTGTCTGCCAACTTCTCATTGGCCTTTTTTCATAGATCAGAGGCATATTCGGCACTCAAGAGAGACCCCTAGTGTCGCTTCTTCGACACAACATCTCGTTTTCTCCATCAGGTAACCTAGACGTTTTTGACATGTGTCATAGTAAAACCATGGTATTTTTTAAAGTATCTTGGAATATCATGACAGTATCATGAAATATGAACATGATCTATCATTCAGTACCATTGCATTACCCTGGTAACGTGGTGCACAGTGTGAAGGTGCAATGAGAATGTGCGAATGCTACAGGGTGACTCAGAAGAACGAGTAGTCTCAAAGAGCGATTCGTTCATTTTGTGTTGGCCGCTCATGCACACTGCGCAACCTCTGTTCGTTTGTTACCTGAAAACCTCATAGGCGCTGTACAGGACACAGAAATTATTAGTTCATCTTTCAACTCTTTTGGTCCGAGTCATTCGTTCTTTTGTCACGTGACAGTCGTATATGCTATGCATAACAAAAGAATGACTCGGATTCCAGAGGTGAACTAATCTTTCTATTTCTCATCATTTGTCCTTGGCTGCATTATAATTTTTTCCTTATTGGGACTATAATCAAAGTTTGCCTGTATAGACTTGGGGGGGATCTGGCTGTTGAAAATTTTACATTTTAATTTAATTCTGCTCAAATGAACAAAATGACATGAATAAAGATTCGTTCATTTTGCTGAAAGAGACTCAAAGATTCAGGTCATTAAAATGATCAGATTTTCGCATCACTATAATGTGTAATGTGAATAAGGGCAGCCAGTGGAGTTTCTGGTACCCCCAGGATATGACGGTGCCTCCTAGGGAGTTGGTGCCCTACGCAGACTGCGTAATATATGAATTGGGAGCTGCGGAACTGTGGTAGCCTAATTGCAATTTTCTGAAAGTAATTAGTCTAATGGCTTATTAGTTTCAACAAAACCAAACTGGTTTTGGCTGAACCAGTCAGCTCCTTCATTTTATGTCAGTGTTCTATAAAAGATTAATTTAATTTCTATCTCTGAAAGCGATGTGACCGCTCCCATTATAATTAATAAAGTGTGAGATGTTGGAAATGCGGTAGCAATCGAGTATTATTCTTTTGTTGATATTTAACTATTCAGAATCAGAATGAGCTTTATTGCCAAGTGTTCTCACATACTCAAGGAATTTGTTTTTGGTGATGAGAAATAAGTGCACACAGAACATTACAAAGAGACACAGGATATAAAACAAGGTAATTGTATAAATAGACATACGTTTATTAGGACATATAACAGCATGGCATATGTACATGTGGTAAAGTAAGCACACTCCTGAAGCATGTTCCAAAAGTTAAGAAGCACAATTATGTTGCCTTTTGAGATACTTTCTTTTGGCCAAACTCTGAGGCAGCATTGCATGTACCTGTCACAGAAAAGCCTCAGTAAAAGAATGCATCAAAGATGGCAGATGAAGCAAGAGTAATGTTGATAAAAAATTTACTAATATTTGAATACCAAAAATGAGTGATGTGTATTTTTTTATGCTTATTACTGTATTGAAGGTAGATTAGTGACATGCTAACGTCAAACTGTAATGGAATCAATAGTTGTTCGAGTCTCGCATGAGGAGTATTTGTTTGACACACAGAATGACTGCTAGTGCAGAGTGTTCCAAATTGGTCACTTATGAGGTCCCTTAGAAGGATGCTGCCTTAGAAGGTAACTGCCTATGTTAACAGTAGACAACATGAAAGTTCACTATGTTATGGAGCATAACGATTACCTTTTCCATTAAATATTGAGAAACTCACAACTCACGAAAACCTCACAAAAGATTTAGCTACATCAAAAGGCTTGCCCTAGAGTTGTACATACTGCATACTGGACTGTCTCCATTCAGCTAATGATGCTTCAAGTATCTTTAAGTGTAAAACTTTAAGAAATTTACATATTTTTAGAGAAGTACTAGACTGTGGCCTACACTAGAAGGTGGAGGTAGATGAGGGCTTGCAGGTAATTTTCTCAAGTCTGTTGTGACTGTGGTAAAGCCTCATGGATGGATGCTAGCCATGATTATCCTCCTCCTTCTACTGTGTGTGCTAATCCTGTATCCTATTTCCTTCTGTTTCTTTGAAGGATTTCATGAGCATTCTAAAACAATAGTGAAGAGGCTAATCTATCTGCTCCAGCCAAATCCACAACAATCCAGTTGAGTATTAGATGGCTAACACCATATTCGCATGTACCTAAAGGTCTAAACCCAACAACGCTCCAGCAAACCAATTACAACTGCTGTGTGGTATTCCAACCGATACACCAAGAGCATTTTACCCCAAGACAATAGCTGCTTAAGCCCACTGCTGCTTTGCCTACTTGGGGGAGAGTCTTAATCTGACCTTCTGCTAATGGGACAAACACTGGAGTCAAGCACATCAATGGATCTCGCACAGGAAGTTGAGCACCTCTTGAGTGTTGAGGATTTGCATAAAACAACATAGGACAAACACAGAACCACATGAGAGTACACAGACTAAATAACATACCTATATGAAGTGCACATGCAAACGTGTGCAAAAAGTACAGGACAGTACAATAAATTAGGACAATAAGCACAGTGAAAGACAGTGCAGTGCCGACCAGTACACAGTAGTGCAAAAAGATGACAGTTTCTAAAAAGGCCAAATGTAAACATAACATATTATGAGATGAGTGTTCTATGCACATAGCAGTTATTGAGGTAGCAGCCAGGTATAAAGTGACAATAATTAAAGTGCAACTCTAATTGCATCGTGTGTGTGTGTGCGTTAGTCCAGTCTCTGAGAATTATGGAGTCTGATGGCTTGGGGGAAGAAGCTGTTACACAGTCTGTCCGTGAGGGCCCGAATGCTTTTGTACCTCTTGCCAGACGGTAAGAGGGTGAAGAGTTTGTGTGAGGGGTGTGTGAGGTCATCCACAATGCTGACCAGGTGAGGTTCTCCGGCAGGTGAACATCAAGGAATTTGGTGCTCTTGACAATCTCCACAGAGGAGCCGTTGATGTTCAGCGGAGAGCGGTCACTCTGTGCTCTCCTAAAGTCAACAACCATCTCTTTTGTTTTGTCCACATTCAGAGACAGGTTGTTGGCTCTACACTAGTCTATTAACCGCTGCACCTCCTCTCTATATGCTGACTCATCATTCTTGCTGATGAGACCCACCGCGGTCGTGTCATCGGCGAACTTAATGATGTGGTTCGAGCTGTGCATTGCTGCACAGTCGTGAGTCAGCAGAGTGAACAGCAGTGGACTGAGCATACAGCCCTGGGGGGCCCCAGTGCTCAGTGTGGTGGTGGTGGAGATGCTGTTCCCAATCCGGACTGACTGAGGTCTCCCAGTCAGGAAGTCTAGGATCCAGTTGCACAGGGAGGTGTCCAGGCTCAGCAGGTTCAGCTTTCCAATAAGGTGCTGAGGAATTATTGTGTTGAATGCTGAGCTGAAATCTATGAACAGCATTCGAACGTATGTGTCCTTTTTATCTAGGTGGGTGAGGGCCAGATGGAGGGTGGTGGCAAAGGCCCTCACTGTTCTTAGGGCAGCCTTGTCACCTGCTCTGAAGGCGGAGTCTCGGGTCCTCAGCAGCACACACACCTCCGCAGTCATCCACGGCTTCTAGTTGGAGCGTGTGGTGATGGAGAAGGTGACATCATCAATGCACTTGCTGATGTAGCTGGTCACTGATGCTGTGTATTCCTGGTAAGTTGGTAGAGTCGCCATATGTTGCAGCCTCCCTGAACATGTGCCAGTCTGTACACTCAAAACAGTCCTGAAGAGCAGAGATGGCTCCTGCTGGCCAGGTTTTCACCTGCTTCTGGAGCGGTTTTGTGAGTCTGACAAGCAGTCTGTATGCTGGAATTGGCATAACAGAGATGTGGTCTGAGTAGCCGAGGTAGGGGCAGGGCTCCACCCGGTACGTGCCTCAAGATCAAGCGTATTCGCCCCTCTCATTGCAAAGTCCACATACTGATGGAATTTAAGAAGCACTGTCTTGAGATTCGCATGGTTGAAATATCGGGCGACAATAAACAGTCCGTCAGGGTGAGCGTTCTGCAGTTCGCTCATAGCCCCATACAGTTCACAGAGTGCTTCCTTAGCGTTAGCGCTGGGGGAATGTAAACTCTGGTTATAGTAACAGTGGTGAATTCCCAGGGTAATTAAAAAGGTCTGCATCTAACAGTCACAAGCTCCACCAGCGAGGAGCAGTAACTAGAGAGTAGTATAGAGTTATTGCACCATTCCGTGTTTATGTAAACACACAAGCCACCACCACGAGTCTTACTGCACAGAGCTGCATTTCTGTCAGCACAAAACGAGGCGAGCCTGTCTAGATGAATGGAGGTGTCTGGAACTCTGTTGCTGAGCCACGTCTCCGTGAAAACAAAGACACAGCAGTCTCTAAGCTCATGCTGCGTAGTCTGCTGGAATCGTACGTAGTTCAGTTTATTGTCCAGGGAGCAAACATTTGAGAGCAAGATAGACGGGAGAGCCGGCCGTCTAGGGTTTGTTTTAACCTAGCATTGACCCCCGCCCTCTTGCCGCGCTTTCACTTCCTCGCACACCATTTAAAACGTCCCCTGCCCAGGGCACCGGCATCAGGCGACGCCGAGGACTGGAGGCCTGGTCTCCGCAGCAAGCCAAGTTTGTGTAGCATCTCCTGCAGATCATCATGCAGCTTGGTAGTTGCATGAATCTTATATTTTAACAGTGCCTGTCGATGTCCATGTGCTGTAAAAGTCGGGCTAAGTGACAAAAATAGCACCATTTTGGATCTGGAGTGGCCGCTGCGTGCTACCGCGCCGCCATCTCGGTACAACTTCGTTTTATGTTGTCGTTTATGTTTTACCCGGTGGGTCAGTCTCTAAACAATTTAACCTCTAAAATCCCTTCTGCATTTCAATTATAAATTAAACAAAATATAATATTTATTTATCATTGTACAGCCCGAGCCAGAGGAAATGATTTTGATAATTTGATGTTGCCATACAAAAGCACCACAAACTTATTACAGGTTCAGCCCAGAGAAAAATATTATTGCTCATGGGATGCTCTTTCAAAACTCACATGGTCTATTGGGGATCTAAGATATGTTTCATGTAAGCAACAAGTTTGTCTTAAAGCTGAATAGTGTAATTTCTGCACCACTAGCACCACCAAACATTGTTTTCAACTAGCTTAATGAAACACTCTGTGTCTAACATTGAAAACTCTTTGGTCTCCGTTTGAGACATTACTCTGCAAAAAACATATATTCTTATTTAGTATTTGTGTCTTGTTTTATATTACCTGGTAGATCTATGCTGGTGGAGGTGTCTTCTTGTTGAAGCATTTCAGAAAGTTTCTCATAAAGGTTTCTCTCATCTGCATTCATAAAATCTAGGGGAACAAATCATCAAACTTGAGTAATATTAAAGCTGATGGCAGGTAAATGCTATTGGTGTGCTCTCCAACACCTCTACCTGACTGATTTCACTTTAATTGCACAGTCTGAAGGAAACATAAAGAAATATATTCCATGATTTTTTAACAACTGACACTAATTCTTGACCTTCATTTATATTAAATTATTATAGCTCATAGCTTATAATAACACATGGGTAAGCCAGATGTAAGTCGTTCAACGCCAGTTAAAGTTCTGCAAAATATAATTTGAAGGTGTCCCTACCTCTGGAGTGTCATTATCAAAGGTTTGTAGGGATTGCAGAATATTACAGAATGGCAATGTCCAAAAGATTCAGTCAGAATGACTTTTCTGTTAATAGCCATGTTTCATTATAACATGCATATGACTTTGCTCCCTAGAGCACGCTTTTAATAGACGGGCTGAGGTGCATGTAGTGGTTTTCAAGGGGTAGGATCTCCCTTCATTTAAAGCAAGTTAAGGGAATCATAGGCAACTGAAAATAAACTGACCAATGAAAGGTGACCTTCAGCAATGGCAGTCACCGTGCTGCCCTATTTCGTCACCCATCAGTAAAAGTATTTACATAGACCCTCAATCACGTTCTGACTGGCTGCCAATGATCTCGCTCACCCACTTTAATGAACAGAGATGGCCTATTACAAGAAAAAAATTGCATACTTAATTCCAGCTCATCTGTGGCTCCGACCTCAGACATCCTGCACTGCCTTGGGTCGCCCTCTGCCGCCGCAGGGGGGTCAAAGTAATTTTGGGCACGTTCATTTCCTGTGGAAAGTCCAGGTGGGCGAGAAAGAGAGAAAAGAAACTGTGACGGGGCTGATTGTTGGAGGGCTTGTGAGGTTGGTGATTATTAGAAGCACATGAAGCGAAAATGTTAATTTTGAAAGTCCAAACCGCTCTGGCTGGCTGGCACAGACTACCTGATAAGGCCCTGCACGGCCCCATTTCCCTGAGTGGCTCTCACGAGGGCCTGATGTTGCTCAGGGGCCTAATTAGCATACTAGGAAAGGTCAGCACAGCCAGTCTCTTAAACGCAACCTGCCATATGTTACTTGTGTTCAAACGAACTAATAAGAAATGCATACAAGCCAAAGATCCCTGGATTTCAAAGACAATACCCTAACACTGCTCCAGGGTCATTGGTCATAGAGGGGGTGACAGAGCAAATGCTGTATCCCATTGACTTCTTATTAGCAATCACTGACCCTTGGGAATCAAAGCTTTTTACTAGTTTTATAGAAAGCCAGCAGCTTGAGGGGTTATTCCTATTAAATAGGAACTGCTCTGTTGTCTTCAGTACTCAAAACCTACACGTGTCGTTTGATAAGGGGCATCCGTTTGCATCTTGAAAACGTCTTCAGAAGCTGTGGAAGATGTACCTGAGGAATCCATCTATATAAATAAGGCAAGAATTTATTCTGCATTATGAAAAAGGGGCAACCAGTCAAGAGGCGTTCATACTGACAGGGATTTGCAACACATTCTCACACCCAACTCGTCACATATTGACGCTTTTGACAGGACCCCTTGGCGTCACATTTTAACGCCCTGGGTATACCTTTGGCGTAATTTTTCGACGCGTTGGGTAGTCCGATAGATTTCTATAGAGGATTTTAAAAATAAAAGTAAAAAAAAACTTTGATTAATTGAACAAATTTTTAAAAATAAAAATATAAAAAACTTTGATTAATTGAACACAAACGTAGCATATTATATATATTTATTAACATCAACAAACCTCCGATAAAAATACGTTATCCAGCATGCTCTCTAAGAAAACGCTTAAACTGCTTACTTGCACACGCCGTGGAGCGTTGTTAAACTCACCTTTGAATGCCGTTTTGGTTAAGACTACCCAACGCGTCGAAAAATGACGCCAAAGGTATACCCAGGGCGTTAAAAATGTGACGCCAAGGGGTCCTGTCAAAAGCGTCAATATGTGACGAGTTGGGTGTGAGAATGTGTTGGGATTTGCAGCAACAAAATGACCTAAAGTAATTTGTTTTCATTGAGAATTGACGATTTTGGGCTCTCTTGGCAACCATCTTGCAAACACCCTAGGCCAGCTATTTTGTTATCTTTTTACATTAATCATCCATTTGTTAAGGGTTTGTAAAGAGGTTTAATATAGATTATAAGTCATTTACAAATGCATTATAAATCATTAATGCAGTTATAAAAACATGAATTTCAATGGCAGGTGATGGCCATTGATGGCAGGCTAGCGCCTTGCATGGCAGCTCTGCCGCCATTGGTGTATGAGTGTGTGTGTGAATGGGTGATTGGGACACAGTGTAAAGCGCTTTGGTAACCTCTGAGGTTAGAAAAATGCGCTATATAAGTGCAGACCATTTACCATTCATTTACCATTTATGCCAAATAGTGAACATTTAAATAATATTAATAATAAAAAAAATGCTTTATAAATGCACTTTATAAAACACAATGTAAAGTGCCTTTATTTATGATTTATTTCACAATGCAGAAAAAAACAGACTTGTGGTAATAAAAGAATGGACAATGTCATTTTGTGTTTCTATTCATGACTGTAATATCTTGACTCACTTGTGTTGTCATTTGTCAAGTTGATGTGAAAAGAATGGTGCTTCTCTGAGTGTTTGCCTAATTTACCTAGTACTAATTATCTAAAGGCCTCTGCAAACACACTTTTCAGTTCTTCACTTTCACAGCAGATATCCCATAATAAAGTTCAGTATGGTTTAATGGTCATCAGGCTTTATGTACAGGTTTGTAATGTTGACAACTCATTAATAAATGCTTCATATTTGTCCACTTTACAAAGGTTTTAAATGTTGAATAAGTGTTATTAAGCATTTATAACATCAGGTAATATGTCTCACTATTTGTTAGGCACTGCATGAACGTCACCATTTTTGTGCATGTTGTTAAAACCACGTGTTAAATAATAACATGCATTTGTTATTATCATTAATAAACCTCTTTATAAACCCTTAACAAGGGGAACATTAATGAATAGTGTTACCATTATGTTTTATAAGGACAGTAAACATACAGCACAGCTTCTGTCTTCTTGAATGGGAAAAGACTGACATTTCCAACACTGTTTTTCAAGATTACAATTCACTGATTTATGTCAAATAAGCAATGGTATAAAAAATTCAAATTGACCTAAAATCATGCAAGCCTGTAAAGTTCAGCCTGGTCCAACTAATGCATGTTCTAGTGTAAAAATATGTGAAAAATGTAAGCAAAGGAACAGGCGATGTCTCTAAAAAGGCTTTTGGCTCTTTTAAGTTAAAGGCCGGAATATATTTCTATAGCAGCCGGTTTGAATGCTGTGATTTGTCCTATTTATTTGTATATGAGTTTTCCATCCCCTCCTCTTATACTGTCTATGTTTCCAGCAAATTGTGCCAGAATGATCATTGGTGATGTGAAAAAGTTGAGCAAAGTTAAATTGTATGCAAATGAGCAGTGATATGACACCAATGAGAGTGAAGGCAGTGATCCGCCTCGTGATACAGTTCAACCTCCAGCGATATAATCGCTGTCAGTGTGAATGCCCAACATTTCAACTATCAAATAAATTGAAGTGACTTGAGTCCTAAAGTTATGCTTTTTCCATGGAAAACACAGTTGAAACATTTGTATTCAATATGTTTTTTGTTGGAATGGTCGGGTCTGCACATTCACATTTGCATAACGTTGGCGGTCTCTGGCATGGTGTCTTTGAATCATATCTTTGATTTACCTAAACTGTCTGGCCATCTTCCAGGGCTTCTTGTCCTTAATCAAACACTCCTCTGTTCTCCATGCACGCTGTCAATAATGCAGTGCTCCAATGCAGTTTGACAACCCTAGAATAATGCTGTTTATCAGGGAGATTCAGGGTGGGGGAAGCATGCCATTATCTTACTTATAAGTAAATACATTCTCAACTACATGCTGATTTACAAAAACAGTGAAGGAAGACAGCTTCTTATAGGGACAAAGAAATCTGTTAATTTTTTTCTCTTTTGCAGTGTGAAATTAATGTCGATGTAGTATTTATCAAAGGAATTGAACACAGCAGTTTTATGTTTGAAATTATGCATAAGCGAAGGCTGAGGTTTGATCTCAGCTTGAATTTGATAATCATTTGAATTATTTACATGCGGGAATATGCCTGCCAGCTAAAACACACTCCAAGTTGGTTCCTGTGTGCTTTCACAACATGCACACGGACGGCAGCTGTCTCAAATCTACACTCCAACTTGTGTATATACTGTATATACTGTGTATATATATTTAAATAAAAAAATGAAATAATTAAATAACTTGTGCTCAGCCACAGGCATAGACACCTTAAGCATGAAGCACAAAAACTGCAGTCATCCATAAATCTCTACTTTGTTTATTTCTTCTGATTTCTTTAAATCTATAAAAATCTACATGTAATATTTAGTATACCACTATAACTATAGTTGAATATATTGTAGTTAATTCTAAAGGTGATGTGTAAAACTGTCATGCTCTGCAGTTGTTTTTTTATTTTTACTCTGGGGTAAATCACTCAGATTTGCTTGTGTCTTCACTTTTCTTTTTGCTGCAAGTTGGAGACAATAATATCTCTACATTCAGCATGAAAGCAGAATACTCTTCCGTAAATTAATATTATATTTCTCTTGCTGTGTCTTAGAGATATAACTTGGGACAGAATATAGGATAACCTCTAGGATAATGTCAATATGATTCTCTTGTTGTGATAGCTCTTTCTTTAGATGAATAAATGCACAAATTGCTTATTTGCTCTCTACATATGAGCAGTACACCAACACTGCACTGGATTTTCTATAAAGTTACGTGTTATATGAGGAACAGTTCAACTAGTGTTCACTAATGATAGTAAACTTGCCCTTTTGGCCAAATTGCTCTTCATTAGTATTAATTTAGCTGAATTTAATCAGGAAGGCTTGGAAAATCACTACTTAATTACTTAATGTACTACAACAATTTTTAATCTGCAGCACCACAAAGAAAAAAAAATCGTTTGGCTTGAATGTGGCAGAGATACAGAGAAAGACTGGGTGGTACAGAATAATATTTAAATTTTGAAATAGTCAACACAACTGTGTATTGAATTTTCCTTGATCACTGCACACACAAACAAACATTTGGTTGGTGCAGTTCTTATTAAGAATCAGTCAAATCAGAATCATTGGTCTCAATTATGGATTGAAGTACCAAGAAAATATGTCAGGCAGTAATCAGAAACAGTTATAAATGCTGGTAACACGTTAATAACATTATTATTCCTTTTGATAATTTTTCGTGATACCAAGCACCACAAATACAAAGCATTTCACAGAAAGCTGTTTGAATAACTTTTGAATCCTTTCATTGCCCACACACACCACACGCTCTTGTGAGGGTTTAGCTGTCTGGTGCTGATTGTGATAATCTATCAAACAGACATCCTCATTTTTGTGTCAAGAGTGCATTTACAGATGTTCTTTCTGGCTTATGCGATGTCTGCAAATGTTGTGCGCATGACTGTTTACATTCTGACGTCAAAATCTCATGTAAATGTGGTCATCAGAATTTTTTTAATAAGCTGATTTTAGTTAGTTATCAGCATATTGATGTGCATGTTAACACACTCATTTCTATCTAATTTCTAATTTTATTAGCACAGTGTACTCTCATAAAAAAATAAAAACATTAGCTTTATTTTATATCATTCTAATTTTAATAACTTGGAGAGAAGGCAGCAGAATGCCGAAATGTAAAATTATAGTTTTTGTCAAGATCAAAGCTCCATTCTTCAAGATGAGTAGTTCAGCGTTTTTCAACTGTCTGCTATACAGACCTCTCCTGCATCACGTGCAGATGCACTTATCCTATACCAGGATACCTGTCGGGACAGGCTGTGGTGGAATGAGCAGTTGGGCCTGCCTTACAACAGCCTGACTGTAATGAAGACTGAAGCTTCACCTCGTGCTGCAGTTCCGGCCTGCATGTGCTGTCGCCGAGCCGCAAGGGTGCTATCGTGCATGCCACCTCTCATCTCACTCTGCACCTCCAGGTCCTCATGGAATGCAGGATTCACAGCGCCCTCCATCACACCTCTCTCCTGCTTGCCTTCCGCTGCAGACAGAGCGCATAGGAGAAGGTCAGGGAGTCGCATTATTCCACGGCGCATTTAATAACAAGAGAAAATTCCTCACAGTGATTCCTCCCTCCCAGAATGACACAGAAACACAAATTAAACCCAAATCACACTGAGGTAAAAAGGGAGAAAGAGAGAAGCTGAAGAAGATGAAGGAGAAGAAGAAATGATTAAAATAATTACAAATTGCGCCCTGACAAGCAAGAGCAAAAATTTAGCCCAGAGCCTTTTGTCTGTAATTAGTTAATTAATCCTTACACAAATTATGAGCAATAACTCATGGCACGGGACTCACCCATCAGAAATTCAGCCGACTTGGATTTCTTCTGCTCAGGTTGCTCCAGAGCCTTCTGCTGTAACTTCTGGAGGGGAATTGTTAAATGAATAAATTAGCCGCAGAATGAAGATCATCATTTCTGATCCGCAACTAACGCAGTATTTTGAATATGGGACGACATGGAAATGTCATTAAATTTACAACGCTGCTAAAGGGGTCAAGCGCTAATTGAACAACAGGAGTGGAAGGAACTGGAATCATAAATAGATAAGTTGACATGAATGCCTGATGAAGGTCACATTAAAATACTTAAAATGTCCAATATCTCCCCCAAACACCCTCCCCCCACATCTCCGAACCATGTTTTCCCCTCCAAAAAACATGCACTATGCGAAAATGTTTGATTTGCTGTGCGTATGAATATGCAAATCATGATTAGCACATCGGTTCAAACACACAAGGATGAAAATAGGACAAGAAATAGTGCACAAAATTAAAAACATAAAGAAGGTTCTCACACACTTTACTTCAAAACAAGTCCATGAAAAAAGATTGAGAATCCAAAGTGAAAATATTTGTTGTAGCTGCTCAGGCTAAACTTTTTTTATTATCTTGGAAATATCCATTATTACTTCAGGATTACATTATGGCTCTTAAATGGAACCAACTAATCAGACTGAAAACGTTTCACTTCAGCTTTAATTCCAGTGAATGTGAACAAAGTGTGTATGATGTGAACAACAAGTCTCTATACAAAGAGATGATAAAAATCATACTATAGTTAGTAAAATGTGATGTACACGTTTAATGAAAATATATTTTGATGAGTCTGTCAAAAAAGAAAGATTGTATTGATTGTAAACATTATGAAAATGAAATTATTATGTTAGTGTGAGAACAAACTTGATTTGTTCTTAATGTGTATAGCTCAAGTAGTCATTTGAATCACACAAAGCATCAACGAGCAATCGTGTTGTTTTAAAAAGTTATATATTCATTAAAAAAGTAAATTATTTTTAATATTTGCAAATAAAAACAAAACATCTTAGCATTGACACACAACGCCAAGATGTGTCACTGCAGTATTTAAATCTCCCATAAGTAAATGGCCGCTGAATGGCACAGATCAGAGCAATAAACGCAGTGTTTCATATCAAGAGAGCGTACAAATGCAGAAAACATTAAGAAACATGTTAAAGACAGCAGTTTAAGTGAGAAATGTTTTTCATCTGACATGACAGCGCAATTAAAGTGGAGCAGGACACATTCCAATCTGTGCAGTCTTTAGAAATCTGCTTTCACAACCAACAAGCCCTAAAGCCACACATTCATTTGCACTGCTGAGATTAATGCTAATCTAATTGTAACTTATTTAAAAGCCATTTGCTTTTTCCCCCCACTGTCTTCAAATCAATTTCTCCAACAGGAAGATTGTAAAACTGACCAGAAATTTTAAAATTGTCAATTAGCTTTTTTTTCTTTCTGTTATTATTATTATTCTGATGTATAGTCATTTTAGAATGGATGCAACCTCGTCTTTTCTGCATGTTTTGGTGCATGTCCCACATGGAAATGTACAAGTGATAATTGGGCCACCACTTGAGAAATAAGCAAATAATGATTTTTGCCAAAAGCACAATGACATATAATTATCCTTCCCAATTCAACATTTCATATTATAATTCTAGTGCTCTTACACTAGTGGATTTCAATTATCTCTCAGTAACAAATCTCTTTAATTAATTTTTAAAGTTGTCACACAGGCATTGTTATATTCCTTTGTTTCCTCTGATTAATTTATGTGCATGCATTGTACAGTTGTAAAGGTATGTGAATATCAGTGATTTTGTTTGCTTTATAAAGCACATCCATCAACAGCATGCAAATAGTCAAGCTAACACAGCATTATTGAAGCTTTCAATAAAAAGGTCATCTTTTTACAGTAATTCTGCATTTCATGGTGCTAATGGTATAACAACCTATCTGGCAAATAAACTCAAACATACATTAGTAGCTACAAATGTGTTGCAGTAACATATTTTTTCTACAGTGAATATAGGCCAACTAACACACCAGTAGTAAAGTAGTGCACTGACAATCAAATATGTCTTGAGTGTCTTGTAATTTACAAACTTATAAACATAATAAATGTCTTATAAACATCATTTTGCATCTGTTTTCCCTTAATTTTGGCAAACAAAGCACACTGCCAAAAAGCATATCACATATAATTTACTGTTGGTATTATACATGTTTAGAGTTACATAACCAAAGTTTACAGTTACTATTTTGCACTTGAACTGTTAAAGGTATGTTCCTCTCAAATGTGGCATACTCACTCAGCAAAGCGACGGCACTCTCTCATTCCTGTTAGGGATTCCCATCAATTCTCCCCACTCAGTGATGCACCCACTAAGAATCATGTTGAAAGAGCCTTAATAATTGGTGGTTGTATTGTACGGAATATGGAAATAGAGACTCCAGCAACTAATGTTAAATGCGGGGGCTAGAGTGTCTGCCATCAGATTGCCATCAAGAGCTGGCTAATACTAAACATAGATTTTCTATTGTTATTCATGTCGGCACTAACAATGTCTGGCTTCGCCAGTCGGAGATCACTAAAGATAATGTTAAAGAGGAGTGGGATCTTGCAAAAACTATGTCAGACATTGCAATATGCTCTGGCCTGAGGTTTGAGGTATTTTAGTGTCATTGAGCGGCTGGATATCTGAGTGGTGTCCAGAGAATAGCATATGATTTATAGAGAATTGGAAGAGTTTTTGGGGTAAACCTGACCTGCTAAAGAGAGATGGACTCCATCCCTCCAGGGAAGGTGCTGCTCTCCTCTTTAGCAATTTGGCTCATAGTCTTAAAAGTGATACAATTTGACTAACTGGGGACCAGGTCAGGAAGCAGACAAACTGATTAATACAAATGCCTTGCCCTGCAGAATGTGGTTTGAAGTTGTCCTGCTGGAAAATGCAGGGATGTTCCTGGAAAAGATGGTGCTGGATAGCAGTATATGTTGCTCCAAAATTTGTACATACCTGTCTGCATTCATGGTGTTCTCACAGATGTGCGAGTTACCCATGCCATGGGCACTGACACACCCCTGGCCAATACAGACACTGGCTTTTGGACCTGATGCTAATAACAGTTTGGATGGCCATTTTATTCTTTGGCCCGGATAACATGATGGCTTTCTTTAGACAAAAAACATAGTTCCACTGTTCTACTTTCCATCTAAGATGAGACTGATCCCAGAGAAGTCAGCAGCGCTTCTGGACAGTGTTAATGTAGGGCTTCTGCTTTGCAGTAAAGCCTTAACTTGCATCTGTGGATGCAGCAGCGAGTGGTGTTGACTAAGAAAGGTTTACTAATGTTATCCCAAGCCCATGTTCATGATATCCATTACAGATCCATTACTGCTGTTTTTTTTAAGACAGTGACGTCTGAGGGATCGGGGATCACGCGCATTCAGAAATTGTTTTTGTCTTGCCCTTTATGCACCGAATTTGACCAGATTCCTTGAATCTTTTAACTAGGGCTGCACAATTAATCGAAAAACTAATTGCAATTACAATTACGGCTGCCACGATTATGTAATCGTGAAAATTGACGATTACAGCGTTCAATTTAAGTCTGCTACTTTTGTATCAATGGTTTCTATTTACAACGTGTTTTTTCAGCAGTTGAGTATACCAACCAATCACTACCATGTCCGTTGAGCAATGAAACGGCAATGGCCAATCAGAGCCACTTAGATTAGTCCTATCAGTTAAGACAACTGATACTAATGTGCAAGCTTTAACCCGTCTTAATGCCCAGATGCTTGCTTTATGTTCTAGCTCTGTTCGCATGGCACACGAAAATGAATACTGAAGAAACATCATCTGACACTTGAAAAGAAGCTGTAAAACAAGAGCAAAAAGCACTTTGTAATTATTTGGGATTCATTGCACATTGCACCGCTTGAATGTAGATGTTAAATACGCTGCAAATGAGCAACAGGACAAAACTAAAATGATCCTGTTCTAATCAAGGAAAAGATGCAGTGTAAATAACTGATTTATTAGGCTGATTAGACAGCTTTGTTTTTAATGAGATCTTTCGTGAGAATGCAGAACATTGTGTGGAGTGTCACTGGACTCGCGTCAAAATGCAGGTCTCAAACAGTGTTAAACTGCAGTGAGTGACAGCAGTAATTGTAATTGGAGAGTTTGTCACATTGCTCGATTTCTATGTACAATTTATTTAAAATGTAATAACAGTTTTGTTTTGTCATGTTAATAAGTAGGCCAATGTGAATTTGTACAAAATAGCAATAAAGTAATTCATTGTTCTAAGTGTGTTTTGGAGGTGTAGCCAACATAAGGAATATGGCATGAATAGCATATTTAAGGACTCACCATCATTGTTATTGCGTCTGCTCTAATAAGACCCATTTGCCACACAGCTGATATTGGTAGATTTAACATTTTCATGAATCACACAAACTCTGATTGCAAATGATTGTTTTTAATTTCCAAAGTGCAACCACTTAGGCCAAAAATTATCTAACGATGATCTTACATGAACAAGATCACCATTGAAGATCTAACGGGATTAATGGGCACCCTTCTCGCCACATAAGGGCTTACTGAACATATTAACATGGTCAATTTAAATCGGCTGTTAATAAGTTTGAATGTTAACTATGCCATATTATTTACTGTATGTGAACTAATAATTCAAGCACTAATTTAGCAATAATTAAATTTATTAAATACCATAGATATACATTTAAAATATTTTTTTTTTGCCTTACCTTAACAAACATTATTACAATCTAAAATACAATACAATATAACGCTTAAAAGAAACTGGAGCGCAGCTCATATCCACCATCTGCTACTCTGAAGAACCAAACGGATGCTTACTTTGTGACGTCATGGTAAATTAATACTTTAATCGACATTAATAATCGTGATTATAATATCAAAGGCAATAATCGACAATTGTGATTTTTGCTATAATCGTGCAGCCCTACTTTTAACTATATTGTGCACTGTAGAGGGTGAAATGCCCAAACTCCTTTCAGTTTATCTTTGGGGAACATTGTTCTCAAAGTGCTGGATTATTTGCTGAAGCATCTGTTGGAAAATTGACTGTTTTTGGAGGCTGCTTATATACTATGACACAGTTGCCTCACCTGGTCATAGTATATCCTAACTCGTCAAATAATTATTATTCTTAAATTGCCCCGTCTCAACTTTTTTGGAGCATGTTGCAATCATCTGATTTGAAATAACTATACATTTTCAAAAAAACAATGACATTCACAAGGAAAAACATCATATAATGTGTAGTTGTAGTGCTTTCAGTATAGCAAAGGGTGAATATAATTTACAAATTAATCCTTTGTTTTTATTAGAATTTTTCATACTGTCCTAACTTTTTGGAATTGGGGTTGTAGTTTAAATGAATCTACTCTGCCAGGCTATTGTTATGAACATAAGCCTCATCTGAAGGGTGGAGGAGGAGGTGTTGCTACAATTTACAGTGAAGTTTTGGTGTTACTCAGAGGACAGGATAAAACTTTATGTATTTTGAACTAATAATGCTTATTGTGACACCGTCAGACATAAATAAAAAAACATCTGTCATTGTTTGCCCTTGCTACAGTGTATAGATCACCTCGGCCGTACTCAGATTTCCTTGGTAAATTTACAAATTTTCTTTCAGATCTAGTAGTTAATGTAGATGGAGCTTTAATTGTCGGTGACATCAACATTCACATGTAGATAATTAAAATGACACATTGGGATTAGCATTTAGCGATATTCTCAAATCTCTTGACCAACTCATCACCATAATCATAAACTAGATTTAATTCTGTCATATGGATGTCGATACTACACAAATTCTTCCGCAGAGATCTGATATCTCAGATCATTACCTACAGCATGCTATCTTTCAGGTAGAACTATTCTTTCAACCACTAAAGATAGCTTCACTAATAATATTCCAGAATTGTCTCACATAATCAGTAAGTCTAAAAGAACTTGATATAATAACAGAAAATATAAATACATTCTTATTTAGCACTCTTGATAGTGTGCCCCTCCCAAAACAGATATTCCATCACAGCACAATAGTAATTGTGCCTTAGAAAACAGTGTCTAGTAATTGTCCTCACCAGCAACTTCAATCCTTCGCTGTCATCAATTAAAAAAATCTGCCATATAATTTGACTCTCGATGGATGTACTGTTATGTCGCCTTCTACAGCGAAGAATTTAGGTGTTATATTTTATGCCAATCTGTCTTTGAAAATCAAATTACCAGTGTTTGTAGAACAGCATTCTTCCACCACAGAAATATTGCCAAGTTAGGACACATGCTCTCTGTTACTGATGCCGAAAATTAATGCGTTCATGTATTGTAATGCATTGCTGGGAGGATGTACATTAAGTTCAATAAATAAACTTCAATTGGACATGTTATATTCCATCATGTTCATTACGATCACAAAATTATGGCTTGTTAATAATTCCTAGAATATCAAAATCCACAAAAGGAGGTAGATCCTTTTCCTATTTGGCTCTTAAACTATGGAATACTCTCCCTAACACTGTTCAGGACACAGACACACTCACTCAGTTTAAGTCTAGACTAAAAACTAATCTATTTAGCCAGGCATACACCTAATTTATCCATCAACTCACAATTAGGCTGCTTTAGTTAGATCTGCCAGAACCAGAAACATCTATCATGATCTATAACTCTGCATACAATTTAATGGGATCTACGCTAATATTATTCTATTTGTTTCCATGATTCATATCCTGAGGTTACCAGAGCCAGCCAGATCTAGCTCCATTCCTGTTTGGTATCGGACTTCACTGCTATTCTAACTACAGCCGATGTTAGCCAGACATCACTGCAGTTTTTTAAAATGGACTACAGAGGATGAACTGATGCCAACTCCAACTGTAAGACATGGGGTGGTTCACATGCCATTGTCTAAACCTTGGACTTAGGATGGACCCCATCGAACCCCATAAAAACCTCACTGAAATGACCTGCCAGTTGAACACTGACCCTTAACACTTACTTAGTTTACACATTTTAAACCATGACTTGCACTGCACACAAATAACTAATATTGGCATTATATTCATGTTGTTTAGCCAGAGGGGAACTGGCCCCCACATTGAGTCTGGTTTCTTCCAAGGTTATTTTTCTCCATAAACCAGCATCTTATGAAGTTTTGTGTTCCTTGCCACAGTCTCCTTCAGCTTGCTCACTGGGGTTCATAATACAATTATTATTTAATTATTAAATTTTTAAATACAATTTACAATGATAATTAATCAAACTACACAATGATCACTCTTAAGACTTTATATATATTACAGCTTAATTTTTTGTTAATTCATGAAACACTGCTTTGAAACGATGTATGTTGTTAAAAGCACTATATAAATACAAATTATGACTTGACTTACTGACTTGCAATGAATTACGTTCAAGTACAATACTTGGGTTACACATTTCTAAAAAAGTATTATTTATGTAGAATTTAAAACATGAATTCTGTTCAAATGTTTTTTGTTTCTGTTTCAGTGACAACTGAAGGGTGTGCGTCCCCCAATAGGGGAAAAAAATGTTGTGTTGAGTGTTTGTGTCACATATTCCCTGTTGTCCTATATAAATTCTTGTTTAGTTTCCTGTGTTAGTTTTGTAGTCTTTGTAGTTTTATTCCTTGATGGATTCTCCCTGATTGTTTCTGATTCCCTGATTGTTTCCCCAAGTGTTCCTTGTTTTCCCTTGTTTATTTAAGCCCTTGTTTTCCCTGTTTCCTTTGTCAGTTTTTGCATGTTTTGACATGTTCTGTATCTTTTGTTTGCATTAATGCTTAATTAATTTAGATCCTAATTTTTTGCCTGCCTCGTCACAGAAAAACTGACCCAAGATGGATCTAGCAGCGGTCTTCATCCGGTTGAGCAGAGTGAACCTACCTATAATTGAATACTCTCGTCTGTTCAGTACAATTGCCAGATGCACTGGATTTGCTGATGCCCACTTGAAGTCCTTGTACCAGGTCGGCCTTCTTGCTCATGAATGGAAGGAATTGCTGGAGACCGGTGACTACACGTGGGAAGAGTATGTGGATTTCATTTTAGAGATGTTCGCTTCTGAGAATCCTCTTAAAGAGTCGGCGCCCATGCCTGCCATGACCAATGAGCCAATGGCAATGCCTGCCATGGCCAACGAGCCAACGCCCATGCCTGCCATGGCCAACGCCCACGCCTGCCACGGCCAATGAGCTGGAAGCCTCATCCATCCCAGAGCCAGCATTGCCAGCCTCGTCCGTCCCAGATGCAGCGTTGCAAGCCTCGGCCATCCGGAGGAGGAGGAAAAGAGGAAAGGCATCTGTTCCCCAGTTTCTGCCTGAACTCTCTTCCATGGCTCTGTCCCCAGAGCCATCCACGGGTCCGTCCCCAGAGCCTTCCACGGGTCCGTCCCCAGAGCCTTCCACGGCTCCGCCTTCCATGGCTCAGGCTTCCACGGCTCCGCCCTCAGAGTCTTCCACAGCTCTGCCCTCAGCGTCTTCCAAGGCTCTGCCTTCCAAGGCTCTGCCTTCCATGGCTCCGCCTTCCATGGCTCCGTCCCCAGAGCCTTCCATGGCTCCGCCCCTAGAGACTACTCCTCCCGTGGTTCCTCCAGCTTCCCCAGTGACTAGTCCCCCCCCCCGTGGCTCCCCCAGAGAATATTCCTCCCGCGGCTTCGCCCGCTCCCCCAGAGACTATTTCCCCCTTAGCTCCGCCCGATCCCCCAGAGACTCCTCCTTCAGCGGTTCTGTCCGCCTTACTAATGACGACTCCTTAGCAGCTCTACCTCCTGATCCAGTCCCTGTCCTGTGGCACCCTCCCAGGTCTCCTGACCCGTTCCCTGTCCTGTAGCCGCCTCCCAGGTCTCCTGACCCAGTCCCTGTCGCCTGTCCCTGTCTTATGGCTACCTCCCAGGTCTCCTGACATGGTCCCCACCTTGACGTCATCCCCTTGGTCTCCTGGCCATCCTCTGGATCTGCTCTGGTCACCTGGCTGCCTGCCTGATCTGCACTGGTCTCCTTGGTCTCCTGAACACCCGGCTGATCTGCTCTGGTCTCAGTGGTCTCCTGGCCGCACCGTCTGATCTGCTCTGGTCACGTAGCCGCCCGTCTGATCTGCTCTGGACTCCTTGGTCTCCTAGCCACCCATCTGATCTGCTCTGGACTCCTTGGTCTTCTAGCCTCCCATCTGATCTGCTCTGGTCTCCTTGGTCTCCTGGCCGCCCGCCTGATCTGTCTGGTCTCCTTGTTCTCCTGGCTGTCTGCCTGATCTGCTTGGGTTTCTTTGGTCTCCTGGCTGCCTGCCTGATCTGCTCTGGTCTCCTTGGTCCTCTGGCCACCCGCCTGATCTGCTCTGGTCTCCTGGCCGCCCACCTGATCTGCTCTGGTCTACTTGGTCTCTTGGCCGCCTAGCTGATCTGCTCCCTGACCTTGCCATGGTCATCTGCCCTCCTTGCCTCTTGTGTCCCCTTGAACTGCCTGTTTGCCCCTAATGCCCACATGAACCACGTTTTCCCCTACAATCCATGGACAATTAGCTTTTTCTTTTTTACTTTTTTTTAGCATCTGGAATCCACTTCTTAAAAGTGGGGTTCTGTCACATATTCCCTGTCTTTTGTTTTTGTGCTTTTATGTTAATTCTTGATTAGTTTCCTGTTTTAGTTTTGTAGTCCTTGTAGTTGTATTCCTTGATTGATTCTCCTTGATTGTTTCTGATTCCCTGATTGTTTACCCAGGTTTTCCTTATTTTCCCTTGTATATTTAAGCCCTTGTTTTCCCTTTTTCCTTTGCCAGTTTTTGTATGTTTTGTCATGTTCTGTTCCTGGTTTCCTGCATTTTGTTATATTCTGTCTTGCTTTGTTCAACATTTGTTTCCTCATTCTTTGCCTGCCTCATCACAGTTTGATGCGTGTCAATAAACAAGGAGATTATGGGCACTACTGAATTTGAGCAACAAAAAAAAGTTTAAAATGTTTTTAGAAAGTAACATGGAAGTAAATAATATTGTGATTAAGTAGTGATTTAGAAGTAATTATTCATATGAAGTGGATTACATTTTGTGTCCATGGTTTGAAACACGGTACTAGCCATGAATGTTTGGTCTGATCAATAACTGTTTAAGAAAAAAAATAAAAACATCTGAAAAACAAAAAAACTGCATATAATGCATCTAATTTCTGAATATGTGTTCTTCACATACTGCTCTTTATTTATGGCTGTAAACACAGAAATGTGCTGAAGGATGAGTAAATATCTGTTTAAGATCTGTTATGAAACAAGGTAATGATCAGTATTCATCAGCAGGGCTGTGTGCCAAAGTCTGAGCAACTGCTACACAGTTTAAATATCATAAACATTTCACAAATATGCATGGCTGGATATTTTTTTCATCTAGTTTTTTTCACGCTCATCTCTGCCATCAAAACATGATAAAACAAGATGAAAACACAGGCACGCTGACATCCAGAGGCATTCACTTTACTGCTAGAAAGAAAAATGCTGTGTTTTCTAACATGATGCCACTTCACGCCGCACACGACGTGGAGAAGAGTGAGAAATCCTCTACAGTGGCTGACAATAGAAAGCTTTATAAGAGAATGTGATTGTTGTTGAAAGGAATTGGGCACATGGATGCCTTCTTCAGTCCGGGATGCGTTAGGGCTGGTGGGCACAGACCAGCACCAGAGTGAATTTTGCATACTGTATGGATCATTGCCCAGTTCAGAGCAGTCACATTCAATCTAACATCAAGCAATTGTGCTTCATGAAACCGCCAACACTCATTTACATCTTACTGTTTTCTTCTGCAGTAAACAAGCTTACAATCTCTCTCTCTCTCTCTCTCTCTCTCTCTCTCTCTCTCTCTCTCTCTCTCTCTCTCTCTCTCAGCCACTGTTCTCTATGTTGCAGCTTACTCTAAGGCCTAAACTTACTTAAGTATCTGAACGGAGACACACCTTGCTCGATTTCACACATCGAGTTGAGGATTTTCTTCTTTCTATCAACAACTGTCATGGTGGACTCAGGCAGCAATTTGAGTTGAATAATTTTTTCTTTTTTTTTTAAATATGTATGACTTTTTGTCCCCTGCCATTCAAAGAAACTTGTTTTTCCTCCGTATCTCTCCCCACTCCACAACTGTCAACTCATCTACCACATCCGGGCTGCTTCTGAAAACATTGGCAGCTGACTTGCTAATCGTTTAATGGCTTCACTGACAGCTTAAGAAAACGGGTCTATGAAAATTTTGAAAGGAACCATATTTTCACCCTGTCTCCGTATACAGCCTCAGAAGGCAGCATTTTCCTAGTTTTGGACACAGCACCAGTTTTGTGGTCATGCCTAAAAAAATCTATTGCCCTATTGTGGTCTGAGGTTTGTACTTGCCAAAGAGTGCATGTGTTGGACATACAATGCCACCACATGTTGGCCAAGTATGCTCACGTCTGCATACTTGTGTGAAGTATGTCTTGGCCTTTAACCTTAACATTTCACTATGTAACAATTTTCATGTTATATTTGCCTTTTCTTTGCCAATGTGTGAACGGCTTGAAAAAATGAGCCCTTCCCGGACTTCCTAGGTTGCCTATAAAGCCTGTAGACTGAATTTCATAGGAAGGGAGCGGGTCGCTTTTGACGGCAAAATCCAAAGGATGTGACGTTTATGCACGCTCCCAAGAGCCTTGCTTCAATGCTTCTCTTCCGCTATTCATCAAAGACAACTGTTCGCAACACTAGGTCACCTTATCTTAGAGATGGATTCCAGCAAACGTCCAGCTCCCAGCACAACACCGACTCCTTCACAAACTCAGATCTATCTACTGAATCCCGTCTGGCTATGCAGGAACGTGATCGTGGTCGAGCGAAAACTAGAGTGAACATTGGCAGGCCATTTGATTCCTGGAGGGACCTTCATTTGGTTTTGGGGAACAAAACCGACCCTGAATTGGCTTTCTTCTTTTGGACAGGAAAACTTACGTAACCACAAAGCATGTGAAATAGCGTCATACGGATTGATCTGTGTCATTTTAGCTAAACTACAATAACGCATGAAATTAATGCAAGACAATGTTCAAGATAATTCAAAAAGCACCATTCATTAGTGTAACGCAACTTGGTTATACAGAAAATATATACATTCTATTATTATAAAACAATAGTGCATCAATATATCACAATGACAGTGGTGAAGGAATCACGCCAATACTGAATTATGTCAACATATTTATAATGTACTGTCCATTTTATAAACATCTACTGTCATCATCCAACAAATTTAGCTAGCAGTTATTGATAAATCTGGCTAGCTAGCTAACGCCAACATAGGCTATCGTATTAATGCAGTCAATGTTTCATGCAAAGAAAAGTGATTACTTCAAACTACAGTCTCACATAGTCAGACCTAAATCCACACTTTGTTTTAGCCCTGTTACAGCACTGGAGAATCAAATATAATATACAGTCTCAAAGTTTGTAGTAAAACAATCATAACTGTGTAATTTTAATTATGCTTCCTCATCTGTCAGCATGATGCCGGTGAATCACTTTGTACGTTACGTCATTGTTTTGGCCGATTCTCGTGTCCTTATGGAGTGTGTGCACGAGCGTGGTATCATTAATAAAAAGGGTTTCTGACTCTTACATACTGCACCTTTAAGCTCATGCACGCGCTCACATGGATAGTCCTGGTCCTATTTGACTCCAGAAGCAAAATTAACAAATAAGAAATTATATTTTATAATTTATTTTAGAGAGAGAGGTTTTTTTTTATGACATTTGACATGACATTGATATTAACATGACATTCACAGTACCCCAATGGACAATTCTTTTTTTATTTGAAGCATTTATTACATCGTAGAAGAAATTTATTGGTATTCTCTATAAGTTTTGCTGATTTTAAATACAAAAAACTATCTTTAAAATGTTTCAGTATGGTAATGAGGATTAACATTGAAAGCTATTGGTGTCAAAATGGCAAAAAATGTTTAATTGTCCTTAATGTAGGCTTTATTTTCCATGTTTCTTTATGCAAAGTATAATTATAATCTTTTTAATTTATTCATGTTTGCATTTATTTGGTGTTAAATATGACCAGAACATTTTCTTGACAGCTTTTGTGAGAATCACCCAACTACTTAGGGCCCAAGCACTAAAAGTGCCTAGACCATATTGTTCTTCTAAGGATTATTATTAGGGCCCAAGCACTGTAGCGCCACCAAAAAGTTGGGCATGTTCTGTGGGCTCTGTAGCACATCCGGTTTGCACATATCTTCTGTGTGCATCATGTGATTTACATCAAAATTTAGCTGTATGTTTGCCTCTGTGGGCTAATCACATTGATGTTGCATTTGTAGGTCACAGCCGTAGCATCACCAAATGGCAGAAGGAATTGTGTCACTTTAAACAGACTTTGAAATATCCCTTATGTTTACCAGAATTGTTTAACTTTTTTTAATAATGTCAAGACATTGCAGTTTTAAAATTCTGAAGTGATTCTTGATAACTTAAATACTGTTGCCATGACAATGCATTAAATATCATCATTCCTTTTTATGTATATTCACATGTTTTTGAGGTACTTGACATGTTTGAATTTTCATGATATTTTGCAAACACACCATTAGGCATGGGCAAAAGTTAACACATGGGCATGGCTGGGGAGATCTGTAGCGCCACCTTTTGAAAAAACTGTTTTTTGAAAAAAAAAAAAAAAGTTTCTCCTACGGTCACCAGACTTGCCAAATATGTTGTTCTCATCAAGCTGGACAACTTTTCAAAAGTAACTTTCTTACAGTTATTAGCTCCACCCAACAGGAAGTCAGCTATTTTGGATTGAATGTGTATTTTTTGAAAATTGCAGGCACTAAACTTTTGAATTAAGATTCAACTTTATTGTCATTGAGTACAGGTACAGAGCCAATGAAATGTGTTTTTATCACATATCCCAACTAAGCTGGGGTCAGAGAGCAGGTTCAGCCATGAAACAGTGCCCCTGCAGCAGATAGGGTCAATGGCCTTGCTCAAGAGCCCAACAGTTGCATCTTGGCAGTGCTAGGGCTTGAACCCCTGACCTTTCAGTCAGTAACCTAGAGCCTTAACCGCTGAGCCACCACTGGCACTCCTCCTATGGGGATTCATGCTACTGGCAGATTTTTTAGCTTTTAGAATGGTGTTACCATGGCAAGGCAATAAATTAAGGGCAAAAATGTGAAACAGGATATTCCTTATGACTTCTGTGTGCATTGTATAATATTTATCATATTTATGTGCCTATTATGGGTCACGGTCATAGTGCCACCAACTGGCACCAGGAAGTAAGCAATTTTATCAGACTTTGAAGTAGCCCTCTTGTGTTTACATGAATTGCTTCAAAATTCTTTAGAATAATGTCAAGACACTGCTGGTGTAAAATTGTAAGGGATATGTGATCTCTTAAATAGTGTTGCCCTGGCCACACATTAATTGTTATTATTCCTTTCTTCCTATATTTGGGTTTTTTGAGGCACTTGACATGCTTAAAATTTCATGAAATTTTGCACACCATCAGAGTTGTTGGCCATTAGGACTGGGCAAATGTTCACACATTTGCGTTTAGGGGAGCTCTGTAGTGCCTCCTTTAAAATAGCAGTGTAAGATGGCCTCTGTAGCACCCCATTTTCACCTACTGTACAGTCACCAAAATTTGGGACATTTACAGTTCTCATTAAGCTGGACGACTTTCATTATAATTGTTATTAGCCTCACCTAACATTAAGTCTGCCATTTTACACTTTCTTAATATTGCAGTCTCTGAACTTTAAAATAGTCCTCCTAGGGAATTCATGAGACTGTCACCACATTTAGACAACATTATGCCAAGACATTGCAGATGCTAAATTGTGAACATTTCATTGATATATCAAATGGTATTGCCATTGCGAGGCATTAAATTAATGGCGAAAACTGGGAAACAAGAAATGTCTCATATCTCAGTGTGCAATGTATGATTTTAGATAAAAATTGAGATGTATGTTTAGTCTTGTGGGCTAATTACATGTATGTGACTATTTTAAGTCATGGTAATAGAGTCACCATCTGGCAGCAGGAAGTGTGGCTCTTTCAACAGACTTTAAAATAGTCCTCTTGGGGGCCTGGGTAGCTCAGCAAGTAAAAATGCTGACTACAACCCCTGTAGTCATGAGTTTTAATCCAGAGTGTGCTAAGTGAATCCAGCCAGGTCTCCTAAGCAACCAAATTGGCCCAGTTGCTAGGGAGGGTAGAGTCACATGGGGTAACCTCATCGTGGTTGCTATAATGTGGTTTGCTCTTGGTGGGGCATGTGGTGAGTTGTGCGTGGATGCTGCGGAGAATGGCGTGAAGCCTCCATGCGCTATGTCTCCGCAGTAACGCGCTTAACAAGCCATGTGATTAGATGAACGGATTGACGTCTCAGACATGGAGGCAAATGAGATTCCTCTGCTGCCACCTGGATTGAGGCGAGTCGCTAAGCCACCACGAGGTCTTAAAGCACATTGGGAATTGGGCATTCCAAATTGGAGAGAAAAGGGGGAGAAAAGAAAAAAAATACATAAAAAATAGTCCTCTTTAATTTAACCAAATTGCTTAGAAGTTGTTTAGAATAATGTCAAATGACAAAAGCACGTGCCCAACTAGCATTGTTTTCCAAAAGTCACCAGGTGGAAATGGATACAATATATGATATAGGCAGAAATATTAAGAATAGTATGACAGTATGCCATTTGAAATCTAAACACTAAGAATCTATTGTAACAGTGAATAATAAAGCAATAAGTCACTTGGGGCTGTGAGTTACAGTACACACAGCCTGAAACTGAAACTCCACGAATACTCAAACAAACATGAAACATCTGTCTAAAGAAGCTTAAAATGCCTACTTTTAAATAAAACAATAAAAATAAAAAAAAATATTCTCCTGCAATGTAATCTGTAAGAAACCAAGCGATGTACAATTTCTCCTGGCTCAGCTAATTATCCATAATGTGATCACACCCACGTGCAGAGGGCGCTATTCATACGGTAATGTGATGAGACGATCAATGCAAATGGTAAATGCCCCGACTGTGCCTTAAAAAGCATCAAGTTCATTCACTTTTCTGCGCGTTTGGAAGATGGCATGATACACAGGTTAGTAAGGTTAGGAAAAGTCCACATTTTCCTCAGAAGAAGAGTGGGACTCCAAAAAGAATTTGCATTTTGAAGAGAGAATTGATCCAGCCCAGGATACAATTTCGGATGAGTAAGTCATTTAGTTTTACTTGCATATTAGTTGACATGCCATTTTATATAAACATGTACATTTTTTACTAGTGGGACTGTTTCCAGACTTGCCAGCCAGGATTCAGAGAATTGAAATTTGAAATATGTCCTAATAGGCAAGTTTTAGTTACATTTAAATGCTGTTTTGGCTAAAGCAGGTATTTCAATTGTATGCTGTATGATATAAATATGATATGTAATATGATATACAAATAATATGAATGTTTAGATTATATTTTAACTAGTGTTTATGCTGCCTCATTATCATCAACACATCTGAAGGATCTGAAGGATCATGTGGCACTGAAGACTGAAGTAATGATGCTGAAAATTCAGCTTTGATCACAAATTGCATTTTACAATATATTTAAATAGAAAACTGTTCTTTTAAAATGTAAAAAGAGTTCACAATATCAATGTGAGCGCAGCGTAGTTCTAGTGGGAAGACTAGCAGCTGTACAACATCCCACCATTAGCTGGGTAATTCCTAGCCAATCGCAGGTAAGCCATTGCTTTATAAGTCTGCTCACAATCTATTACATTGCTGTTTCAGTGTGCTAACATGGCAACCTCCACCACCCCACCAGCACCAGTTGAGCCCCGTCCCGGACGGGGGTAGGCTCCTCGCCCCTGCCTCCTATCTCCGGCAGGATATGATGGTTCCGAGTACAACTCCCTCGGACCATCAGACGCCAAAGAGAGACATTACTTTTCTGTTCTACATTCATCAAATAAATGGCATCTTAAACCTCACTCAAAAACACTGTTTTTACTGTATTTTGGATCAAATAAATAGTCTTGGTGAGCGGAAGAGACTTTTTTTAAACGGTAATATAGGTCTAAAATTAAGTAAAGTCTTTATGCAATGAAAATGTATAGTCAGATTACTTCTTTTAACTTAAAACTTGATTTTGATCATTAAGTCTCTTCACATTCATTCTCTTTCTGTCACATTCCTCAGTGATGGGCCCAGGGGAGGAGTCTTTGTCTACTCAGGTGTGAATTAAATCAATATTCATGATAATTCACGCCTCCTCACATATGACCTTTCTAACAAAAGTTAAATTACTATATTGTTTTGTATGAATGAGTGATCAGGATGGTTTTCACATCATTTTGTAGCAAAAACTCTAGGCTAAAAGATCCAGTTCTCAAAAGTCTTGTGGACAAATGTTTATTATGTGTTATATGGCCTTATTTCAAATACTTAAATGTTTAGTTTTTTCAAAAACCATGCATAAACATTGTTATTTTCTCAAAAATCTAGTTTGTGCTGAATACAGTATTATCAGACTTTATCCATTAATATGTTTTTAAACAACTGAATAAAGAACAAATGTCAAGACATGTCAAAACTTCTTCAGGGCCCAAAACACCCTCAGACCTCAGAGTGTTAACTGTGGCAAAAATCACTGTAAAACATGGCATCATGAGGCAGAATGTATTTGTAAAACAGCGTTAACAGTTTATCCATGTAAACTGTGTATCAATATGACAAAAGACACAATTTTTCAATAAATAGTAAGATTTATTAATATTAAAAATAAACAAAATAAACAATTATTCCACCTAGTAATGTAGTTCATTAACCTGTTTACAGTTGGCAAGCAACACATTTTTATGTGCATTTCACAGTGGTTACAGTGGCCAGAAAAATGCGAACTAGGTTGGGAGCTATCTGTTTTACAATCAGTTATTACCTGATGTGCCTGAGATACTAGCACTCAGTCATCTTGAAAATGTTGTCTCTGATCTTCCATTCTAGCAGTTCTATATAGATATCTATAGTATTGATGTCAAAGTGTAATTAGCTAGTGAAGTGGATTTACTGGTAATAGAGCTGCTAAAAGTTATCATGAGAATTTTAAAGTGTTGTTTGATATCATAACAACTGAAAGCAGAGTGGGGGAATTTTAAAACAAAAGTACTTCATTCATAAATACTCAAGATATACCTTGAAGATGTGGATGTACTGATGTGCCTCTGTGCTCATTAAAGAGACAACACAAAAGTCTTTAAAAATATCTCTGTGAGACACCTCTGATCATAGTTAAGGTAAGCAGACTTGGGGGGGGGGGTTGCTGTAATATTCCTTTACAGCAATTTTAATCACATTTAAGGCTCTAAAAAATGTAGGGTGACAAATTAATTTTAAAAGTACTATTGTAAATTTAGAGTAACAGAAAAAAACACCCCACTAACATTTTCATGTATTTTCAACTCTTACTGAAAAATACTTTTTGTGCTCCCACACGTAATCTATTTTGATCAACTCTTCTTAGTAGCTTCAATACAAACAGGAAGTTAGATGACAAAATTCGGAAGAGCGGAGCATGGGAAAGGGGTGGGGCAGAATAAGATAAATATTTTGTGTAATATAATTACAAAGTAATTAATTGATGTAATCAAATTATGTGTAAAGTAATAAAAGTATTGTAGCCCATTTCATTTATAATTCTTGTAATCAGATTACAGTTTCTAAATTTCATCTTAATTATGAATTAAGATGAAAGCACCAGCACACTTTGTACAAACCCTCATCGAAGCTCCTTCTTCGTGTATTTTTAGAACATGTATTTTCACAAAATACTAATTTAGAATTAATTAAAGTGCATTACTTTGGATTATATTAATATGTACTGTGCATACGTTTGCATTTCTGTAACATCTTAATGGCATGTCCTTTAACGAGTCAATGAAAAAAAGAGACATTATAGACAAATAGAAATAGAATAGAAAGAAATATACACATTATTTTGAATGTGTTGCGTGAAAAAAAAAGGTTTTCTGTGAAAAGTGTTTTCAAAAGTAACTTTAAAGTAATTAGCAATATGATCATTTATATAATCATTGATTATTTTTGATGAAGTGATCAGTAAAGTCAGTAATCTGATAACATCTTTAGAGATGTAATTAGTAATTTATAGTGATTTGTTTTTAATTACTTACACATGACTGTATAATAGTACACATATATAATTCAAGGACACAATGAACTTGCAAGTGTTTGTGTTTCACAAACAAGACAATGAGGATTTTGGTCTTTTATACAGTATATTCATGTTTTGTGTGTAAATGTGTGTAGAAAAAAAGGCTGTTGAAAGCACCAGCACACTTTGTACAAACCCTCATCGAAGCTCCTTCTTCGTGTATTTTTAGAACATGTATTTTCACAAAATACTAATTGTTATTAAACTAATAGCTTTATGTTGAACAACAACTATGTGAACCATGGTGAAAACAGGAAAACATAATTAGAATTCAGACTTAATTAATCTACGCAGGCCCCTTTATGTGAATTAGCCAATTATTTATGCATGTATGCCCCTTTGATGCTAATTGATTAAGAGGGAAAAACAGAACCTTGAAAAATTAAAGAGCATACTTTGACGTTTAGAAAACTGCCACTAAAAGGGGGGGAAACAAGTATTTTACTGCTTTCAAAAGCTAAACATATTTGGTATGGGCTGTGTTCAGAATGGAAAATGTTAGTATGCTATTTCCAAACAAAGCCATTGCCTTTAGATTTAGAGCTGAAGAGTGTAAGGAAATGTGTAAATGGGTGATTATCACAAAAACTGTCAAGAAAGTGTCCTGCTCATATTTATCCCCAATGTCATAATGTAAAATACTTAGTATTCTTTAATGAATGCAAGAATACTAAGTATTTTACATTATGACATTGCTTTCAGAACACAAACATATTTTACCCCCCCCCCCCCCATTCTCAATACCGCAATGCAAAAAAACAACAATCAATTAAATTGTAAAGTATTAATACTTCAACCAGTAAAGAGAATTAGAGAAGTGTTATAAAAATATTATCACAAAAAAAAATCTCTTAAAAAGGCCCTAAAATAGGCTTCATTTTTTATGGCTTATTTGTTTCTTTTGATTTTTGAGTAAAATTTGAGCAAAAAAATTAAAAAGGCAGAATGCAGGGCCAGGCCGAGATCATGGGTACTTTTTTGGATTTCAAAGGGTTTTTTTTTGTTCGACTGTTTGAGAATTACTTTTTCCTTTATTCAATTCTCCACTGTCCTCTCACAGGCTCAGCAGCACATGTTAAATTTGAAAAAAAAAAAAAAGACTGCCTCTGAACAGTTAACAGAACTTAACAGAAAACTGTACACCCTTTAAACTCAAAAGCATACCTACATCCACCGCAACAGAGGCCGTGCTTTACTGCTCCTTTTGTGGTGACCCTTGACCTTTACGTGTGCATACAGAAACAGAAAATTTATGCAGTTTGGTTGTCTGACTTGGATGGATCTTTGGGTATTAGTTTTATAATTTCAAGATTAAATAGAATCATCAGTAACAGAAATACTGCTAGACTGATGCATGTGGTACTACATGTACTACAGCAAGAAGATATAAGTATTGTCAATATAGTTACAGCTAAAGGGCATTGTTTGGCACAGCAACTATGAAAAAAATATTTTAATGAGACGTGACCAAAGAATGGGTCGCAAATTTGTTCTGGACGTGGACATCAGGAGAAAAAAAATGTAAATAAAATGTACAATCTGGGTCCTGAACCGCTGCAATATAGCACAGCTTTGATTGTCTTTTTGTTGTTTATACTACTGCACATAATACTGCACATAATAAAAATATTGAGAACACAAATTTTCATGAACACAATTCATTATAACAAATGTTGCCAGTGCTGTGTGTAATGATTTAAAATTAATTAGTTAATGTTCTCAAATCTCAGAATGATTGTCATCTTAATTTTTTCTAATCATATTAACGTTATTGACTATCAATTAAGGTAATTAATTTTAAGTACATCACTTGGATTACACATATTTCTAAAATACTATTGTTTATGTATTATGGATTTTTTAAATATGAATTCACATGTTCATATGCATATCTGAGTATGTGTTTCTTTCATTGCAGAAGGGTGTGCGACAATGAACACTGAAGAAATATAGACACTGTTTTGAATTTGTTGAGCAAAAAAACAACTTTCAATTAAACGCTTTAGGAAGTAACTTAGAAGTAAAGTAATTAGTATTGTGATTACTTTTCAATTAAGTAATCATTCAAGTAATCAGATTAAAATTTTTGATAATTAATTCGTCATTTTAATTGTTTTAGTTTCCGAGTTACTTACCCAAAACTGAAAAATACAGATCAAATATGAGTGCTGCGATGTGACATGGAGATCAAGTATTTCACGTCATAGTTCTTGGTATATCATAAAGCACGTCTGGATCACTCTGTTTACCAATCATCATTATATCATCCAGAACGGGAGCTATCCGTTCTATTAAATGAGTGGCATATAAGGAAACTGTATTTATTATAAAAGTTAGCAAATTATTTCCCATTAATGTTTAAGTCTTGTTTATTTATTTATATCAGATATGGTCTGTTTAGTATTTCTATCTGCACTCTTCATGGTAATTTACATGGCCTGCACAACTTTCTGCAGAAATAGCTAAACAAACCCCAGGCAAAATGTGAAAGATTACCCCTTACAGTGGCTTACCGGCTTACAGTGAAACAAATTTTTTTTTACACTAAACGCCGCTCCACTGGGTGCCATTGTAAAACATGTTAAGCTATTGAATCTGCATTTTGGATATATGGGGAGAAATGCGTGTTGTAACAAGCGAACCCATGTTTTGGTAATTGTTTCAAATTACATTTCTCGAAATAACACTGGAAAAAAATTCTGCCTCCTGAAAACGCAAAGGGTACAGGATATCCCTCACACATCAGACACACCAACTCGGTCAAATGAATAGTCAGCAGTGGAGAAACGCCTTTTGCTCACTGTGTCTCCAGCTGTGTGTAAGTCAGCCCTGCACTCAGTGCACCCATAATTCTCTCTGATAAAGCACTAGGCCTTCGCGGCTCCACCTGTGCATCTTATTGGATTATGGATGGTTTTTCAAACCAATGTTTCTGATTTGGTGATTTGATTTCTCAGTAACTACTAAGTTAGGGAGGATGAATATTTTATAGGTGCTATTAAATGAAATACAGCAAAAAGGCCAGACAATTGGTAGTAAAAGCTGTTAGTTTCTACAGTATATGCCAAATGGTGCTCTCAAAATAATGTGCATGACAGCAGCTTTTCAACCACACAAACAGTTGACTCACTCACCTCTGTATGTATAATTTAATTGGTTACAATTGACAGATGTTAATTATTGAGTTAATACATTGAAAAAAATTCCATGTTCAAAACCTTATTCTTGTCTTTCCCCTAATCATTTTCAATCGGATGTCAGGTCGGATTTCAATTGAAATCTCAGACATATGTCATTCACCCTTGCATGTTTACATCATGTCTTTAAGCTCAGAAAGAAGGTCTGAATGTGGCTCGAGAAGCGGAAAAAGAGAGTGCAACAGCTGTCAAACTGCGGCGTGAAATCACTCTCCTAATGGATTCCTAATTGTATTTTCTTTTATATATATCCCCTTTTCTCCCAGTTTGGAATGCCCAATTCCCACTACTTAGTAGGTCCTCGTGATGGTGTGGTTACTCACCTCAATCCAGGTGGTTGAGGACAAGTCTCAGTTGCCTCCACTTCTGAAACACTCAATCTGTGCATTTTATCATGTGCCTCGTTGTGCATGACACCGCGGAGACTAACACCATGTGGAGGCTCATGTTTCTCTCCGCGGCATCCATGCACAACTCGCCACACGCCCTATTGAGAGCGCGAACCACTTATCGTGACCACAAGGATTTAAACCCATGTGACCTTACCCTCCCTAGCAACCGGGCCAATTTGGTTGATTAGGAGACCTGGCTGGAGTCACTCAGCACCCCCTGGATTCAAACTCACGACTCTAGGGGTGGTAGGTGGTTTTTGGTGATTCACATTCGTCATGCATATTGCCATCTACAGGGCAGGTAGAAGAATTTCTAGCAAAAATGGAATTAAATATTGATCTTTTTCTCACCCACACCTATCTTTTCTTCTGAAGTCATGAATTTAACCACTGGAGTCATATGTGTTTTATGTGCTTTTTGGAGTGTCAAAATTTTGGCATCCATTCACGTGTATTGTATGGACCTATACAATATTTCAGAGAGCTGAAATATTCTTCTGAAAATCTTAATTTGCGCTCTGAAGAAAGAGAGTCATGCACATCTGGGATGGCATCCTCTTTTTGAGAGACAATGTTCTACATTGATTTAGTTCTTGCATCTTTTAAGCCCAGAAATAGTTGTGTTCTCATTCATAATGCATAATGCATGATGCACATTTTTCAGTTGGTAGAGCGGGTCAACCACTAATCACAGTGTTGGTGGTTCAAATCCCGGCCCATGTGACTCCACATGCCGAAGTGTCCTTGGGCAAGACACTGAACCCCAAGTTGCTCCCAATGGCAGGCTAGTGCCTTGCATGGCAGTGTGTGTGTGAATGGGTGAATGAGTAACAGTGTAAAGCACCGTTAAGGTTAAAAAGGCGCTATGTAAGAGCAGACCATTTACCATTTTATTTCCTGGTAATTAATTATACAAATTAACAAACTCTTTACATCATTCTAAAAAAAAAACTAACAATATTATAAAAAAAAAATATTATTATTAAAAATGTGACTGTCTTATTCTATTACATTAATACATTTAAAGCTCAAGTTATTCGGCCAAAATTAGTGAGTGTTTTGTTTCCTTGTTTTTGTTGTTTGATTAATAGTCTTTATATGACATAGCCTACTAGACAGTGCTCAATTCGGTTACATGTACACTTCAAGTCCAACATTTTGATGCAAATACGATTATTGTCCCACTGTTTACATTCACTTCAGACCAAACCAACTGCGTTTATATTAATGCTTCATCAAGACGAGCATTGGTGGAATTATAACGTGTATCTGATCATTTAGGGACGTAACTGCATTAGTGCACAAACATTTGCCACCTGTCAATCAAAGAGCCCACTGCAACAGATGTCTGGATATAAAAAGTCAATCTTTTATATTTTATCTAGATCAACCAACCAGTGGTGCTCATGCTATTGCGACCAATTAAATGAACACCCCTGTACTAGACGTAGAATATAGGCTAAGTAAAATAAATTATTCAAAGGTTTATCATCGATATAGAGGTCATCTCTCTTTTTTTCTTTTTTTTTTAGATAAACATCAAGATTGTTTTATCGCCCAGCTCTATTGATAACGTTGCCTTAAACTCTCACATCAACCCAATAATCTCAGTGACAGATAGCTAAATTACAGGCTCCATTATAGACACAGAATCTAGTAAGCAGAAATATGAAATTTACCTCAATATGTTTCTTCCAATTAGAGGCAGGATTAATGCTGATATCTGGCTTGAGCAAGTTAAACTCACATGACACAAACAACTGGCCTTTTTCAGGTGCGGCCGTGATGTTCAGTTGTTGAAATGTGTTTGATGCATCCTCCACATCAATAACAGTTAGCGCTGATCTACAGCTACCATTCTAGTTTTTTATGTGTGATTTGATTTGACGGGAGTCACGAGACTCTCCCTAGCCAATCATGTTGATAGATAAAAATAAAATCAGGACAGAGAAGTAGCGAACACAAACGGTGGGAAAATAGCACTGTAAAAGTACAGTTACAGCACTTAAAATGTACTCAAGTAAAAGTATCCAATTTTAAAATGACTTAAAAATAACAATTCCTGAGAAAAACAACTTAATTACAGTAACGTGAGTATTTGTAATTCGTTACTTTACACCCCTGCTTACGTGTTAATCGATTGTGATGCATTACTGTAACATGTTGACTAATATTCATGACTTCTGAGTATTTTATAATATTGCTGCAGTTTTGAGGTTCCCTAAGTGTGTGTATCTCTCAGTGTATATGCCACTGTTTTCTTATGTCTTTTACTAATGCACAAAAGTCAGTGGTGGATATAGGCATGGGCAACATGGGGTCTGTCTAAACAGAGAGGGCAATTTTAAATTGAATCTAAAAGCCACTATAGATTATAGATTATCCCTTCCATCTCTGTGTCATTCCTGGGTGCGGTCATTACCTCTTCGCTTCTGACGGCCACGTCTCATGCGTCTGGGCAGAGAAGAGAGAAAGAAAAAAAAAAAGATTAATGGGTGCGGTAAATCCCCACGGACCACCCGTTCCCCAGCAAACTCGTCTGCCCCCAGCCTGTCCAGAGATTAGACTGGCTCGCCTTACGGCCAGTCTGATGTCTCTTTCGGAGCCCCCAAGCTGGAAGAGAGTTTTGCCCCTGCATTGGAGAGCATCTTGGCGGCCCAGTCTGAGTCCGACGCCGAGCTGTCTGCTATGCTTGCCCGGGCCGCCATGAGTGTGGGGCTGGAATGGAACCTGGTGAAATCCCAGGCAGCTCCGCCTCAGCCTGGGAGACATAGAGAAAAAACATAGAGAAGACAGAGGCTGGCATGGCCGGCTCCCATGCTAGTTATGTCGCTTCCCCCTCTCAGGGATGTGAGGAACTACATGATGTCTTTTGGGCCGTTGGGGAAGGTTACATGCAGTCTGATGCGCCTGCTATTTTTGCATGCAGCAGCTTGCTTGCACCTGTATCAGCAGTCCATGTAACAAGGTTCAGTATTGTGGAACTTCTATAGGGACCCCAAGTGTCACTACATCGACACAACGTCGAGTGAGTAACAGAAGGGGAACGTCTCGGTTACTGTCGTAACCTCCGTTCCCTGATGGAGGGAACAAGACGTTGTGTCCCTCTTGCCACAACACTGTACTAGCCGGTGAAATGGCCAGGACCTTACTCTCGACTCCTTAGCTCAAAATCTGTGTGAGCAGATGCACGCTTCCCTCCTTTTATAACCGTATGTCCAGGGGAGGGGCATGCAAATTTGTCCCTGTCCCCTCGCATCTTCACGAAGGTCACAGAGGCAGCCCTTGCCCCGCTACGGGAAGTGGGCATCCGCATACTCAACTACCTCGACAACCGGCTCATTCTAGCTCACTCTCAGGAGTTACTATGCACTCAAAAGGGACCAGGTGCTCAGGCACCTCAGCCGTATAGGGCTTCAGGTCAACTGGGAAAAGAGCAAACTCACCCCGGTTAAGATAATCTCTTTTCTAGGCATAGAGTTAGACTCAGTCTCAATGACAGCACGCCACACGAACAAGCGCAGTCGGTGCTCAGATGCCTCACTCTCTTCGAGGCCGGCACAGCGGTACCTCTAAAACAGTTCCAGAGGCTCCTGCGGCATATGGCATCCTCGGCCGTGGTCTCGCCACTCGGGTTGGTGCATATTAGACTGCTTCAGCACTGGCTTCAGACTTGAGTCCCGAGATGGGCATGGTGCCTCGGTACATACCATGTGTTAATCACCCCTTCCTGCCGATAGATTTTCAACCCTTGGACAGACTCCTGTTTTCTGCAGACTGGATTCCCCCTACAGCAGGTGTCCAGACGTGTTGTGGTCAATACAGACACCTCTCAATGGGGTTGGGGCGCCATGTGCAATGTGCACGCAGCCACTGGCTCCTGGATAGGGCTAAGGGCCAAGGTTCTTATGACCCCATCAGGGATCAGATCATGAAACTGCAAGCGCTGCCCCAGGAGGAGGCAGACCCATCCTTTTCGTTGCTATGTCCGATACATGCTTTGCGTTCTGAGCAGCACTTTGTCTGCTTTGGCGGATGGCGGAAAGGGAACACTGTCTCCAAGCAGAGGTTAGCTCACTGGGTCATTGGTGCTATCTGTCTGGCCTACCAGACCAAGGCTATGCCCGCCCCCTTGCGGGTTCAAGCACACTCGACAAGAAGTATGGCATCCTCGTGAGCACTGGCCATGGCACCTCCCTAGCAGACATCTGCAGAACAGCAGGCTGGGCAACACCCAACACTTTTGCGAGATTCTACAATCTCAGGGTTGAGTCAGTCTCATACCGTGTTTTGTCAAGTCCGAACCAGTAGAACTCGGTAATACGGAAGAGCCAACCAGATGTTCCGCTTGCACTTAGCACCCTTCACCAAGTTGATCCAGTGCTATGTATCTCCCAAGTTAGCCACTAAGCTCTTGCTTCCTGGATGTTCTTCCTCCCTAGCCTTCTGGCCTGCGAATTCAGTGGAGGAATTTGCGACAAGACCCACTATGGGGTAGGGCTCCACAGGCTTAATTCCCCTCTTCAGCAACCCAGTCGCTGTGTTTATCCTCCTCCCTCATCAGGTAGGACCTCCCACCGCGCCACTCCAACGTGAGGCTTGACAAACCATGTGGTGTATTGGCCACATATCACCTCCCCCTAGTCTGGGCAGGATGTGGTCACCGCAGGGACTTTTCCCCCTGAAAGAATAGGATAGGGAAAGATCGCCTTCCCCAACACATTTCATAGCATTAAGATAGCCCCAGCCACTTTACGCTCTATGCGAGAAACATATAGAGAGAAAAGGATGCAGCTGGCTGGCTAGCTTGCTCCCATGATGTTCATGTAGCACCTGTTTCCCCATTAGGGGTGCTGGGAACCTAAGGTCTGTATATGACACCTTTTTCTGGGGGCGTTTGGGAGGGTTACGTGCAGCCAATACAGTTGCTTTTAGTACGCAGTAGCCTGCTTGTACTTATGTCAGCAGTTCACGTATCACGGCCTAGTGCATGTTGCTTTGAAATGGGACCCCCGATACAACGTCGAGTGAGTGACAGAAGGGAATGTCATGGTTACTGTTGTAACCTCCGTTCCCTGATGGATGGAACAAGATGTTGTGTCCACTTTGCCACAACACTAGACCTACCACTGTAAATGGCCATACCTTATTCTCGGCTGCTCAGTGCAAAAACCTGACTGACAGACGCACGCCCACTTTATATCCATATGTCCAAGCGCGGGACATGCACATTTTTTCTCAAGTTCAGAGGTACGTAAGGCTCTCAAGAAAGACCCCTTTTGTCACTACATTCGACACGTCTTTTTCCCTCCATCAGGAATTGGAGGTTACAACAGTAACCATGACGTTTACAATTTATAACAATATTTAAATTGATTTGGTTCCAAAAAATAACTGTGTGAATGAAAAGTGGACTGATGTCTTACAACTAAATTTAACAAAAAAAAGAAGTCCAGATTTTTTGGGGGAAAAAAGAAAGGAAAATAAAGTCAGAAATAAAACACTGGTTTCTTTTCTACTGAAGACTTGAAGACTGCAATTAATGCTAAGTTTGCTGCTACATTATCCAGTATACTAGTTAATAATAAAGCATTTCTTAAGAAGCTATATATTTATACTGAAATAATGTGTTTTTTTACATATTAAAGAGTACTCCTAATTAGTTCCACACAATAATGTAAAGACATTCTAAACTGATTATGTAAAAAAAACAACAACACTGGTATTGGATCGGGATCGGTCGATATGGAGATTTCTGGTATCAGAATCGGAAGAGAAAAAGTGGTATCGCTGCATCCCTTGTCCTGACTATACTTTGTTATCAGTCGAATGCTACTTTGGTGAATTAAAGTACCAATTTCCTTCCGAAACAGCAAAATCTGTGCATTATTCCAAACCTTTGGTGTATTTAAGAGAGTTCACCTTCCTAAAAGTAAGTAATATGTTGGCCATAAATATTTAAACAAATACCATAATATCAACATGAAAATAGCACATTATATTACTCCTGCTCTCCAGGTAAATACTCCAGAGTCCTCAAACCATGAGATTCATCCATGCAGAAGAGCAGTAGCGAATCACAACTGATGTAAAATGCTTTGGAGCGGTCTTTCAGGCTAAGTGTATCCCAGAGTTCATCACATTCATCACGTGAGCTCACACTGGATCTGTGTATTTTCACCATGATGAAAAGAAAGCTTTTCAACATAAGTTATTTATTATAATCAGAAAGTGAAGCATTATTTATTTTAGTATAAATTAATATATTCAACATTATATAATGTGTTTGGTATGATTTAATTGCCACATCATAATTACAAAATATTATTTATATGTATATTTATATACCTCTTTGTTATACTTCTCGCCCAGTAATCACCTTATTTTGTTTGTTCTTGCCTAATACTGCTGGGGCTAGTTGCACTAGCTATACGTACATTACAACTTAGCCTACTTGTGGCGTAAATGGGCACTAAGTCACAATTTACGCACTACTAAATATTTGAGCGTTGCACCATTAAATTTAGGTAGAAAGTAACCCTACATATAAACTAAATATTTACGGCAGACTCCGACCAGGAGTAACGGATGGAAAAAAAAAGCAGACTCGTTTACTGACATGTTTTGGCAGACAGGCATCCATTCTTTCGACATATATGATGGTGTTGGCATTTACACTCATTTACATTTACGAGAGAAAACATTATGTAAAAACGTACTTCTTCAGCATTAAACAGTGTACAGTGTCAAGTTTCAAAATATACGATATATATAACATATTCAAATGAAAACATTTCTATTTTTCCAGCCTGATGTATAAGTAATTATTTATTTATTGTCCTTTATTCGTTTTAGATAGTTATTATATATTGTTATTTACATAGACTAAATATAGCATTAATTCAATCTTGTTTTATTATGTATCATATATTAATGGGGATATCAGTAGACAGTTACGTGAAAAAACAAGGTTTGAACATCAACCGTAATTAGATCAAACTGAAGTTCACAGCTTTTTAACACTTCTGTGTACAAATTTGAAGGCTGTTTATTGGATCAATACATGTAAACATCATATTGCGACTACGCATTGCTTTACGGAGAGCTTATGACCTACTAATTAAGTCTTGCCTTAAGAAAAGTTGGTGCAACCAAATTAAGCACTGATTTCATTACAAACTAACTAGTTACTAAGCCCTTAGTGTAAACTTTATGTCCTAACTTATCCAAGAACTTACGCACAACTGATGCAACCCTACTGTTACGATCCTCTGTTGTCTGCCTTGTGTTTTTTCCCTTGCCATCCCTTAAACTACACTTCCCATAATTCCCTCCTTGTCTATGTGTCTGAGTCTCATCTGAGTTCATTGTTTAATTACTCTGTTTTCAGTTCTAGTTTGTCATTGGTTTCAGTTTATTGTCTTGTTATCTTGTTTTGACTTTTGGTTTTCCATTGGCTCACGTTTCCCCTAGTTTTTGTATTTAAGTCCTCATTTTTACCTTGTCCCTTGTTGGTTATTGTTTGGTAAATGTTCATGTTTTGTATCCCCTTCACCGTGTTCCTGCTCATGCCCTCTGTGGATGTTCCTGTTGTTTACACCTTTGTTTTCCCATCGTGGATGTTTTATTTTGTTCCTGTGTTAATTGTTTGCCTCACTTCGTGCACTTACAATAAAAACTGCAAGTAGATCCAACTCCTCGTCTGCCCTCTTCGTTACACCTACACTGGTTATTTTGGTCATTTATTAGCCAGTGTGGCATACAAAATTTGGTTTAGTAAACAATGTTCTAAAATTAAAAACATATTAACTACTACCACGTTTTTTTTTTCATCTTAACGCATTTAATGCTTTTTATTTGCTGTATGAAACCATATTGATAAGTTGTGCAAAGCAGTCTTTGGTTGTCTTATATAAATGACAAGCCAAAGCATATAATTTAAATGGATTCTAATAGTAGCTATTAATGGATCACACAGGATTATAAAATAAAGTTTTGTTTTTTTTAAGTTTTATGCAGTGTATTGAGAAACGAAGTAGAAAGATATTGCTTAAATTTAATTTATTTACAGCAATTATGGATGATGCAATTTTACAGTTAATAATTTTTTCATGTGCTAAGTATTGAAAATCAAAATTAGTAAAAAAATAATTAACTTTTACAATTATTTTCACAAAATTAAAACATTATAAAAAAAATTCTACAGCACAATACACTTCCAACAACCTGTAGTGTATTAATAAATGAAAAGATGTGTAAATGTTTTCAGTTAAATAATATTTTAAGTAGGTTATAACAGTCACCGCTACTAAAAACATTCGGTCTTCAGCTGAGTACAAAGATAAAAAGCTGTCACAAACGGCACTAACATCTTTAAGTCTACGAGTGTCTCAAAGTGCAATCAAGGGTGGGGGTATTGGGACAGGGCCATTGTTTGGTAATTACGTGATCTGGGCTTTGGCTCTGCTCTTCTGCATGTGTAACGAGTAGAAATAGGGTGTGGCCCCTTTAAGAGCTGCGCGCTCCCTGTTGAAGAGTCGACATATTGGAGTGGTGTGTGTCGTGTGCCTCGAACACCCCGTGTGTGTATGGGTGTAATTTCGGTTTGATGCTGAGTTTTATATTATTTTACTTTGTTAAGTAACGATGTGGAAGGGAGAACGTGTGACAGACAGTTATGCTGTACGAGTTCGATTTGGAATAAAGCACGAGTTGTGAAATGCAGATCGCCTCCGTGAGTCTGTCTGGCCTCCGCACGCAATATCTTCAGTTGTGACTGTGAGCTATCATTTTCCTTCTTCCTGAAGCAGAGCGTTACACATGGATGGATCTAATGGTTTGAGGTGTGCCATTGTAGCCAGGTGATCAACTTATCAGAGAGAATGTCACTAACAACAACAAACTCACCCCTACTCTAAAAAAAAAAAAAATTAATAAAAAAAAATTTTTTAAATAATGAAAGGAAGAAAAAAACAGATATCCGATCAGATATCTTATTATCAATTAAGTAGCATATCTTCCGCTGTTGCTTTGACTTACTGAAGACAACTGTTTCAAAATAACGTTACAAAAGATTACATTAGACAACAATTGCAAGTCATATCAGATAAAGTCAAATGGTGCTAGCAAACTGCTAGCAGGCAAATAGACTAAGGTAGTAACTGGTTTAGAGATTGGCATTTTTACTAGCATAATGTTATTTGTTTTTTCACTGTCCTTCCTTGAAAATTAAATCAAGCAATGCAGTATCACAATCCATAAAAAAATGGCTAATGCTATCTATCGAACTACAGTACTAAGAGAGCTTATTGGCTAACTATCGGTCCAATCATTTTTTTTTTATCTTCTGGGTCGGGATCCTTTCAGATATCGGAGTTGTCACCGCTTCTGAAAAAGACAAGCTGATGTTGTTTTGTGTTTTGATTATGGGCTCTGTCACTTTCCCTTTTTGCTTGCAGACTCTTCTTGGTTAAAGATTTCTTTATTTTGAAAATGGGTAATTCCCAAGAGGGGTGCCTTTTTGAATGATCCATAGTCAATTTTGCTCATGTGTTGTGGCTACAAGTTGTCAGCTTCAAATTACTACCACACCCATCATCGCATGTATACAGGTGCTGTACCTTTTCTTAATTGATAAACACATTCGAATGACTGACAAAATAATGCCAAATCTGTCCAGACAGCTCTAAAATATAAATTTTATAGGCTTACCGTAGTGAATCGGGGTAAGGCAAAAACATGACTTGGATTGTTGGTGTTCTTTTGTTCATATCTACCAAAAATCGTGCGTATTGTAGCTTTAAGGAGTAGTTCACTCCTAGACTGACTCTTCCATGGTTGAAAGTCTTGTGTTTGGAATGATATTAGGGTGCCATTGATTTAAAAACATAAAAATAAATATGGACACAAATATTCGTTACAAAATTCATTAAGCAAAATTCCTCTTTCCACTAGAAGATACAGTCCCCACATGTAATTAAGGTTAGCTGGTCTCTATGGGTGCTCCGCATTGAATATACACTATATTGTGTATTTTAGCATGACTGGAAGGCTGTATTGACCAATCAGCACCCAGAACTGGATCTACACACACACATACACACACACAACACACATAAAAACGAATACACACACAGACAGACACACACAAACACACAACACGCACACACAACACAGACAAACGCACGCACACGCACACACACATACACACACACACACACACACACACAGACAGACACACACACACACACACACACACACAGTGCAGTGACAATATCAGATGGTAATACTGTGGTACTCTAAAACATAACACGGTTCTGAAAGGTACTTCAAAGAATACCATGGTCTAATAAATTGCAGTCGAAAAAAACATGTGGTCCATGGAACATATAATAAATATAATAAAATATAGTAATAGCATAGTTAAAAAAAAAAAAAAAAAAAACTTTATGTGTGGCATGTTTAAGGAACCTGCAAAATGTGACCCTGCTCTTAAACATCTCAAAACTTATTGTATGAGCTGAAATTTTATATTTACTATATTAAACGACATAATTTCATTACAAACAATGCTATTTCTATTATGATTTGCTAATCTACTATACATTTCTATTGTGTTGGACAGAAAACACATTTAGGGCCGTCGTGGGACCACACACACACTTGCGTCACTTACCTCAGTTATGTGAAAAACAGGAATGTCATTATGGGATGTCACTGTGCTGTTGTATTGCAAATGCAAATGCAAATGCACGCTACTGTAACAAAGTAATATAAAATTGTTGAAATGCTTACACGCATTGATATCTGTAAAGTTCTCGGGTAAGGCATCCGTCGCTATGGCGACACTGACGTATCCGTTTCGCGACACTACAGTCAGACAACGGTGAAGACTTTCTTCATAAATTTTAAGCAGGTATTGCTGACGTTCCTCGGTGACTTTCCTTAATTAATATTAATGTGCCAGCCCGGATTGGTTGAACTCACGGCAAGTGTATGTATATCAAATATATCACTACTGTTACCTCGTGATTTCCATTCAATATATGTCGGTTCATGGTGATCTTTGACGGAAAATGTTTGTGTTTTTCAGGTAGACAGTTGAGAACTGTACGTAGCAGATGGCCTATCTGGATTATTCTAAATTATCTTTCATTATTGATGCAGATCAAAAAGTGACTTTATGCGCGAAAGAGCCCTTTGTTACCTCTCTGCATCAATTACTGTAATGAGCCCCCGTCTAAGGTAAACAGTCATGCAGCTTTGTAAACATGCATTATGTAGTATGACGATTTACTCAAAAGTTCTTCATACATAATTTACACACATACTTCACACAAAGCCAAACAGAGTAGCTGAGCATCTGCTATGAGGGATGCGAGGTTCATTCAATACAGCAAACACACACAGCTCTCCTGTACACATCACAACATGGTAAATGTTTGCCTTTAAATACACACACCAATGAAAATGTTGTTATTGATAACAGTGTCTTTCTACAAGACAATACAAGCTTGTTGTATTTTCACAAATATCAAGGAGAGCGGGGCTAGTTGTCACACTGTTTAGTCCAGTGAATATTTCTCAGGGTAGGTTTATGTTTAAAAGGCAATTCGTCGAAATGTAAACGCTTGACTAACAAAAAGCATGTCCACCATTGTCCAGCAGGAATATGAGCAATTCCACAGAAATGTCAACCATACCATGAAAAAAAAGTTTTAAGCAAAGGCACAAAACCCATTTTTAATTGTTTGTTTATATCTACAGTATATTTTTACTGTATTATAGTGCTGTAATATATTTATTTATTTGACATGGCATTGTCTGTCCACCTCAAATGATGTTTGCACCATATCTAAAACAACTTTATCAAACGGCCATATATTATGGTTGAGAGATCGAAGGACCATGACTGACTGACACACACACACACACACACCCCTGTCCTGAGTTGCACTTTAATTATTGGCACTTTATACCTGGCTGCTACCTAAATAACTGCTTTGTGCATAGAATGACAATAAAAACCACTTGACTTGACAATGCAATAATTAGCCTAAGTTTTTATGTATTTTACTGTTGAATAATAACAACAAAACAATTGTGCAAACTATATCTAAAGCCAACACACACCCATAATGTTTGAAGGAGGTCACGAGAGCAGGATATAGGTGCAGCTTAATTTAATAGAAAAATAACCAAAGTACAAAACAGGGTGGTGGTGGTGGAGGAGGAGGAGGAGGAGGAGAAGAAGAAGAATGCATGAAACAATTACATTAAAATCAGTTTATGTGTAGAGTCTAAATTTCCCTTAGAGTGTTATTGTTGTGCATAAAACATGTTCAAACAATGCAAGGAATACAACAAAAATAAAAAAGGAATTAAAAAAAATAAAGGAATAATTCACCCAAAAATGAAAATTCTCCCATAATTTTCTCACCCTCATGCCAACCTTGATGTGTATGACTTTCTTTCTTCCGCAGAACACAAATTAAGATTTTTAGAAGAAAATTTCAGCTCTTTTGATCCATACAATGAAAGTTAATCAATTAAAGAAATAATCTCTCACAGCAGCCCAATAATCTCAGAGACAGATAGTTAAATTACAGGCTATATTATTGGCACACAGAACCTAGTAAGCAGAAATATCACATTTACCTCAATATGTTTCTTCAAACTAGAGGCAGGATTAATGCTAATATCTGGCTTGGGCAAGTTGAACATAGATGATACAATAAATCAATTAGCCTTCTTCTCTACAAAAAGCCCTTTTAGGTGCAGCCGTGATGATCAGATGTTGAACTTTAGGAATTCTACACATCAATATAAGTTGGCGCCAAATCTGCAGCTTTGGTTAAAATTTGTTAGGTGTGATTTGATTTGACGGGAGTCACGAGACTCGAGACTCTCGTAGCCAATCATGTTGATAGATAAAAATAAAATCAGGACAGGGAAATAGCGAACACAGGCAAATAGTGCAGTAAAAGTACAGTTACAGCACTTAAAATATACTCAAGTAAAAGTATACAATTTTTAAACTACTTAAGTACAATTATTGGGGAAAAGTAGTAAATTACAGGAACGTGAGTATTTGTAATTTGTTACTTTACACCCTTACAAATCACATACTGTGAATGAAATATTTTATATTGAAAATGCTGAATTTCGCCAAATGGTGAATATTTTGCTCCCTTGGAAATTACTGTCAGTCGGTACAACATTTCAGTCATAAAACATTGGCCAAATATTTCATGTTCCCTTTACAAAAACGCCCTTCATTATGATGCTGCGCTTTGCTAAGCGCTATGGGAACGATCCTAGTTGTGACCGAGCTGTGAATGTGTGTGTAACACGTCAATGAACATTGACCGTCACGTCAATGAATAGCCTTGGCTGATGTAGTCATTAGACGCACCTGTGGCCAGGCTATAAATGGATGCGTCACCAGGTGTTGTCAGATCCTCTTTTTTCAGAGCGATTCTGTGTGTGTGTGTGTGTGTGTGTGTGTTTTACAAACCCTGTCAAAGCTTTCTTTCCTCTGCTAGGAATTAGAATTTGTGAGGCAGTGTGCAGTTAACCTTTTCTCCTTTCTCTTCTGTCTGGAAAATATATATATTTTTAAAAGAAAGAGAGAATGACTGAAAGCCGTAAACGATGCATGTTCCCCTGTTCTCGCTCTATAACTGAAGAGAACACGCATCAGTTTTGCTCTGTTGTTTGGGGGAAGAGCATGCGCTGCAGCAGTGCGGGAGAGCAGCTTTTTTGCTTCCAGGCAAAGTGCTTCGCCCTCGCCTCGCTTGCTTCCGGGAGTCAGCAGCCACACTTCACTTGTGGGGCTCTCGTATGGATCTGGCTGAGGAGCGAGAGACGGGTTCATCCCTTTCGCTCGCTCTCTCCCCAGACCCAGCTGGTCCTTCCCATGATCTCGAAGCGCATTTCGGCGCCTCTTCGGATCACGAGGGGGTGGGGCGCTGAACCTCTGTAAATTTCACGCACAATAATAAAGCGGCTGAGAAATTACTCGAGGTGATTACGCGGGCTGTGGCCAGACTAAAGCTAGACTGGCCACGTGAACGAGACCCTCCCCCAAACGCTCCAAACTAGAAGACAAATTTCGGTCTGGTGGCCAAAATAATTAAATAAATAAAAGAGGGAATGGAACTCTATATCAGTCCCTTCCTTTCTTCTATGACCTCCATAAACAAGTATTTTCTTTATGGAGGAAATTTATACTTCCCGTGTCTTCGTGCCCTCGATGTTGGTGTATTCAACTATCGTGGGTGCTGAATCTCGGGGGTATTCGGTGATGCCGCCGGTAGAAGAGACACCTGCAGGTTTTCTCTCGCCTGGCTCGGCATCATCGCTAAAGAGACCTACTCTCCCCACAAAGCTGTGCAGGACCACCTCCACGCTTGTGGGGAAAGCTTATCAGGCAGCAGGTCAGGCTGGTGTTGCCCTGCACACTATGGCAGTGTTACAAGCGCGCTAGGCTAAATCTGTTGAAGGACCTGAGTGTGGGCATCTCACTCAGGGGTAGGGCCGTCGGCCACCCACCCCCGCCCCTGTCCTTCTAGACGGGAGGCTCTAAAACAAAACATGGCGAATCGTGCTCCCCCTCGTAAACACTGGGGTCCAGTTCATCACCCTCAGCAGCCCCCAATGCAAGACCTCAGGGGTGTGATTTCTAAGAAAAAGAAACCCTAACGGTCTTCGCGTGTATCATCCACTTCGGCCCTCCCGATACCCTCACGAAACCTCTTCACTCCTGCCGCCTTTGGTGTTTCAGGTGATAGAGGCTTCCAACAATGAGTTTGGTGTACCGTTGCTTCCTGCCTTGATCCAGGACGCGGAACACTCGACATCCCCACAACAGGAAGTGTCAGAAATAATACCCCACTACCGTGAAACCGTGAAAGGCATGTCTACTGTGGAAAGAACTGCAAAATCTCTTGGTCAAAGTGGCCATAGAACATGTTCCCCTTCCAGAGAAAGAGTCAGGCTATTACAGCAGATTCTTCCTGGTTCCCAAGAAGGGTGGGGGGTTGCGTCCGATTCTAGATCTTCGAGGCTTGAACCGCTTGGTGTTCAAGTCCTAGATGCTGACTATCAAGACGATCGTGTCACAAGCCCAACATCACGTTTGGCTAGTCACCATCGATCTCATGGACGCATATCTTCAAATAGAGCCACAGCACAGGAAGTTCCTGAGGTTCGCTTTCGGGGGCGAAGCCTTCCAAGGCAAGGCAAGGCAAGTTTATTTATATAGCACATTTCATACACAATGGTAATTCAAAGTGCTTTACATAGTAGAAATTAAAAAGAAAAAAAACAAGAATAATAAAATAAGAATAATTAAAACAGTTTAGAATAAAAAAAATCTAATAAAACACAGTACAAACAGTCGGACACACAGTGGCACAGTGCTCAATCAGTAAATGCACAGCTAAACAGATGTGTTTTGAGTCTGGATTTGAATGTGACTACTGTAGGAGCACATCTGATCTCTTCTGGAACCTGGTTCCAGCTGCGGCTGGCATAATAGCTAAAAGCAGACTCTCCTTGCTTAGAGTGAACCCTTGGTATTTCTAGCTGATGTGATTCTAATGATCTGAGTGATCTGTTGGGTTTATATTCAGTGAGCATATCTGCAATATATTGAGGTCCTAGCCCCTTCCAGTATCGGGTTCTTCCATTTGGCCTAGCCCTATTAACCCGGACATTCAGGAAATGCATGGATGCAGCACTGGCTCCTCTGCGACTCCAGGGCATCCGCATTCTGAATTTTATAGACAACTGGCTGATCCTAGAGCAGTTCCAAGAACTGGCAGTTCAGCACAGGGATATCGTCTTGACGCATCTGGGGGTTATATGGAATTCGGTCATGATGCAGGCACAATCGTCTCCCGCACTAATCGTTTCCATTCAGAACACCCTGAGCAAGGTCAGGCTAGGTCGATGTTGCACTGCTCGTCAGTATCATTGAATACTAGGTCTCATGGCGTTGGTGTCTGCGGTGATCCCTTCGGACCTTCTGCACATGAGACCGCTTCAGCTGTGGCTAGAAGCCAGGGGGTTTTATCCGAGGGCCGGTCCCCTGAGGCAAATAAGGGTTACGCGCCACATGCTTTGTTCCCTTTCAATGTGGTTCAGACCCCGGTTCTTACCTTGGGTCCCACTCTAGGTGCGTCTTGTCGTCGCAGGCTGCTAACAACAGAAGCCTCCCTGACGGGCTGGGTAGCAGCCTTAAGTGGTCATCCGGCTTAAAGGGATAGGAGGGTCATCAGTTCGGTTGTCACAGTAACTGTCTCAAGCTGAGAGAGCTTATGCCCTTGAGTCGACATCTCAAGCTCATTTCTGAGACCTCTCGCGTTCTTGTGAGAACACTTCACAACCGTAGGGGTCAGGACAGCCCCAGTGTGGCAGAGTGGGTATTGCGTTGCCATAGTGCTTAGCAAAGTGCAGCATCATAGTGAAGCTTTACACTTTACAGCTTTACATGTGTAACCCTTGTTCCCAGAAAAAAGCGGAACGAGATGCTGCGCTTCTTTGCCGCACTGGGACATCCCAGGACTGCTCTTCAAAAAGAAGTATCTGACGACACCTTGTGACGCATCCATTTATAGCCTGGCCACAGGTGCGTCTAATGACTACATCAGCCTAGGCTATTAATTCCGGTCAATGTTCATTGACGTGTTACACACATATTCACAGTTCGGGCACAACTAGGATCATTCCCATAGCGCTTAGCAAAGCGCAGCAAATCGTTCCACTTTTTTCAGGGAACAAGGGTTACACATGTAACCCGATACGTTTTGTTAGATACTTACATCTCGCATGACACAAACACTCTTAACTGCTTACTGATGTGCAGTGCTGGAATAATCCATGAGGTTCTCGCTTAGCGTCTTAATCATGAGTCCTGCCTTCATCAATTTGATTGGCTATCTCGTATGACATTGACAGTTGTGTTAGACAGCTGAGCACTGTAAAACTTAAACTTGTTTAAACCATTATATTATTCCTGCAACAACTTAATGACAATTAGACAGTGGTGTATAATGAACTGCAGCAGAACAGTACCAAGGATATACATTTTCTGATTATTGGAGGGGACTGAAAACATACATACATACAGACTGCATGCACAATTATTAGGCAAGTGAGTATTTTGATATTATCATTATTTCCATGCACATTTTCCAAATACAAACTATATAAGCTTGACTGCTTATTGGATTCAATCATTTTCAGGTGGTATGTATTTGTGCAATGAGGGAGGGTGTGGCAAAAGTGATTAACACCTTATATCAAGGTGTGCATAAGTATTAGGCAGCTTCATTACCTCAGTTAAAATGGGCCAAAAAATAAATTTAACTGACACTGAAAAGTCAAATATTGTAAAATGCCTTTCAGACAGATGCAATACCCTTGAAATAGCTAAACTATTGAGGCGTGACCACCGGACAATCAATGGGGGCACAAAACAATTAATGGAGAAAAAAAGGCGCAAATTAACGGCAAAAGAATTGAGAAGAATTAAAGTGAAGCTACCAGGAACCCATTATCCTCCAATGCTACCATATTCCAGAACTGCAACCTACTTGGAGTGTCCAGAAGTACAAGGTGTCAAGTGCTTAGAGACATTGCCAAGGTCAAGAAAGCTGAAACACGACCACCACTGAATATAGGCCGTTGTGAAGAAGGCTCACCAGCGCCTCTTCTTCCTGAGACGGCTGAGGAAGTTTGGAATGAACCAACACATCCTCACACGGTTCTACACCAGCACTGTAGAGAGCATCCTGACTGGCTGCATCACCGCCTGGTACGGCAATAGGACCACCCACAACTGCAAAGACCTGCAAAGGGTGGTGCGAATGGCCAGAAACATCATCGGAGGTGAGCTTCCCTCCCTCCAGGATATATATAACAGACGGTGTGTGAATAAAGCTCGGAGGATTATCAGAGACTCCAGCCACCCGAGTCATGGGCTGCTCTCACTGCTTCCATCAGGCAGGCGGTATCGCAGCATCGGGACCCGCACCACCCGACTACATGACAGCTTCTTCCCACAAGCAATAAGACTTTTGAACACATGATCTTTCACGATCAACAATCACTGCACTTTATTAATCCTCATTCTGTCAATATATTCTCGCTCCCAATTCAGTTAGTGTATATATATATATATATATATATATATATATATATATATATATATATATATATATATATATTTATACCCTTATCTAGTGTATGTGTATTCTACATTGTGTGTATTGTGTACATTTGATATGTAAATTGTTGTGTAGGTATGTGTACATTTGTTATGTAAATCGTGTTGTGTAAATATGTTGTTATTGTAAAGTGGTTTATGTCTCGTCACTGTCATTACTGCAATGTTGCTCGGAACTGCACACAAGAATTTCACCTGCTGTTGCACTCGTGTACACAGTAGTGTGACAATAAAGTGATTTGATTTGATTTGATTTGATTTGATATATTCACAAGTTGAAGCTTCAAGATCGGGCAAAGAAAAACATGAAGACAAATTTTTCAAAGGTTTTGTGGACAGATGAATTGAGAGTGACTCTTGATGGCTGGATCACTAATGGACACAGGGCACCACATCGAGTCAGGTGTCAGCAAGGTGGAGGAGGGGTACTGGTATGGGCTGCTATCATTAAAGATGAGGTAGTTGGACCTTTACGAGTTGAATATTCTCTGAATCTCAACTCTCAAACCTGCTGCCAGTTTCTGGAAAGTACTTTCTTCAAGCAGTGGTATAGGAAGAAGTCCTCAGCATTCAAGAAGGCCATGATCTTTATGCAGGACAATGCTCCATCACATGCATCCAAGTACTCCACTGCTTGGCTAGCCAGCAAGGGCCTCAAAGATGCCCAAATAATGACTTGGCCCCATTTCTCACCTGACTTAAATCTATACAAAACTTGTGGGCCCTTCTCAAAGATGGAATTTACAGTGAATTAAGACAATACACCTCTTTGAACAGCATTTGGGAGGCTGTGGTTGCTGCTTCAGTGAACGTCGATCATAAACAGATCAAGAAACTGACAGACTCCATTGATGGAAGGCTCGTGGCAGTTATTGAAAAGAAGGGTGGCTATATTGGTCGCTGAATATTTTTGAAAGGCCAAAAATTTTATCTAATTGTTATTTTGTGTTACTTATTTGTTGCACTTACTCTAAAAATTGAGAATAAACAATTGAGTTGGGAGAAATTATTTTTGTAATTTAGTTCAATTGGGTCAACTGGGAAAAGAGCAAGCTCGCCCCGGTTCAGAGCATCTCTTTTCTCGGTATGGAGTAGACTCGGTCTCAATGACGGGCGCCTCACCAATGAGTGCACACAGTCAGTGCTGGACTGTCTTCATGTGTTCAGACAGAACACGTTGGTCTCACTAAAATCCTTTCAGAGGCTCCTAGGAATATGGCATCCTTAAAGACGGTCACGCCGCTTGGGTTGATGCATTTGAGACCACTTCAGCACTGGCTACAGGCCCGAGTCGAGAGACGAGCATGGCGCCACGGCACACCCCGCATCCTCGTCACTTAAGTGGCCTACCAACCGTGGTGGTAGACATGATCACTCAGGCCAGGGCCCTCTCAAAGAGGAGCCCTTATGGCCTGAAGTGGCGTCTGTTCGCTCAGTGGTGTTCTTCCCGAGGTGAAGACCCCCAGAGATGCACAGTAGGGTCAGTGGTTTCCTTTCTGCAGGAAAAAGTGGAGGGACAGCTGTCCCCCTCCACCTTCAAAGTGTATGTAGCCGCTATATCGGCTCATCACGATGCAGTGGACGGTAAGTATTAGGGAAGTACGATATGATCATCAGGTTCCTGAGAGACGCGAGGAGGTTAAACCACCCCAGGCCACGCCTCGTTCCCTCGTGGGACTTCTCTGTGGTCCTTAGGGTCCTTCGGGGAGCTCCCTTCGAGCCCCTTGAGTAAGCAGAGCTAAAGGCGCTCTCTCTGAAGACCACCCTCCTGACGGCGCTTACCTCCATCAAGAGGGTATGGGACCTGCAGGCGTTCTTTGTCAGCGAACTGTGCCTAGAATTCAGTCCGGCTTACTCTCACGTCTTCCTGAGACCCCGACCGGGCTACTTGCCCAAGGTTCCCACGACCCCTTTCAGGGATCAGGGGGTGAACCTGCAAGCGCTTGTCTAACCCTTGGCGTTGCTGTGTCCGGTGCGTGCTCTTCGCATCTACTTGGATGGAACGTAGAGCTTTAGAAGCCCCGAGCATCTCTTTGTCTGCTTTGGTGGACAGCGGAAGGAAAGTGCTGTCTCCAAACAGAGGATCGCTCACTGGGTCGTTGATGCCATCACTATGGCATACCACGCCCAGCACATACCGCCCCCTGCTGGCCTACGAGCCTATTCTACCAGGGGTGTTGCGGCTTCTTGGGCATTTTCCCCATGGCGCCTCCTCAGCAGACATATGTAGAGCCACGGGTTGGGCAACACCTAACACCTTTGCAAGGTTCTGAAATCTGAAATGATCTCATTATTTGGTAACAGACAGCAGAGAGTAGTAAATAAAATAAGAATTGCATTTCTAATTTCTAAATAAATTAAAAAAAAGTACTAAAATAATTACTGTAATTGTTACTGGAACCATTAAGGAACTGGAATTGGAAAATTCCTTACGATTTCCAACCATACACTATAAAAAATGTCTGTAATTTTAACAGTAAAATACTTTAAAAATGCTACAGAAATAAAATGTTTATTGATTAACGAATATTAACTGTAAAATATACAGTACATTTTTTAAAAATGACATTTTTTAGATATAAAAAGTAAGATTTTCCTGTATAATTAATGGTAAACATGTACATTATGTTTAACAAGAGAGTACATGTACTTTTTACAGTAAATTATTGTTAAAATTATAATAAAAAACTGTAATCGGGCATTCCCGGAATTCCCAGTGCAACCCATTACATTTAATTAGATTTTATGGGAATACTTATGTTTCAGCTTATTTTTAATATCAGTTATGTACAATGGGGTGTTCTGTTTTATATTTGATGTAGTTCAGTTAATGTTACTGCATTATTTAAATCTCACATGTGTTCACTGATGGTGTTTGTGTGAGTGACTGTTCACTGTCTCTACATTGGTCATTGCTCCTGGAAGAGCCACTATTGATGAACTTCATGTCATCATATACCCTTCGGTAGTTACTACGATGATTAACAAATACCTTATAAAGTAAAAAGCAGATTTTTACAGTTTCAAAAGGCTAATATAAAGTTTATGAATTTTCATTATACTGTAAATTTAACAGATATTTTGTATTTTTTTTACAGTGTCATTGTGGTCATGTAAATTACAACTATTTTAAACTGTAAAATGTAACCACAGCTGCCAGGTTTTTTTTTTTGTAAAAACAACAGGATTTATTTTACAGTGTAGTCATGCTAAATTCTATCAAAACTTATACCAAGTTTACCAGGATTTGAATAAACACTAAAAACAGAGATTAAAAAAAAGAAAGCTTAGAGATAACTTTTGTGTGAAATTTAACTTTTTCTTCTGTAAAGTGAACTTTTTGTTGTCTTCCAAAGTGATTTTTTATTATTATTATTATTATTACTATATTTTTTTAATTTTTTTTCCACAATTTTTCTCTGCACAGTGTTAACTTTCATAGTGCCAGTGTTTGTGGAAACCTCCATGTGTGTTACAGCTAACCCTGCGTTAGTTTGTGCGCCGCTCTCCCTGTTATTCAGAAATGACACTAAACATCCTTTCATCACAGAAATGAATTTAGCAGTGGACACTCACTCAATTTTCTTCTCTCCACCTTTGCTATGCATGAACAGCTTTGCCCTGCTGACATTCCTGTATGTTTGTCCCTTCATCCAAGCCTTTCAAAACAGACATTTTGGTGGAATTTTGAAGTGTATTTGACCATTCAGCTGTGAATCGGCACCATGAGCACCTCAGAGCACATGTGATGTAATGCGCACACACACACACACACAAAGCGGCCTGTCAGTAAATCTTTAAGATGAAAAGTAAATCTTTAAGATGTGATTTATTTGTGCCATTTATCTCTCTGTTCTCTTTCCATTTTGACCTGTTATCGAGATGTAATGAGCACCCCGTGGGATACGAAACTGCCGGTCTGGGATTTTCACCCACATTTGGAGGGTTGGTAGATGTTAATTTCAAACCCTGGTTGTCACACAGCTGACACCTCTTGTCATTAGGTGTTCACATCACTATGACTTTTACCATGGACTGCATCACTTCTGCCTTATTTTAGATTAAGCAATTCGGCAATTTTGAAATTGAAAGAAAAGTCATACATTATAATATACACTACCGGTCAAAACTTTTGAAACACTTGACTGAAATGTTTCTCATGAGCTTAAAAATCTTTTGATCTGAAGGCATATGCTTAAATGTTTTAAATTAGTTTTGTAGACAAAAATATAATTGTGCCACCATATTAATTTAATTATAAAACTAAAAACTAAAAAGGATAACGATCAAATTAAGCACAGGTGCAGACAATGACAGACAGATGGCAGTGATGAGAGCAGGGAATTATGGGAGGTGTAGTCCGGGAGAGAAGACAGGGGAGAAACACAGGCCAGACAACAGTGGAATCGTGACATAACCCCCCCTCAAAGGAGCGGATTCTAGACGCTCCTAAAAAAACCCCCAAAAAACAAAAAACTAATCATCCAAGGAGTGAAGGGGGGTTTGGGGCAGGCAGACCAAGGGGGGCACAAGGGGAAAACAGGCAGTCCAATGGGGGCACAAGGGGCAAACAGGCAGTCCAAGAGGGGCACAAGGGGCAAACAGGCAGTCCAAGGGGGGGGGGGGGGGGGGCACACAAGGGGCAAACAGGCAGTCCAAGGAGGGGCACAAGACAGTGACTGGGTCAGGAGGTTGGGGAGGTCGGCCAGAGGACGGGGAGTGGGTCAGGAGGCCTGGGAGGCAGCCACAGGACACGGACTGGGTCAGGAGGCCTGGGAGGCAGCCACAGGACGGGGACTGGGTCAGGAGGCCTGGGAGGTGGCCACAGGACAGGGACTGGGTCAGGAGGCCTGGGAGGTGGCGTCAGGACCACAGCCAGGGAGAACTCCGAGGGCGGATCCGTGGAAGACGGAGCCGTGAAAGACAGGTGGCAGAGCCGTGGTAGGTGGAGCCATGGAAGGCCCAGGAGGCGGAGCCGTAGAAGGTTCCGGAGACAGAGGCGTGGAAGGCGGAGCCATGGAAGGCTCAGGAGGCGGAGCCGTAGAAGGCTCCGGATGCAGAGCCGTGGAAGGCGGAGCCGTAGAAGGTTCTGAAGGCGGAGCCGTGGAAGGCTCAGGAGATGGAGTTTTGGAGGATGGAGCCGTGGAAGGCTCGGGAGACGTGGAAGGCTCGGGAAATGGAGCCTTGGAAGGCGGAGCCGTGAAAGACTCTGAAGACGTGGAAGGCTCAGGTGACTGAGCCGTGGTGGATGGAGCCGTGGAAGGCTCGGGAGGCGGAGCCGTGGAAGGCTCGGGAGGCGGAGCCGTGGAAGGCTCGGGAGGCGGAGCCGTAGAAGGCTCGGGAGGCGGAGCCGTAGAAGGCTCGGGAGGCAGAGCCGTAGAAGGCTCGGGAGGCAGAGCCGTAGAGGGCGGAGCCGTGGAAGGCTCTGGAGGCGGAGCCGTAGAGGGCGGAGCCGTGGGAGATTCAGGTGGCAGAGCCATGGAAGGCAGAGCCGTGGAAGACCCAGGAGGCAGAGCCGTAGAAGGTTCCGGAAACAGACGCGTGGAAGGCGGAGCCGTAGAAGGCTCCGGAGGCAGAGCCGTGGAGCCATGGAAGGCTCAGGAGATGTGGAAGGCTCAGGAGACGTGGAAGGCTCAGGAGACGGAGCCGTGGAAGGCTCTGGAGCCGTGGGAGGCTCGGGAGATGCTGGCTCTAGGACGATCGAGGCTACTGGCGCTGGGACGGTTGAGGCTACAGGCGCTGGCGCTGGCTCTGGGACGGTCGAGGCTACAGGCGCTGGCTCTGGGACGGTCGAGGCTACAGGCGCTGGCTCTGGCTCTGGGACGGTCGAGGCTACAGGCGCTGGCTCTGGGACGGTCGAGGCTACAGGCACTGGCTCTGGCTCTGGGACGGTCGAGGCTGGCAACGCTGGCTCTGGGACAGACGAGGCTGGCAACGCCGGCCCTGGGACGGACGAGGCTGGCAACGCTGGCTCTGGGACAGACGAGGCTTCCAGCTCGTTGGCAGTGGCAGGCATGGGCGTTGGCTCGTTTCCCGTGGCTGGCACTGTGGGAGGTGAGGTACAGCCCTCTTCCTCTACACCCACCGTGAATGACGATCCGCAAACTCGCAGAGTCTCTTCTATGAAGCTGAGGAGCGTCCACGAATGTGATCCTCCACTGGACGATCCTCTTGTTTGAGGCAGAGAAGTTTGTAGTTCGCCTTTTGGACTGCTAGATCCATAGTTGGTCAGTTGTTCTGTTACGAATGGCGGGCATGCAAGGAGTGAGGATCTACTTGCAGTTTATTGAAATAACACAAACGATGAACAGGGTAACTAAAAACACAAAGAAACAAAAGAAACTGGTCAGTAACCCTGAGCCTCAACCACTGAGCCACCACTGCCCCTCAGGCCAGATAACAGTGGAATCGTGACATATAAAAAGAGTTTTTGAAATTGATGACTTCACAACATAATTCCCATATTTCCATTTATGTTATTCCATAGTTTTGATGACTTTAGTATTATTCTAAAATGTGAAAAAAAAAATACAAATGTTTTATAATAATGAGTAAGTGCTTCAAGACTTTGGACCAAAAAAAAAAAAAAAAAATATTATCTATAAAAAAAAATTTCAACTAATGATGACAATAATGACAGAGCTCTGTGAACAGCCAGCCTCTTTAGCAATGACCTTTTGTGTCTTGCCCTCCTTGTGCAAGATGTCAATGGTCGTCTTTTGGACAGCTGTCAAGTCAGCAGTCTTCCCCATGATTGTGTAGCCTACAGAACTAGACTGAGAGACCATTTAAAGGCCTTTGCAGGTGTTTTGAGTTAATTAGCTGATTGGAGTGTGGCACCAGGTGTCTTCAATATTGAACCTTTTCACAATATTCTAATTTTCTGAGATACTGATTTTGGGGTTTTCATTAGTTGTCAGTTATAATCATCAAAATTAAAAGGAATGAACACTTGAAATATATCAGTCTGTGTGGAATGAATGCATACATTATACAAGTTTCACTTTTTGAATGGAATTACTGAAATAAATCAACTTTTTGATGATATTCTAATTATATGACCAGCACCTGTATATGTCAAAAATATTATTTCATATTACTTTCCCATTTGACATCTAATCCCAGTCTCTCACACCATGTGTGTCATTATATTAATATACACATCAATAACAAAAATGTATATATATATATATATAAAACATTAAAAAAAAAAAAAAAAAATCTTGTGCCTTCCTATCTTAACTCAAACCATGGAGTGATTGATATGATCCCTTAAAGACATTTTACCATGACTTGGCTTTATTAAAGCACACTTCATTAAATCTTTGTGCTTTGACTAATTACTTGATTTTATGATAAGCACATCAAACTGGCCATGATGTCTTTTTCTACAGATACTGGCACTGGCACACTGCTATTGTTCCACTTTATTCATTCATTACTCTAAAGTATGCCATTAGTGTCCATGTGCTTATTAGATAGGTTAGAGAATCTAAAAAAGACATTTTGTGATGTGGTCGGCTGTCGTATCTATTCCATTACACGCCTCGATTGTTCACACATTATATATAGACCTGAATCCAGTTTAGCTTATCCAGTTAATTCCATGTGTAGGCATGAAAGTGGTTGATGATGTTATCTTACCTAATTAACCTGTGTAAAGCTGCGACTGGATGACAGAACCGATCATCCCTCATCTACTGTAATTGTTCGTTACTATCATCAGTGTGAGGTGACAAAACCCCTTGGCTGCTCTGGTACCATACATTAACACTGAGTCCCTCACTTAAAAGTCGTTTGTCAAAACTGAGACCAAATAGTTCATATCTGGAGCTAAATCAGATGAAGAGTGCTTTGTACTGAGCGTATCTGTGGAGAACGCACAGATCTTGAAAATGTAGAAGGTCGCTGGTTCGAACCCCACGGCCACCACCATTGTGCCCTTGAGCAAGGCACTTAACTCCAGGTTGCTCCGGGGGGATTGTCCCTGTAATAAGGGCTCTGTAAGTCGCTTTGGATAAAAGCGTCTGCCAAATGCATAAATGTAAATGTAAATGTAAATGTAGAAGGTGTGGAGGCCGTAACTCGCTTTACCTGCTCTGTGTTTCTTGGATATTACTTACTCATGTTGATTCTCCTCATGATAAGACCTTGTCTGATGGTTGATGGGATATTGACTTCAAGTGTCAACAACATTTAAGGATATACAAGATGATGAAAAGAGAAAGTTTAGTGACTTATTATTTGATTTTTTTTTTAATCTTTCAAACGTTATGAATATTTCAGTCATGAATATCACTTTTTTATATAGCGTTTTCTTATCGCATGAGAACAAAACAACTTTTGACTTTAATTTAGCTTTTTTCCCAAATAGTAAAAAAACTAAAAAACTACTTAACCTCTTTTTTTTCAATTTGTTTCATGAATTTCAGCCTAATTAATGAGACTTTTTTTTCTTCATTATGATCTCAGTTAGTCTTCTCAACAAAAAGTTACACCACCAACATTTTTATAGAGATATTGAAATAGTTTTGCGTTCTCTCACAAAAAGTTTTGCATTCCCTCGCAATAGCTTTTAACCATTGTTAACGAAAATTAAACATGGTTTTATTATAGTAGCCATAGTTCAATTGTGATATTTGTAACAAAACAATAGGAACTACAAAATTTACAATGCAGGTTCACTACAGTAACTTTAGTACAACTATTTGTATATATATCAGCCACAACATTAAAACCACCTGTCTAATATTGTGTAGGTCCCCATCGTGCTGCCAAAACAGCGCCAACCGCATCTCAGAACAGCATTCAGAGATGATAATCTTCTCATCACAATTATACAGAGCAGTTATCTGAGATACCGTAGACTTTGTCAGTTCAAACCATTCTGACCATTCTCTGTTGACCTCTCTCATCAACAAGACATTTCCATCCATAGAACTGCCGCTCACTGGATGATTTTTGTTTTTGGCATCATTCTGAGTAAATTCTAGAGACTGTTGTGTGTAAAAATCCCAGAAATACTCAAACCAGCCCATCTTGCATCAACAATCATGCCACTATCCAAATCACTGAGATCACATTTTTCCCCATTCTGATGGTTGATGTGTACATTAACTGATGCTCCTGACCCGTATCTACTTGATTTTATGCACTGCACTGCTGCCACATGATTGGTTGATTAGATAATTGCATGAATGATTGTTGGTGCCAGACAGGCTGGTTTGAGTATTTCTGGGATTTTCACACAACAGTCTCTAGAATTTACTCTGAATGATGCCAAAAACAAAAAACATCCAGTGAGTGGAAGCTCTATGGATGGAAATGTCTTGTTGATGAGAGAGGTCAACAGAGAATGGTCAGACTGGTTTGAACTGACAAAGTCTACGGTAACTCAGATAACCACTCCGTATAATTGTGATGAGAAGAATATCATCTCTGAATGCTGTTCTGAGATGCGGGTTGGCGCTGTATTGGCAGCACGATGAGGACCTACACAATATTAAGCAGGTGGTTTTAATGTTGTGGCTGATCGGTGTATATATATATATATATATATATATATATATATATATATATATATATATATATATATGGATTTGCCACAATTATCATTGAAAAAATATATAGATATTCTAGTAAATCTGCATGGAAACATTTGTGATTACAACATTATAGTTTTACTTAAAATGCCATAGTTCAACTACAGTTACTTAAGTAAAACAATTTTTAATTTTGTCACAATTTTTAATATTGCCAAAACTATTTCATAAAATCAATTCCCTCCTTGTCATCTAAGGGGCATGAAGCATTTGTGATTTGTTGTTCAACAAAATAAATAATAATAAATATAAAAAATAATGTAAAAAATGAAAACGTGTTCATCATACAAGACATGTATTCAATTTATTGTCTGTAAAAATGTTATTAAGTATTTTGGAGGAAAAAAATTTAATTGCTCCTGAAAAAAAAAAAAAAAAAAAGTTACATTATTGACCCTTAATTCACTCTGTGCTGTATAATAATATGTGTGTGATTGTATGGTGTAAAGCAGGGTTCTCTCTGATGTTAGACAGGCTCTCTGCTAAAGTGGATCAACAAGCTGCTCTTCAGAAATGACTTTGGTCTGTTTTTGTCAGCTTTTCAGTTTGTTAGGCTGCTTCAGCCTATTAATGCTGTGTAATGCAGGCAGATCAATAGCATTAGGGCAATGTGTCATTTGGTAATCGGGTATTGATGAGAATATCGACAGGAGGCTAATTAATTGTACACCTCCAGCAGCCTTTCATATGTTTCCTCAGTTATGTTCTTCATCTTAGTCTGTACTCACCCTGGATGAAGTTAGTAAGCAAAGTTCACTGTCTGTCATTCTCAGCACTCACACACTGCATGTACCACTGCCAGGGAAACCACCTGTCTTTCACTCAAGTGAATTTCCTAAGGTCAGACATTCACAACTTCATTAACTGCCACACTTTCTAAGTTTGTGTTGTTTGCTGTGAGATCTGTGGGAGTGAAGATCTGGTTCACCTGAACTGAAAGTGGGCATTTTTGACATTATTTTGCATGTATGATGCAGTTTAATGAGAAATACTCAATCTTTTTCTTTAATATACTTTTACAAGTCAAGTCAAGTGTTTTTTTTTTTTTTGTTGTTGTTCAACCATATACAGTTATGTACACAGTAAAACAAGACAATGTTCCTCCAGGACCATGGTGCTACATTAAACAACATAGGACAAACACAGAACCACATGAGACTACACAGACTAAATAACATACCTATATAAAGTGCATATAAAGGTGAAGATACAAGTATTTTCTCATTTCAACACAATATAAACAGTTAATCAATTATGAAACACAAAACAATCCATTGAGGACATAAAAGCGTCAAAACAAAATTGAATTGTGCATGTTGCTGTCTCAAAAGTATTTGCATAAGTTGACGCGTTTTGTGCTATAATTATCTCTTCTCTATCAACACAATTTCATTATAACCCCCAAGTGTGGGGTAAAAGTCCACCCTCACTACTTTTAGTTAAAGATGAATTTTAATGAAAACAACCTTTCTTACACTTTCTTTTCACACAAATGATGCTGCTCTATAAACATTCGATGAAAATAAATGTATTTTTTTCTTGAAAAAATCTATTTGCAATCAGAAAAAAACACACTTTCCTTAAGGGGAGACTTTAGCCCCATTATTTTCACAGTGTTTTTAGACTTTTGGACCTGTATATATTTAATGTGAATCTAGTTCATGATAAATTGAGAACAAAAGCATGCAGAATGTGAGGCAGATGCTAACCGCTAATGCATTTGAAATGCAAGTGCCACAATTAGCCGAACCCAAACACTGTCTGCGCCTGATAGAATACGCCACTAAACAATTAAAACAGAGCTGCATGAGATCTGCGAGTATTTTGCTCATTATTAAATCTCATACTGCTCCAGTGAAAGTCTGTGGTCTTCTGTCTATTTACACGTCTCTCGCAGTTTTAGTTCCACAGGGGCATTGTGTGTCCCACCCTGCTCTCTGGCTGAATAAGCGTGCGTGCACACAGGCCATTTGAAGTGGAAGCGTAGAGATCGATAGGCCGATGCATTAGCTCCCCACGCCGCCTGTGCCGCGCTACTGAAGGTCACAGCCGCCAAGGGCAACACCAGGGGGCCGCTCCAATGTTTTTTCCCAAAACTGCAGCACGGCAACAAATAAAAGTCCCTCGACTTTCGCCTTGTGGTTTGATTATTGTTTATAGATGCAGTGTGGAAGGAAAAAGTGGCCTGGAGGCAGCATAATTATTTACAGCTGAAAACTCATATCATTATCAGCATGCCTCTAATTGCCAGAAGTAATATCAATGTTAGTTGATTAAATGAGAGCTTTTCGTGCTCTCTTCTTCTGCAAGATGCACAGAAATTGCTTTTTTTTTTTAAACCTTGGCATATGGAGAGGCATTTCATCACACTGCAGCTGTTTAATTAGTTTTTTTTCTTTGTTTCATCTATAATTATTTTTTTTTTATTTTTTTACTTTAGTGCTTTTGGCCTAAAATTCAAGGTCACTCAAACAAAACAATGCATAGTCATAAAATCTATCTCTGTAGTAATCATCAATTAAAGGAACCGTATAACACAAAAAGAGATGTAGATTGCAATCACAGCAGTGTTATTCAGTGAATGACAACAGTGATGTGCACAGACCTTAGCAGGGACAGGGGCAGGATAAAAAAAAGGGCACTGATTTTATTTATTTTTTATCTTAAATTATGAGTATTAATTACAAATGCTTAATTGCTTTGCTTTTGGAATATTTAACCATTTTCTTGTCTGTGATAACCCCGTGTATTTGACATGTGTCATATTAAAACCATGGTATTTTTTAAAGTACCTTGGAGTATCATGACAGTATCATGAAATATGAAGATGATCAATCATTCAGTACCATTGCATTACCCTGGTAACGTGGTGCACGGTGCGATCGACTGTGTTCCGCGAATGCTACAGGGTCCTTGAATAATGTATAACATGCGAGTAAGGTCAGCCAGTGGAGTTTCTGGTGCCCCCCAAGGGTATGATGGTGCCCCCCTAGGGAGTTGGTGCACTACGAAGACTGTGTAATATGTGTATAGGGAGCTGCGGAACTGTGGTAGCCTAATTGTATTTTTCTGAAAGTAATTTGTCTAATGGCTTATTAGTTTCAACAAAACCAAACTGGCTTTGGCTGAACCAGTCAGCCCCTTCATTTTATGTCAGTATTCTATAAAAGATTAATTTAATTTCTATCTCTGAAAGCGATGCGACCGCTCACATTATAATTAATAAAGTGTGCGATGCCGGAAATGCAGTCGCAATCGAGTATTATTCTTTTGTTGAACTTGCAGCACAAAACATGTAGTGGACTTTTTAACTGAACTGATACTCTGAAGTAACAGCATTTCAATGTTTCGGGGGGAATTCAAAACTGCATTTTTTGCTTCCTTGAAGGGCACTGCTGTGGGAGGGGACGCCACTCAAAAGCTCATTCAAAATGAAAGGGAGAAAAAAAAATACAAATTCTCAGAGGGCCCTTCCACAAGACTGTTAGCGAAGAGAACATTCATACAGTAATGCCATGTTTCCTTCAGAGTACCCCCTTCAAGTTCTCTGCACTTCGGAGTGAGTATAGGACATAGGGCGGATCACAGATTGGAATCCACTCCGATCAGCTGTAAAGCGTGCTCTTAAAAGCACCAATGCTTAATTTTCTTTCAAATGCCCGCAATTTAAAAATAAATCTCTTAATAACAAATTATTACTGTTATTGTGAGATTATGATGAGATTTTAAATTTGTTTTAACTATTTAATTAAGTTATTTACATTTCTCCCCTTTTTCTACCAAAAGGGTACCTACAGATTTCTGAACGAAAGGAGTTCTGCTGCCCCCATTCTGTGTGTGTCACAGAATAACAACTTAAATGTCAGTTTTTTTTCAACATGCAAAGCTATCGTATGGCTTCGGAAGACTTTCAATAAAGTGCAGGGGTTGCATGACTACATATTTTTACAAGTTGACCAGTATCTATAAATGTGGTCAACTATTGGTGGGTAAATGTTTACCTTATTTAATTGATAATTAATTCAGCTTCGTTAGTCTATACTGTTCATTGCTGTATGTGAAATGGCAGCACACATTAATACCAGTTTAATGTGTTTGGCTTTGTCAAAAACAGAATAATCAAGGAAACAAACTCAGTTCTCTTTGTATTCACACTATTTGTGGCCTTGAAGGTTGACTCAGATCTCTTTTTGGTTTACCTGTTACAGTGTCTTAGTTCATTTTGCATTTGCACTGTGATGTTTTTTGTGGAACCAAACCCACTTTTTATAACATAATATTGATGAAAAGTATTACTATAAGGGATTTATACAGTATATTAGTGTACAATTAGCTTATGAGATTAATTAAGCATGTTTAATACTCCATAAAAGAATGAGCAGTTCAATAAAACAAATTTCATTGATCTTAGGATCCATTAAATATCTGTATTTTATATTATGGAATGGTAGATTAGTCATATTTGTCATAAAAAAAAGATTGATAATGCTAAAATGTAATCTACTGACAGCCTTGGGTTACATCCATTCAATACAATATTAATATTTTCTGGATGTAAGTTTGGTCTGGTCAAATCCTCGAAACTACTTTTGCGCAGAACACTGAAGGAAGACTTTTGAGTTTTGTTTTTTGTGTAGTTTACAATAGTTTTCATATGCAGGCTGAAAGCAGACCATCTCTTGAATTTGGAGAGTTCACATACTGTATGGATTTAAAATCCTGCAAACTGCTCTCAGACCCTTGAATCTAAGAGTTTCCCATGAATTTTGTCCAGTATGTGAGCACTTACTGTAAAATGTCTGGTTAGCTTACAAAACTCTCTGTGAACTCAAAACGCTCCGGATTCACTTTATTGTCACTTTCGTGACTTGTTTTGCAATTTTCATTCTTGGGTGAACTTTTCCTTTAAAGATGGCTGCAAATGCATGCATATATAATCACACAGTGTTTGAGAGTCTGGCAGGACAGGCTATAGTGTGGGTGTGAGAACAGTGGCGCTGTAGGAGGTATTGCCTGATGCTGAATTTCTGTGATTGATTAAGCAAATGTTTATTTGGTCTGTACAGCTCCCTCTGCCATCAAAACGTCACAATATTTTGTCATTTATTTAAGCTTGTAATAAAGATGAAGCTATAAATAACGCAGCACATATGAGGGAAAAATACATAAACCTGAAGGCTAATTAATTATTCATGTTTAGATTACTCAAATCTGAAGGCTGCAGCACTACACTGTATTGAAATACATAAAATCATATCATATTTTTTATGCATTTCAACTATGTCGGTCTAACTTGTGATGTAACCACAGCATAATGGGGAACCAGACACAAAACGACATGTCAGTAGTCGCCTCCATCATGTGAGGACTGATTTTAGTTCTTGATGGCTGAGAATGTATCTGTTATTCTGGCTGGTTTGTATCAATAAATCTGTAATCATTATTGTTGCTAAGGATCTCCATAGAAATTACATTCCTTCTTCAAAATACTGTAGGTCTCCATTCGTATCATGAGGATCATCATTCATGTTTTAGACACTAAAATATTCAAATGTTGCGCTCAGACAGACACAAACTTTTTTTCAAAAACTAGTGAGCTGTCTTCATATGTAGCATTTTAAGACTTTTTAGGTGCGCTATAAACAAGAAGGATGTTTCAAACAGTAGGCAGCATGAGCAGCACTAGGGGCCACTGGGGCTTAAGCCCCAAAGATTGTCAGTAAAGCCCCAAATGTTTAAATCATAATGTCCAAAAATGCCAGTGCTTTGTAACAAGTTGATATTAAATATTAAACCATGTAACTTTGACTATAATTGCCATGACTGTATTTTATTTATTTTTTTGGGTGGAAATCTGTTTTTTGTTTTGTTTTAATTTTTATTAAATTAACCATAGTTTTATTGTAGTAATATTGTAGTAACCATGACTAACATTGTATGGTTAGTATGGTTTACTACAAATAGCATAGTTAAGTTGAAAAAACATGGTTAAAGGATAGAAAGGATGTACATTGTATAATATGATTGTGTTGTGTAAGTATGTGTACATTTGATATGTAAATTGTGTTGTGTAAATATGTTGTGTATTGTAATTGGTATATGTCTGGTCACTGTCATGACTGCTATGTTGCTCGGAACTGCACACAAGACTTTCACCTACTGTTGCACTTGTGTACATGGTAGTGTGACAATAAAGTGATTTGATTTGATTTTGAATAAATAAATATATAGGTAAAAATTCCATGGATAAGGGAATGTAACCCAAATTAAATATAAAACAATCAGGTGAAATTATTGAATCCTGCAATCAAAATCGTATAGGTTACGGATGTAACCTCCGTTCCCTGATGGCGGGAACGAGACATTGTGTCTAAAAAGCGACACTAGGGTCTCTCTTGAGTGCCGAATATGCCTCTGATCTATTAAAAAAGGACAATGAGAAGTTGGCAGACAGTATTTGCATACCCCGCCCCCAGACATACGGGTATAAAAGCGGGGAAATACGGCGAGTTCATTCAGGATTTTTCGGAGGAGCCGGAAATGGTCCAGCCACTACAGTGGCTCGGCTCAGCGACGTGGCCAGGAGGACACAATGTCTCGGGGAACAAGGTGATGCTTGACAACCTGGGAACGGGCCTAGCCTGGCTGGGCCTCTTTTCTCTCTATGTTTCTCCACATAGAGCAAGAACAGCCGGGGCCCTTACACACATCAAGGGAAGGGGTTCTTACCCAGTTTCCTATTCTTTCAGGGGGAAAAGACCCTGTGGAGGCCACACCTGCCCGAAAGGGGAGGTAAAGGTGGCGAATACATCACATGGGTTTTTAGGCAGCATGTGGAGATAGCGCAGTGGTATGTTCAACCTCGCTAGGAGGGGGGAATTGCTACAACACGCCGACCGGAGGGCAGCTGGAACTGCCTAAGGGAGACGCGGGTCCACTCGTAAGGGGACTGTACCGCGGAAAATACACACAGGGACCGCATAGGAGTCCTGCCCTGCGGAGCACCTAATCCAGTACAGGGTAGATTATGTACCCGCAGTGGATTGGGTCGGCAAGTTTCTCCGCTGAACTGCGGACCCACAGGGCTAGGGAGGAATCGTCCAGGGATCCGAATGAGTGTGGTCTCCTGGGAGAGAAAGCGCACAGTTTTACCTCAGCCGAGGGAAAGGGCGTTAGGCACAAGCGATCCACCCGGCCAGTCCATCAGCATGTTACCGAGTTCTACCGGCTCGGACCTGAGAAAACACGGGACGATACTAACTCAACCTGGAGATTGTAAAATCTCACGAAGGTATTAGGTGTTGCCCAACCCGCTGCTCTACATATGTCTGCTAGGGAGGTACTCCTGGCCAGTGCCTGTGAGGACGCAACACTCCTTGTCGAGTGTGCTCGGACCCGTAAGGGGGGGGTTACGGCCTGGGTGTGATAGGCCAATGAAATGGCGTCCACTACCCAGTGGGAAAGCCTCTGTTTGGAGACAGCGTTCCCTTTCAGCTGTCCACCAAAGTAGACAAAGAGCTGCTCAGTAAGTCTAAAGCTCTGCGTGCGGTCCAAGTAGGTACGCAAAGCACGTACCAGACACAACGACGAAGGGGCTGGGTCTGCCTCCTCCTGGGGCAGTGCTTGCATGTTAATTACCTGGTCTCTAAAGGGCCTGGTAGGAACCTTGGGCACGTAGCCCAGTCACGGTCTTAGGATCACAAACGTGTCTACTGGACTGAACTCCAGGCAAGTGTCGCTAACAGAGAATGCTTGCAGGTCGCCGACCCTCCTGATGGAGGCGAGCGCGATCAGCAGGGTTTCTTTAGAGAGAGGGCCCTGAGTCCAGCTGATTCTAGCGGCTCGAAGGGAGGTCTGTGAAGGCCCGAGAGGACCACTGAGAGGTCCCATGAGGGGAACAGGCTTGACCGGGAGGGATTTAACCTCCGGGCGCCTCTTAGGAACCTGATAATTAAGTCGTGCTTACCCAAAGACTTGCCATCTGCTGCGTTGTGGTGGGCCGCGATGGCAGCGACATACACATTTAGGGTGGAAGGGGACAGCCTCCCCTCCAACCTCTCCTGCAGAAATAAGAGCACTGACATAACTGTGCACTTCTGTGGGTCTTCAGCCCTGGAAGAACACCAATTTGTGAACAGGTGCCACTTGAGGGGAGCCTCTGTTTGGGCGTACCAGAGTGGGCAGTGGGAGGTCTCTCGGGAGGCAAACAGGTCTACCTGGGCCTTGCCGAACCGTTCCCAAATCAGCTGGATCGACTGGGGGTGAAGCCTCCACTCTCCACTGGGCAAGCGTTGTCGTGACAGCACGTCCGCTACCACATTGAGGTTGCCGGGAATGTGAGTGGCAAGCGACTTGAGTCGCTGCTGGCTCCAAAGGAGGAGACAACGGACGAGTCGTGACATGTGACGGGAGTGTACGCTACCTTGGCGATTTATGTACACTACCACGGTGGTGCTGTCTGATCTGACTAGGACATGTTTGTCCCGAACTAATGGGAGGAACTTCCGCAGGACAAAGAAAACTGTCAGCAACTCTAGGCAGTTGATGTGCCAGCGCAGTCCAACTCAATCTGGAGGCGTTGGTCGTGACCAGGACGCGTCGGGACACCTGCTGCAAGGGTACTCCTGCCAGTAAAAAGCAGAGGTCTGTCCAGGGTTTGAAAGTTTGGGGGCAGGCAGGGGTGATCGTCACACGGTGTGTGCCACGGCGCCATGCTCGTCTCGGGACTCGGGTCTGAAGCCAGTGCTGAAGCGGTCTCATATGCATCAACCTCAGCGGCGAATCCGCCACGGAGGATGCCATATGCCCCAGGAGCCTCTGGAAAAGTTTTAAAGGGACCGATGTGCCTGGCCTGAGAGTGGCAAGACATCTCAGCACTGACTGCGCACGCTCGTTGGTGAGTTGTGCTGACATTGAGACTGAGTCTAACTCCATGCCGAGAAAAGAGATGCTCTGAACTGGGAAAAGCTTGCTCTTTTCCCAGTTGACCCGAAGCCCCAAGCTCGCGAGTGCCTGAGCACTCGCGAGTGGGCCAGGATAAGCCAGTCGTCGAGGTAATTGAGTATGCGGATGCCAGCTTCTCGGAGCGAGGCAAGAGCTGCCTCTGCGACTTTCGTGAAGACGCGAGGGGACAGAGACATGCCGAAGGGGAGGACTTTGTACTGATACGCCTGGCCGTCAAATGCAAACCGTAGAAAGGGTTTGTGTCGAGGCAGAATTGAGACGTGGAAGTACGCGTCCTTCAGGTCTAGCACTGCAAACCAATCTAGATGCCAGACGCAAGTTAGATTGTGTTTTTGCGTGAGCATTTTGAACGGGAGTTTCAACAGAGCCCAGTTGAAAACTCGCAGGTCCAAGATCGGTCGTAAGCCGCTGCCTTTCTTGCGTACAATGAAGTAAGGGCTGTAGAAACCCTTCTTCGTTTTGGTTGGAGGGACAGGCTCTATCGCATCTTTGAGTAAAAGAGTAGCGATTTCCACGCGCAGGGACTTGGCATGTTCGCCTGGCAAACTGAATTGCTTAACCGAGTCAAATGGTCCAGGCCAGCCAGCGTGACGGGTTGAGAAGTGAAAGCCAAGCATCCAATCTCTGCGCTAGGGGCACCAAGGGGTCGGTTATTTTTGACGTACCGCGTGGGGCTTCGCAGCGGGGCGGAGCAGGTAGTACGGCGTCGGGAGGCAAGGGCGCGTCCCGAGGCTCTGGTGCTGAGAAAAGACTCAAAGCACTTACCTTGCTCCGCACACCCGACAGGGGGCGGGTTAGCGACTGGGGAGGAGGTCCAGTGTAGGCATCCTCTAGACTCGTCGGATCCGGCCGGCTGGGGAACAGTCGTGGGGCTGAAGGCGGGGTGTCCGCGCTCAGCATGCCGAGACTGTAAAGATCTGGCGGCAGGGTGCCATGAGGACAAGCAGGCTGGCTGTGAGGCGAGCTGCTATTGCTTAGAGCATGGACGGAAGTCAACGAGCGTGCTGGGGGGTGGGTGGTCCGAGGGGGCGTACCCGGCGGAGCTGCACCCGCTGCCATCCCCAGCCGCATCGTCCTCAATCCCGTGGGAAGAAGGAGCAATGCGGGGGGAGGCTGGAGTGTCGTGCTTTCTATTGAAAGCAAGCCGCGACCGCAATGTTGCCATGGTCATGCCCTCGCAGTGAGAGCATGAACCATCCACAAACGCTGTCTCGGTGTGATTGCTGCCCAGACACACAAGACAACGCCCGTGGCCGTCTGAAGTGGAGAGCACTCTACTGCATCCAGGAACTACACAGGGGCGGAATGGCATCTTTATAAAGACTCGTCCTGAAAAGGACGTTCAACACCGCTGTGTATTGCTCTAATAGAGGATAAACACTCTTTTAAAAGAAATATCACTCTTTTAATATGCTCTGCCCTGTCGAAGTGCCCAGGGGCAAGCTGCACTACCGTGCAAGGAAGGAGAAAGCTGCTGTAGTGCACCATAGATCCAACAGCAGAGAGCGTCAGAGGAACAGGAACAGGTGTTTGACTCGCAGCTCGCTGCAGTACAACCATTGGCTCCGAAGAAAATTTCTGAATGAACTTGACGTATTTCCCCGCTTTTATACCCGTATGTCCGGAGGCAGTTTATGCGAATACTGTCTGCCAACTTCTCATTGGCCTTTTTTCATAGATCAGAGGCATATTCGGCACTCAAGAGAGACCCCTAGTGTCGCTTCTTCAACACAACATCGAAGTGAGCGACAGACGGGGAACAAAAATATGTTATGTTGTTAGATAGATAGATAGATAGATAGATAGATAGATAGATAGATAGATGTTTTGTAACAGATCTAATGAAATCTAAATGAAAATTACAACTATGATCCATATGTGATATTTGCAGAGTGTTTACAAACTATAGCACTCAGAGGCTGCATCTGCCTTGATATGTTTAATATGCATACTAAAGAGAGCAATAAGAGTATTAGAGAATTTTCTGCTTTCTTTGAATGTGGCATGCCTGCTGACTGTGATAAAGAAAAGAGAAATATGGTGTGACACAAGGCTGGCATGGAGAATCATCTGTCGTTTAGTGCTCATATTGTGCACATGACTGGAATAATCATTAGGACATATGGCAGCACAATATTTGTGGAAATTTGCTGTGGTTCATCATTAGGACCTGAACTTTATCATGGTTCAACATCAGGACCATGGGAGCATTTAGAGAACATCCTAAAGTCCTGTTGGCTTTTATAGTACCTCAGACTCTGCCTCGCTCCCCTGCCAGTCAATGACTTAACAGACAGCCAGTGTTCATTTTCACATTTTTTGTCATAATTTCTGTCTTTTACAAAAATGTACTTTAAATTTTTCATCATGTTGTATTAATTCATTTTAGTCAAAGTGGCTTATAATTGTAGTCAGCAAAAATAAAATGTTTTAGCAGACAGTTATGTGCATAATGGCAAAAACATGTATCAAACGATCACAGACCAAACTTCAAACAAACTTAAATTAAACTTAATTTAAAATAATTTTTAAATTATTTAAAAAAACATTTCACAACATAAGTTACATGTTCTGACTAGCGTGCAACTTTGTTCAAGTTCACCTGTGCATTTGCTTTATTGTCTGTGCAGATGTAAATTGTAATGTTACAATTATGTTTTGGATATACCCAGAGTTGGTAAGTAACAGATTGCATGAAAACTTGATTGTTATCAGATTACAAAAATCAAGTACTTTCTATCAGCCAATGACAAAAACTAATGTGTAAATTACTGATGCTCCTCAATTAAAAATTAAGTTTGGTATATTATCACTGTCTTCTATCTTTAGTAACATAGTGCAAGTTTTACATGACCCTGTAAGCACCTTTGTTTTACTCAGCGAGACAAATTGCGAGTAACTGTTTTATTTTTTTTATTGATTTAGTTCACTTGATAAATTTATTAATTAAAATATTGTCATCCTAACATGAAACAAGTAATCCAAAAGTAAACAGGTTAGATTACAAAAGATTGTGCTACTTATTACAATTTTACTCATGTAATTTAAATCCAGTACCAGATTACAACTAATTTAACTCAGTCCCTTTTAAGGCAAGTCAGTCCAATCTATGGCCATTTTTGGAGCACTTCCAGGCAGGCTGGGCAGCTATTTTCAATATAAATAAGTGGCATGAAAGTACAGCTTCTAACTACTGGTGAAATGGTGAAACTAACTAATGGTGAAAGATATATCTAAAATAAAAAAAGGATTAAGATCAAAGAATGTTTTTAAAATAAGCTCAGAGACTGGCAAGAGATTCATGCATCTCCTCTGTTCTTATTCTGCTGGATATTTCTGCTACATTTGACACAGAAAAGGTGGAACTGTGCTCCGCTGTTTGATTCTTATCTAACAGGTAGGTCCTTCAGGGTGTCTTGGAGGGGAGTGGTGTCTAAGTCTCACCAAATATCTACTGGGGTATCCCAGGGTTCAGTACTTGGGCCCCTCCTCTTCTCCATATGCATGTCATCTGTGAGATCTGTCATTCAGGCACATGGTTTTTCCTACCATTGATATGCTGATGACACACAACTCTACCTCTCATTTCAGCATGACAATCCTACGGAAGCTATATTGATCTCAGCCTGCCAAGTAGAAATCTTGTGTTGGATGAAAGAGCATCAACTTCAACACAACCTCGCTAAAACAGAGCTTCTTGTGATTCCAGCGAGCCTAGCCGTCCCACAATATTTCAACATTTAACTTGACTTGTCAATGATCACACCATCCAAGACAGTCAGAAATCTTAGGGTCGTGTTTGACGATCTGTTAAACTTTACGGGCCACATCCCAAGGACTGCCCCATCGTGCAGATTTGCTCTGTGCAACAGCAGGAAAATCAGACCCTTCCTATCTGAGCATGCCACACAGCTCCTTGTCCAGGCTCTTGTACTCTTGTTACTCAGGCGGGACTGCTGCAATGGTCTTTTGGCAGGCCTTCCTGCATGCAAAGATTTGACTGTACAATTGATCCAGAATGTAGTGGCGCAATTGATCTTCAACAAGCCCAAGAGAGCACATGTCACGCCTCTCTTCATTGAACTGCACTAGCTGTCAATGGTTGCTCACATTAAGTTCAAGGCATTGATGCTTGCTTACAGAACAACCACTGGCTCTGAACCCCCCCTAACTACACAAACTACTTCAGGTCTATGTGCCCTCCAGAAGTTTATGTTCTGCGGGTAAACAGTGCCTCGTAGTGGCATCTCATAGATGCAAATGGATGTATTGTCCATGTCTTTCACTGAAATGTTTCAGATGTTCCTCGATGGTGGAATGAGCTGCCAAACTCCACCTAAGCAGCTAGTTCTCTAACATCCTTCAAAAAGCATCTAAAGACACAGCTCTTTCGTGAACACTAGACCTAGTTCCTTTAGTGCACTTCTTCTTGGAAAAAATACAAATAACAAATCTATTCATTCTTCTACCTCAGTCTCTTCCCCTCCTTGCTCGGGGTACTTCTCTAAACAATTTTGAAACTTGGATTACAGCACTTTTCTTACTTCTGCCTCCCTAGGATGATTAACTTCTGTTGTTCTCCTCAGGTGATTTGGGTAAAAGTATCTGAAAAAAAAAAAAAAACAACAATAACATCTGCCAAAAATGCTCCTAGCTAATGCGCATGCTAGAGTTGATTGGCAGGCAGTATCTGCATCTTAAAGGTAATTGGCTCTTTAACTATAAGGCGGGCATTCCCGTGCTACATCTCTTAGCTGTTGACCTTCCATTTTATCCCATTCATTTTAATTCTAGTGTTCCATCTCTGCTCAACTGGTTCTGATATAACTGATTAATGTCACATATATTGTTTTTGAGTGTAGGGCTGAGGTATAGCAGGATGTTATCAGATATCGACGATAACTTACGAAGGTCCCCATGCCGATTGCGAACACTCAATTGACAGACAATGATTGACAATATTGGAAAATGGCAAAGCCATAGATCTAGGAATTCAGCAAATATTTTAAACAGTAGCCCAGGGTGTGAAAGTACCACCCGCCAAATGTCATGAGGCTGAATACTGTTTGCAAGCTTTACGTCCAAATGTACTTCATGCGTGGGTAATTTTGCTCATCCACAACAGGTGGGCCACCTGTAAGACATCTCAGACACATGACAAGAAATGCTGTTATTCACAAAGACACATGCTTGAAGTAACACACTTTATTATATTTTTAAGAACAGATAATAGAAAAGCTGTCAATGCTTGTGACAGAGGTGTGCAGCAATAGCCTTTTTTTGGGACACACACATGTAGATGTGCAGCGCCAACCTGTCTCGTGGAACAAGCACATGTCTCTGTTTCATTTGTCAGAAAAACTGCAAGAATAATGTCGTCTATGAGAATGATGCAAATTATCTCTGTACATCTCAGGAGCTGCAGTGGGTTTAGTTTGCTTTATTTCCATGGACCAGTTTGTAGGTAACATGCATTTTGAATGCAAATCTGCAGAGTCATATATATATATATATATATATATTAATGAAACAAATACAAATGTGATTAAATAAAAAAATAATACAAGACACGTTCACCTTGAACTTAAAATTTTGTTCTATTTTCTTTTCTTTAGGCTGCATTAACTGTATTAACTTTGTTGTTATGGTTATTATTATCTTTACATTTATAATTGTAGATTATTAGTAATGTTCCACCTGTTATCATTGACGGATGCTTGCGTGATAGCAAAAGAAGCCATTGGAGACAGTAAATGTTTGTATTTGGGGAGGTGTTTTTTTGTGTAGTTTAAAGTGCAATTTTAATTTAGAAACATCTTTTGTTTAAGTTTTTCCTCTTTCAATAAATTAATTGAATTTTTAAAGCAAAATCAATAAAGCAAAAATATTCACCAACCCTCTACAGGGGGGGTTGACAATATAATTGTATATCGCAATATTTTTAATGCGATTATCGATAAAATATTTTTTTACAGCTCACCCAGCTCTATTTGAGTGAGATTATTAACCCATTTGTATAATTAATTGTACGAGTGTTCAGCTCTTGCAGATCACACAGCTCATGTGGGGAAATCTCCAACATACTATGGATTATTTCCAGAATTCTTTCTAGATTTTCCTTTCTTAAAAACAAAAATACATAGGCAGTGTTAGTGTTAACAGTGTTAGTGCATTGTTAATATATTCCATTATTTTGTTCTTATAAAATATTTGTGACAGTATGTTTTAATTAAAACTGATTATCATCATTATCATTATGTGTGTGTGTGTGTGAGTGTGATGTTAATGGGAAACTCATTTTTGACTTTCTAAGAATCCAAACACTTTTAATTATATTTCTAAAGGAGGAATGATACATTCCATCACATACTAATTTGTTTAGCACTCAGTTCAGTGCATTAGCTTGTGGAAGCTTGGGAATACTCAGAATTATTGAAACGCTTTCATTTTGGTGCCAGGCCTTGTTACATTTATGGCTTTATGCTAAGTGTTCTGGGAAGTTCTTGAAATAATCTCCATAGTGAGCTTGTCAAATAATACATATGAAAAAGCAGCTAAGTGTTTCTCCTGCACTTCCTTAAAGAAGTGCTAATGATGTAGCTCTTTTTCCACACATCATAACATAATAGCATTGCTAACCCTGCTGAAAAGACCAGCTAGGCCAACATGCATTTTCCAGGTTGGTCTAGGCTGGTGAGTGCTGTTTTGGTGCTAATATTTGCTGGTGGATGAGCATACCCATGCTTTTCTGGTTGACCAGGATGATCTTTCTGATGAAGCTGGTTAAGACATTGGTTAAGACTGTTTAAAAGCCTGGTGGGGACACCAGCAGACCATTATCCCATGCCGGGGTACCAACACCCAAAACACAACATAAGCTGATGAACAGCAATGCTGGTCTTTTCAGCTGGGAACTGTCATATAAAGGCAGGGATGTCCCATATTTTGGCCTAAATTATCGGAATTGTCCCGTATTGGAGTGGCAAAGCATTCAAGGGGGCCCCACCCCCTGGTCAGATGGTGTCGTCTCATATTGAAGCTCTCAAAATTTTTAAATGTCCCATGTGGAATGCATCGTTTTCTGATTGAAGTGGCAAATTGCTCAAGGGGAAGCAATGATATGTGTAAAGTTTTGTCTTTCACTGTGTACACAAGTTTGCAAAAATATGTAGTAATTCCAGTTGCTGACACTGGTAGCAAAGAAATTACACACTTCACCTTTGAAGGACCTGACAATGAGATGATGTGGTGTATCTGTGTGTGTGATGGATAAATGGGACTGCATCTGAACACTGCAGCTGTACACACTGAGCGATTGCGCTGTTGATGTGCTGTTAACCATTAGTGTATTCAGCTCATGTGCATTAACTCCACATTTTTTTGAACTTGTAATCATCAGTCTGAATGGGTTAATCATTCAATACGGGAGCAGCAAGGTCACATTATCATATGGAGGCCGTTCTGTACGTTTCACTTGTGTTTCAGGATTACGTATCTCTTTTTCCTCCCACACACAGACTGGAGTTAGCATGTTGGATCGTTGCAAATATGTATATGAGCCGTTAGTGGACTGGGCTGTGATGAGTAATCGCACATCATTTGTTTAAGTGAGGAGGAAGGACAGAAAATACTCTACACAAGTATGCAAATGCCTGGCCAACACCTGGCCAGCAATTGTGCAGTGCGATTGCACATATTTAACTTGTACTTAACATTCTTGTGTTATTGTGGTGATAGTCACCTTAGACCAGAGTGAGCTGTCTGACAGATGCATAAAGTGAACAAATAGTCAGTTTTATAATTACATGCAGTTAAGGGGTGTTGTTATCTGAGACATATTATACCATGATAAAAGGACGGCTTGGGAAAATAAATAAATAAAGGCATAGCAGTTTCTGCAAGCGATTCTTCATTCCGAACTTCCTCAGCCGTCTCAGGAAGAAGAGGCGCTGGTGAGCCTTCTTCACAACCGCCTCAGTGTGGACGGACCATGTGAGTTCCTCAGTAATGTGGACACAGAGGAATTTGAAGCTGCTGACTCTCTCCACCAGTGCTCCATTAATGGTGATGGGGCTGTGTTCTCTGTCTTTCTTCCTGAAGTCCACTACAAGCTCCTTGGTTTTACTAACGTTAAGGGAGAGGTTGTGCTCCTGACACCAGTGCGTCAGAGTGTGCACCTCTGTAGGCTGTTTCATCATTGTCAGTGATCAGACCTACCACCGTTGTATCGTCAGCAAACTTAATGATGGCATTAGAGCTATGTGTTGCCACACAGTCATGTGTGTATAGGGAATACAGGAGTGGGGTGAGAACAGCCCTGCGAGGCTCCAGTGTTGAGGGTCAGTGATGAGGAGATGTTGCTGCCCATTCTAACCACCTGACGTCTGCCTGACAGGAAATCCAGGATCCAGCTGCACAGCGAGCTGTTTAAGCCCAGAGCCTCTCATCAAGCTTGGAGGGCACTATGGTGTTTAAATGCTGAGCTGTAGTCTACAAACAGCATTCTCACATATGTGTTCCTTTTTTCCAGATGGGAGAGAGCAGTGTGTATTGTAGATGCAATGGCATCATCAGTGGAGTGGTTGTTGTGGTAGGCAAACTGTAATGGGTCCAAAGAGGTGGGCAGAACAGGGGGGTAATCTCTAATCAACCTCTCAAAGCATTTGCTGATGATGGGGGTCAGAGCAACAGGACGCCAGTCATTTAAGCAAGTGATTTTTGATTGCTTCGGTACAGGCACAATGGTTGACGTTTTGAAGCATGTGGGGACTACAGACAGGGAGAGGGACAGGTTGAAAATGTCCGTAAAAACACTAGACAGTTGGTTCGCGCACGCTCTGATGACGCGGCCCGGAATGCCGTCTGGACCCGCGGCTTTACAGATGTTCACCCGTCGAAAGAATCGGGTTACATTCGCAACAGAGACTGAGAGTGAACCAACCTCTGTAGTGTCGGCCGCGAGTGCTCTCTCCGCGAGGGTGGTGTTGTTGACATCTTGTGTGTGAATACATTTGTTTTGTTCCCTCCTTTACATATATATATATATCCAATTACATTGAAAACCTCTGGGCTGAAGGATTAGTGAATATTCTTGCTTTATTGATTTTGCATTAAAAATTAAATAATTTATTTAAAAAATTAAAAACTTTCTAAATTCAAATGAAATTGCACTCCAAACGAAATAATATAGTGATAAAATAATGTGTATCGAATAATGTATCAAACTCGATACCCAGCCCTACTCTTGAGAACCTTGGTTACCTCTATCTTAGAGAAAAGGCCAATGACAATTGGCAAACACAATTTGCATGCCCCTCCCCCGGACATACTGGTATAAAAGGAGGGAAGCGTGCATCTGTTCAGACAGATTTTTTTCTTCTGAGCCAGATGGTTGTGTATTAGTTTGAGCTGAATAAATCCACTGCTGTTCCACTCACCTCTACAAGAGCGTATGCTGTTGGAGACATGGCGCAAATCAGCGTTTTTTCTCTTCTCTGCACCCTAGTGCAGACTATGCCCCTGGGCGCTTCGACAGCGTGTCAAAAAGAGTATATATATATACACAAGTTCAAAGAGTACATTTCTCTAAAAGAGTACAGCACTTGGGTAAATCCCCGCGGACCGCTTGTTCCCCAGCATGCTCATCTGCCCCCAACCGGGTCTGAGATGAGACCAGCTCACCTTACAGCCAGTCTGATGTCTCTTTCAGTGCCCTCGAGCTGGATGAGAGTTTCACCGCTTCATCACAGATTATCTTGGCAGAATTCCACGTTGAGACCTCAACTGGGCTGGTGCCTTCGGGTGTGCCTGCCCAGTCTGGGGCCGATGCCGAGCTGTCCTCTATGCTTGTCCGGGTCTCCGCAAGTGTTGGGCTGGACTGGAACCCTTCGTCCTCCTCTCAAACCTCGCGGCTAGACGATTGGTTCCTGGGCAGGTTTATGAAGGTTTATGTAGCTGCCATATCGGGTCACCACAATGCAGTGGACGATAAGTCCTTAGGGAAGCATGACCTGATCATCAGGTTCCTTAGAGGTGCCCAGAGGCTGAACCCTCCTAGGCCATGCCTATTCCCCTCATTGGATCTCTGTTTTCCTCTCGGGCCTTTGGAGAGCCCCGTTTGAGCTGCTAGAACCAGTCGAACTAAAGGCCCTGTCCTTGAAGACAGACCTCCTGATCGTGCTCATTTCCATCAAGAGGGTTGGGGACCTGCAAGCATTCTCTGTCAGCGACACTTGCCTGGAGTTCGGTCCAGCAGACTCTCACGTCATCCTGAGATCCAACATGCACAAGGTTCCAGCGACCCCTTTCAGGGATCAAGTAGTGAACCTGCAAGCGCTGCCCAGGGAGGAGGCAGACCCAGCCTTAGCTTTGATGTGTCTGGTGCGTGCTTTGCGCACCTATTTGTATCGAACGTAGAGCTTTAGATACTCTGAGCAGTTCTTTGTCTGCTTTGGTGTACAGTGGAAAGGAAACACTGTCTCCAAACAGAGGCTTGCCCACTGGATAGTGGACGCCATTGCGTTGGCCTACCAGACCCAGGCTGTGTCTGACCCCTTGCGGGTTCGAGCACACTCTACAAGGAATGTGGCATCCTCGTGGGCACTGGCCAATGGCACCTCTCTAGCAGACATCTGCAGAGTGGCGGGCTGGGCAACACCCAATACCTTTACGTTCTCCGGGTTGAGCTCGTCTCCTCATGTGTTTTAACAGGTCCGAACACGTAGAATTCGTTAACATGGTACAGCTGGCCGGGTGTATATAATATAAATATATATTTGTCTTTACTGCACTGGCAGAAGTATGAACATACACTTATATACAAAGACACTTTTATTCAAGATAAATTCTCTGAAAGCAAGTCTAAATATCTAATATGTTGCTTCTCAACTAAATGTATCTAGTTTTTAAAAAAAATTATATAATTTAAATGGGAATCAAACAAAAACACTTGATAACAATATGATTTTTTTTGCAGTGAATGTTTTAATGAATTAAGCAATAGAAATCAAAAGTAGATTTTTTCTTGTAATTCAGTGAATGTCATTGAGGTATTTTTAAAAGATGATTTTGTCTTCTTTATTGTTAGTAAGCATGGTAAATACAGCATTTTAAGTCAAGGCACAAGCTGACTCAATCGATTAAGAGCTAATGATTAATCATTGCAATAATTGCCATATAGTCGAATAATCGATCTAATAATCGTTAGATTAGTCGATTATCAAAGTAATCGTTAGTTACAGCCCTAAACATGGATGGAAAGAAAAGGTCTAAACCTGCATACCCAACACAAAGTGAGAGACAAGAGAATGTCTACCAACAGAGACTCCATTGATAAGCGCATGTGCAGCCACTATGGCGGCAACATACACTTTAAGCATTGCCGGGGCAACTGCAGCCCTAAAACGCTCCTACAAAAACTCCTTTGCGCTTTACACTAAAAAGCAAAAATATGCCACTTAAACGTATACAGCCTCCTCGCTGATTGGAGCTCTAGCATTTAGAATGGTATCAACCACAGCGGGGTATGACCCATCATTCAAAAAAATGCCCCGTTGAGTGGCCACACACATAACTTCCACAAGTCCGGCTGGGGGTGTCAAGTGCTGCCCCATGCCTGAGACAACATGTTTGCTCTGACTGGAATCTCCCAAGGCACCTTTCCAGGAGAGAGACAGAAATGCATACTTGAGTTTGCCAATACGGCGCAACGGATCCTCCCAAACCCTCTACAGAATTATGTGCAGCAGACTGATTGATGGAAATGCATAAAGATGCACTCTCGGCCACTGATGCACCAGTGCATCGATGCCCAGTGGTGCCAGGGGCAAGAGAGAACATCAGAGGGGACAGTGCAATGTCTCGATTGAAGGAAACAGGTTCACTTCCGCTCTCTCAGACCTCCTCCAGATTTGTTCCATAATCTGAGGATGTAATATCCATTCTCTTGGCATCAGACCTTATCTGGACAGGAGATTTGCCCCCAAGTTAAACAGGCCATCTTGTAGGGATAGTACATTGTCCTGTGCCCACAGAAAAATGTGACGTAACAGCCTTGGTACGAAAGCGCACCACTCCCTGGCGATTGATGTAGGACACCACCGTCCTGTTGTCCAACCGGATGGAAAAACCTTAATGCCAGCAGCACCTTGAGTATCTCCAGACAGTTTATGTGCCAATATTGCCGCTGGCCCATCCAGACTCCATAGGCTGGACGACCTTCGTGTACAGCGCCACAACCCGTAGAGGAGGTGTCTGTCGTTATCACCTTGTGGCGACACACCTATCCCAATGGAATGCCTGACATTAGAAGGTGGGCCTGTTTCCATGGTAGCAGAGTTTGGTAGCACCCACACATCACTCTAAAGGGACGAAGAGCATGCATCAGTGGTTGAAGTGGTTCACTGAAAATGTAACGTAACATACCCAGGGGAATGACTCTGTGATCATGAGCCCAAAAGCCTGTGAAATGTTTTCTCAGGGAGAGCACGTCCCGCTCTGAACAGCACTAGACACTGGCGTAATGACAGAATGCAAACTGGAGACAGAAACGCCTGCATCGCCTGCAAGTCCAGTGGTCTACTGTGGTTGATTGAATGGGATTTAATAATGTTTCTGCCTGTATTCAGGCATTAATGATGAGCGCCCTGAAATGCATTTACAGCAAGGACGCAGACAGTATAAAACTTTTCTTTTGTATTTTGAATGGGGAAGAGTGTGTGAACATTGTTGGGAATGTTTATTTGAGAACTGGTTCACCACAAAGGCCCCAGCATTATTTTTTTGGGGAAAACGTGTGGTGCTTACGTTCACTGTGTTTTTGTGTACTCTTCTGCTTGATAAACATTCTGTTATGCTATCGAGGCCCTTGGTCATGGAGGCAGAGGCTGAATTCAGGAAGCGGTTTTTAATGTTCACTCCCAAAGCAAGGTTGGGGAGAAACTAAACAATATTCTGGATGTTCAAGGCATGTACAACTGCAAACTCATCCCAATACTGACCAAAGGTCATACGGGAGAAACTGATACGTTTATACGGTACCGTTTCATTCACTGAATCCTTTGTTACACAGCAAGCCCATCAGGCTTGTGTGTAGACCATTTTTTTTTTTGTAGATTGAGTTATATTACGTGTGCCCCGAGACCCTTGGTCATGGAGGCAGAGGCAAAACACAAGCTGAAAATATTCAATGCTCATTTGCCAGTGCAAATTATGGGGGAAACTGAGCTAAATTGGTGTACTGAAAAACGGGTTAAACACCAAACCGTTCCCAGCATATAATGGGGGAAAAACATTTAGTACTCGCTTTTAAATTTAGTAGAGAATGCTCAACATAATTGTTTATATTTGTATTTATTTTTTAACGTTATTCATGCGATACATGTGGGTGGAACATTTGCTAACCTCGATTCATAGAAAAAGCACAACACCCATTATCTATCACTTTTGCAAACAAAAGCATTGCCTTGACCAACTCGTTCCCCAGCGCAAGCTGCAGGGAGGAAATCAAGTGAAAGTCCAAACGCAGCAACTGAACTCAAAGGCATTCTTTAACGTGATGCGCTTGGTTGAACTGCAAAACTATTGAGATGGACTTAATTGAAGAGTCGCACAGTGATTGGGCCAGCACGGTGGTTTTGATACCTAAGAGCGACAGGACGGTCTGGTTCTGTGTAGACTATCGCAAATTGAATGCTGTCCAATGCCTTGTATTTACGAGTTGCTTGATCGGTTGGGCACAGCTCAATTTGATTAAACACTGGACTTGACAAAGAGTTAATGGCAGTTCCCTTATCAAAAGCTGCACTTAATGCTGCGCTTGATTCTGCTCTTTGGGAATGTCTTTTGGGAGTGACCAGCTGTGAATGTTTGTGCAACACGTCAATGAAATTGACTAGAATTTATAGCCTCTGTTGGTGACATCATCAGAATGCGCCAGTTCCAGGGCTATAAATAGATGTGCCACAGGTGCATCGTCAGGTCTTTTGTCTTCAGACCACTCTGTGATGTGTTGTGCTTCTCAACCCTATCAAATTCTAGATTTTCCTCTGATAGGAGTTAGATTCGTTAGGCAGTGTGCAGAAATCTTTTCCTCTTCTTTTCTTCTTTCTCTATCACTTAAGTGTGAAAGACAAAGAAAATGAGTGAAAATCAAAACAAAGTTTCCCTGTCTATGTGGTATGGCTGAATCAGACACACACCAGTTTTGTTTTGTTTGTTTGGAGGAAGAGCACACTGCTCTTGCATTGGAGCGAGGGGGTGTGAGCATTGTGAGCTTCTCACAGTTAAAATGCTTCACGCTCGCCACGCTTATTTCCAAGAGCCAGCCCCCACCATTTCATTGTGGGGCTCATGTATGGATCTGGCTGAGGAGCGAGAGACAGGTCCGTCCCTATCACATGCTCTCTCTCTCCAGATCCAGCCGGTCCCTCGCGTGATCCGGTGCCTCTTCGGTTCATGGTACGATGAAACTCTTGGGACCGCAGATTCTGAGATCTCTGAGCATTCCTCGCGTAATAATAAAGCAGTTGAGGTATTGCTCGAGGTAGTTACTTGTGCGGTGGCCAGACTACAGTTAGACTGGCCGCATGAACAAGGGACCCCCAAACAATAAAAATTAGAGGATAGATTTCTATATGGTGGCCGGGGAGAGAGAACTCAAAGTCAGTCTCTCCCCTTCTTTGATGACCTCCATGACGAGTTGATTCGTTCATGGAAGACACTTTATACTTCGAGGAAGCGTTTTCAGGGCTTCGACGAGCCACAGATTTATCTCTCCGTGCGACCATGCAGATGACTCGCACTATCGGCCGTTCAATGGCTGCATTTGTCAGCATGGAGAGGCATCTGTGGCTAAATCTTTTGGGTATTAAGTATAAGGACAGAGTGTTCCTTCTTTATACCCCAATTTCACCTTCTGGCCTGTTCCGTGACTCAGTCACGAATGAGTCAGTCATTACCAGGTTTCGGGAGGTAAAAAGAAACGAGGAAGCCTTTGTGCAATTCCTTCCTCACCGCACCCCCTCGGCACAGAGTGCAAAACAAATTGCAGGCACCTTCCCGACACCCCCATGGAACATCTCTATTCCCGCCACCTTTGGTGTTTCGGGAGCTAGAGGTCTCCAGCTAAATGTTGGGTGTTCCGTTGCTTCCTGTTGTCACCCAGGATGCGGAACATCTGACATTCCCTCAACGGAAAGTATCAAAATTGGTACCCATTTCAGAGAACCTGGCAGCTTGAAAGCTGCCGCTGAGTTTTTCTACGTGAGTCCTAAAGACAGTAGAAAAGGCTAAAGAATTCTATTTGTTTGCCATCGTCCACATTTCAATGGCATGTTTTCCACTACTGTGAAACTGGAACAAAACACATTTACTGTCACAAGAGCTGCAATATCCTCTGGTCAAAGGGGCCATAGAACATGTTCTCCTTCTAGGGAAAGAGTCAGTTACTAAAGCAGATACTTCCTGTTTCCCAAGAAGGATGAGGGATTGCATCCGATCTTAGATCTTCGAGTCTTGAACCATTTGGTCAAGGAACTCAAGTTCAAGATGTTAACTCTCAGAATGGTTATGTCACAAATACAACATCGTGATTGGTTAGTCACGATCGATCTCAGACACATATTTTCATATTGCCACAACATAGGAAGTTCCTGAGGTTCGCTTTCGGGGGCGAAGCTTTCCAATATCGGGTTCTTCCTTTCGGCCTAGCTTTATCACCTCTCACATTCACAAAGTGTATGGATGTAGTACTGGCTCCATTACAACTCTGGGGCATTCGCGTTTTTAATTATGTAGACGACTGGCTGATTCTAGCACAGTCCAGAGAATTGGCATTACAGCACAGGAATAATATCTTATGTGTTGTAAGTCAATGCCAAGAAAAGCATTCTCTCCTACCCAGAGAACGTATTTAGGGATAATATGGAATTCGATCATGATGCGGACACAGCTATCTCCCGCTAGAATCAAGACCATTCAGTATACCTGGCATTTCAGCCGTTTAAATTCGAGGTGATCCTCGGACCGGGGGTGCAGATAGCTGTGGCTGAATTCCTCTCCAGAAATTGCAGGACAGATGTTGCCCTGGCCTGAGTTGAGCGGTGGGGGTATGTGGGTATGGTTGCGTGGTCATGTGTCAGTCTATGGGAGAGAGAAAGCGGCGAGGCTTGTCAACTGTGTTGTAATTATCCCTAACACCTGTCTCTTGTTATAGTGATGGTGCAGGGAGTCCTGATAAGGCACACCAGCACATCAGTTTGGGGAGAGCGAAAGCAACAGTGTCTGCAACAGTGTCTGCAACAGTGTCATGTACCGAGTGCATTAAAGTTTATGTTACTGAGTGTGGCAAAAAAGCTACATTAACTGAGTGTTATGATAAAGCACCCAAACAATACAAGACACTGAAGGCAGAAAACAAAATGACTTGAATAAAACTGCTTCGTTGTCTCCTGGCTCCTGGTTGAGCAAAACCTTCTCACAGACATCCATGCCACCATCAAAAAACTCGAGTAGAGATAGCAGTTCACATCTCATCTCTTACCACCCAGGTGAGCCACAAAACAGGTGAAAGAAAATCTCCTGATAGAATCCCGAGAGAATAATGGCATCAACAATGCACACTGGTTCACCATCACTCAGCTGGGGAATATTCTATTTTTCCAGCCCCCTCGTTAAATCTTGTCTGTGTTAATCCTGGACCTTCCATACTATAATCAAGTGCTTTAACCCTCTGGGGTCTGAGGGTATTTTGGGCCCTGGAGAAGTTTTGACATGCCTTGACATTTGTGCTTTTTTCAGATGCTTAAAAACATATTAATGCTAAAGTCTGATAACACTGTATTCAGCACAAACAGGGCTACAATAATATGGGAGCAACATGTGTGTACATGTTTGTATTTTGAGAAAATAACGTTTATGCATGGTTTTTGAATAAACTAAAATTTTAAGTCACTGAAATAAGTTAATATATCACATACTACCACATAATATCACAAGACTTTTGAGAACTGGATCTTGTAGCCTAGAGTTTTTGCTACAAAATGATGTGAAAACCATCCTTATCACTCATTCATACAAAACAATATAGTAATGTTTGTAAGACAATTTTAGCGTTGAAAGGTAATATGCGAGGAGGCGTGAATGATCATGAATATGGATTGTAATTCACACCTGAGAGAAAAAAAGACCACTCACCTGGGCCTATCAATGAGGAATGTGACAGAAAGAGAATGAATGTGAGGAGACTTAATGATCCAAATCAAGTTTTAAGTTAAAAGAAGTAATCTGACTATATTTTCTTACATGAAGACTTTACTTCATTTTAGACCTACACTACTCTTAATATTCTTAACTCTTTTTACAATTTAAAAGAACAGTTTTCTATTTAAATATATTGTAATGTGATCAAAGCATAATTTTCAGCATCATTACTGCAGTCCTCAGTGCCACATGATCATTCAGAAATCATAATAATATGCTGATTTTCTAATATGGGCATATTTAAAGTGCATTTTACTCATTTAACCTGAACACATATTTGCAAGCACATGCTTTGTTGATGATAATGAGGCAGCATAACCTCTAGTTAAAATATAATCTAAACATTCATATTATTTTTATATCATATTACATATCATATTTATATCATACAGCATACAATTGAAATGCCTGCTTTAGCAGAAACAGCCTTTAAATGTAACTAAAACTTGCTTATTAGGACATATTTCAAATTTCAATACTCTGGATCCTGTCTGGCAAGTCTAGAAACACTCCCACTAGTAAAATATGTTAAAGTTTATATAAAATAGCATGTCAACTAATGAAAACTAATTGACTTACTCATCAGAAATTGTATCCTCGGCTGGATCACGTCTCTCTTCAAAATACAAATGTTCATCGGAGTCCCAGTCTTCTTTTGAGGAAAATGTTAACTCTTCCATACATTCCTGGAGCTTTCTCGCCTGTGTATCGTTACAAACGCGCAGAAAAAATTAATGAAATGTGTTTACAACCTCACAGTCGGGCGCGTGTACATTTGCGTTGATTGTCACAGAACATTAGCGTATGAATGGCGCGCTCTGCTGGTGGGTGGGATCACCTTACAGATAATTAGATGAACCTGTAAAAACTGTACATCGCTTTGTTTCAAACAGATTGCATTGCAGGAGAATATTTGTTTTAAATTTGAATTGGTTTATTAAAAAGTAGACATTTTCATGTTTGTGTGATAAGTATTCGCGGAGTTTCAATTAATTTTTGTGACGTGTTTCAGAAATATGTTCGTGAACTCAGAGACTGCTGAAAGCTCACATTTGTATTTTCTTTATTTTACAAAAGCACAATGTTTCATTGTTATTATGAGTGTACACAAATAAAAGTAGACTTTATAGTCTCTAATGATGTCTTACACTTATCTGTATACCCAAAAATGATGGAGTATTTTGTTGTTTCTGCTGCAATGACGAAAATATCCAGCCGGCATGTCCGTCGACCCACACTCAGACGGTCTCCTGTAGCGATCATACGCAGCTCGAGTTCTCTGAAATGGAACTATACATTTTATTGTTAAAGGCCTTGAAGTCATCCCAGATTAACTAAGGAAATACACGTAGATGCAGTCTTTTGATTTTAGCAGATTAAGGCTTTTGTTGGCGATTAATACATTTTCTAAGTAGTTAATTTTTTTTAAGAGAGTGTTGTCCCTTTTTTGACCATGATGATACAGGTATCATTCAGTGAGGAGCATCGCTGTCTGGCTGGAAGCTTATGGAAGATTATTTTGGTGTTGGTGAATTAATCAAACACACTCACCTAAACCGTGCTCTTTCTCTCTCTCTCATTTAGTGCTGAGAAAACCAAATCATTTAAATAAGTACTTTCAGACAGTTTATGTAAATTGACCATTTAAAATTAATGATTAACTTATTTCGCTTTGGGAACTCTGGTTCCTTTAAGTGAGTCAGTTCATTCAGAAGTTTTATGTAAATGAACTAATTCACATAAATGATTCTCTAATTAAGTTGAGACTCTGCACAGGCTTAAAGGGACTTTGTCAGAAATCACTTTCTTCTTTTTTGAAGCAAATTATTTAGTTAATTGCTGCTGTTTACTGTACTTTGTTATATAAAATAGGGTGGTTTTTTATCTATTACTTTGTTTAGTATAAAAATATGCTCCATTTATTGATGTCACCCTAATTCTTTAATGACACTATAATTAAATATATAACTATCACTTTATGTTATTTAGTTAAATAAATAATACTTAATGGTCTGATTATTGTATATATATATATATATATATATATATATATATATATATATATTATTATTTAAATAACTTCTATTCTACACATTTAAAATAGTAATTGGCTACAATACAAGTTACTAACAAAAAGTAGCTAACTACTGTCATGGTCCTGTCACTCTTGTCAGTCTGGGTTTTTGTGTGACAGGACCATGTCACCATGTCATCATCGTTCTATGTCTGTCTTGTGTTTTTGTTTGTTCTGTGTGAGTGTACGGCTTTGGCTGTTACTCCCATGCCATGCGCTCCTTGGTTGGTTTCATGTTCAGAGCATGATGTCTGGATCCTGACTTCCATGTCTGTTTCAGTTTCAGTTGGTGTCGGGATCCGGACATGCATGCTCCATGTTCTTTCTGTTATTAGCATGGGTGCATTGCGCTTATGTCATCAAGGTGGCATGCATTCACGTCAATCATTTATGTCTGTCTCTCACGACCACAGACAAGCTTTGCATTGCTCGCCTAGGTTATGATCTGTCTTCACGTTGTGCTGAAGTTCGGTCACTTCAGTATGAGGTGTCGGTTTTGTGTGCAGCCGAACTCTCGCACAGGTGTCCTGTCTCGCCTTGTCATGGTTTTTGCCTTGCGATGTACGCTCAGGATTTGTCTAGTGTGAGAATGCATTGCATTGCTTTATTAGCGTTGCCATGCATTCTCTCATCTTATCTGTCGGTTGGCATGGGCGCATGTTGCCTGTTGTCTTGGCGATATGCGCTTGTGCCAATTGAGTGTCTGCATTTTTGTATGAGCACTTGGCTTTGTTTTGTTTCTCATTTGCCTCGTGTCTTTCTGTCTTGCATCATACACCGTTTTCTTATCATTAGTTATTTACGGTACCGATACCAGTGAAAATTTATGTTTCTTGTTGCCAATTTCGATCCCTTAGAAAAAATGTCCAATATGACAGTGAACTATGATGATAGTGATAATGATTGAACACAATCCTCTAGCATATAAAGCCTATGCGGCTTTCTCAGTCATGTGTATATTTTAATCAAAGGTAGCCAAGGATATGGCTTGTAAAACCAATAAAATCAATTAAAAATTGTATTTGAAGTACATGATATGATTAAACCATCCAATCACAATGTCCAGTAAGTGAACTGATTAAAGAGTCTGTTTGAAAGAGCACAGAGATTAAATTGCAGCTAGAAAAATATCAAGGAAGCTTTATAAAGGATCTTTAAAAAGGATCTTTTTTATCGCACATGAAGGCCGCACCAACATCGCAGAACATGTTCATTCAAAAAAGTGTGTGGATGCTGCTAAAAGTAAGTTTGCCACAACAAATGTTAGCAATTTTTGGTCAAACAAAGTTCAGAATCTGACAAGGTGCAAACAAATGAAGGACTTTTTGCTTTTGCATTCTGTTGTGCATGGCCATAGCTTTGCACATTCATGACCTGAGAAAAGTCTTGCAGACCAGGCTGAAGGAATCATTCATACCCTCTGACATTAGAAAGCAGTTGGAATCCCTGGTTGAAGCTGGTGACATGCAAGCAGATGATTTCTTTTGTGCAGTGAGAAACTTTTATTCAGCATCAGTGGATTACCTCCAAAATTGCAGCCACTCATTGGAGAACACAGGAAAACTTGACAGACATCCCAGAGTGGAAAGACATTCAGAGCTGCCTTGAACACTTCTACTCCAGAATCCAACTACAAAGTTTGATTGATGAGACCAAGCTCTTTGATGAGTGGGCTTGTGCGAAAAACGTTGTCACTCATTGCATCACTGAGTGGAACATAAACAACATGTCTGAGAGATGGACAGACGTTTTTCGGGAGTTGGAGCGCAAGACCATCAACTTTGTAATCTTAGCCAAGGTCGTGGAGTTTGTTTTATACCTGCTTGGGACATCTGCATCTGTGGAGCACATATTCTCCTTAATGAACGCAGCATGGACACCTGATAAGATGATTTGTAAGGAAACAAAACTGCAATGCTCCCGTTAGTTTAGCAGGTGTTTGGCTGTCACCAGAAACTTCTCCTAGCAACCAACTGATAAACAATGCTTTAACGTTAGCATTTGTGCTACAGATGTACGATTATCAAAATACCCTGTTTTATACAGTTTCTGCAATGTAGGAACTTTGACTCATATGTCGATATTACTTAATAAGAGTGAATGTTTATCACTTACATTTTATATCTCCCTGAGTGCCGACATGTTTGTGTGACATCACGCACCTGCATCTCTGCGAAATTGGAGTTTACATTTCTGCATGATTTTCCCAGTTGGAATTCTGACTTCAAGTGGTATTCCATTGCACATTACCTAGTAGAGAGTTGGAGATTCTGATTTTCTGAGTTCCAGCATTACTTAATTCTTAAAAGCGCACATTGTGCCAAACCAGAATGTGAACATGACTCTGTATCCAGACAGACTGAAAAAAAAGTCCTGTGTGCTTTTAACTACTCTGGTTTCATTAAACCAGCCAATCATATCAGGATTTACTAACTAACACTTTAATGGTGACTGTGGCAGCGGGGGCGTGGACAAGCGCCCGTCTGGGGAGAGAAGGAGCGGTAAGCGCGCTTACACCTGAGCTAAATTATGCCTAACATCTGTTTCTAATTACAGTAAACATGGGGAGAGCGGCATAAAAAGCTGACATGGCGAGCAGCTCAGCAGAGAGAGACAGACTAGAGTCCAGTGTCTGCGTGTATGAAGCTAAAGTCTAAAGTTTTGTGAAGTGTTTATGAACTGTGAACTGAAGGCAGAAAATAAAGAGCCTTACCTGTCTCACTATTCCCATCCTCTGATTACTTCTACAGTGACAAATTTTCAAACAGGTTTTCCGAATATTCCCAGCAACTTCTATTGTTTGTCAAACGGATAGTCCCGCCCCAAGCTCTATTGATTGAGTCAGAAATCAAACTGTTAGGATGTCCAAGCAAACAGAAGAATGTATTGAAAGGGTCACAGTGTTATACTTTTTATAGTAATAAACCTATGAATGGTTGACTCTGCACAGTGAACTGTAAAGTATTTTACATCAGAAAAATTACTAGCATCATAAAGACTCTTTTCAAACATTGGTCCATCAAGACAGTACCTGAAATAGAATACTGACTGTAGAAGAAGACAGCTTAGGTTAATGCCCACTTTTGGCACCCCTTGCAGCAATGCTAAGAATGCCACCCAAACTTTCATTATGTTATGTTATGTTAATTAGGCATTGTGCTCTGACATATTTCAGAGCCGTTTTAGGCCAGGCAGTCCATAATGCCAATGTTAATACAGTTGTTTGGACATGTCAGTGTACCATGGATTTTTCTAACATAAGTGCTCTTCAAACACAGCCACTGGAGCATGACCTCATAGATCACATAAGAACAATATAGAGATGCGATAATATGACCACATGAGAACATTCTACGCTCTGTCCATCAGTATGCACAAGCCCTGTGCACATTTCATGTTAAACGTGTGCATCTGTCATGGTTTATGCCATGCTACTTTGAACTGTGCAGTTGCTCCCAGAAAGCACACTTTCAAACAGTGGCAGTTCACTTTATTAAAGCTTCTCATTTGACACTGAATACCTGAGAGCAGAACGGCACCACAAACACACTTGATGTCTGTGAGTGTTTAGCGCATGTGTGTGTCAGACAGGAAAACTGTTGTTGGTGTTAGCAGAAACACAAAGGGAATTTGCGTTGTGTTATGGGGTTTTATTTTATTGTATTCTTGGGTAGAAATGTTGCAAACATGTCGTAGAGATCAAGGCTTTTCATTGAGACGACATTCTGCTGGATTAAATTTAGATGGTGGGATTTTAAATTTAAAACATGAACACATTTGAAAATGGAGATTTGATAAGTATCAAATAGGTCATTAGTAGCTGTTGAGTGTTTTCAGTGTACAAACAAGCTTGACAATAAGTGTGTTACACACACCAAAATCTGATTTATTTGAGCACTAATCTGCAAGATGTTTAAACAAGCAGTTAATGCCACAGAGGAAATGAGAAGCACTCCAAATACACCAAGTGCACTTGAAATACAAAGCACATGGGCAATAAATGCCATGTGGAAAGAGACACTCAGAATATTTTAGTGGGCAAGGGTCATTGCTTTACTTGACTGTTAAACTGCTATATACAGTGGAGTACATTCATTATATAAGTATATTTTTTTCAGTTTATTATGTTGCAGCCTTATGCTAAAATATTTTTTTAAAAATTCCCACCTCAATCTACACTCCATTCCCCATAATGACAACACCTATAAAAAAAGCCTTTTTATTGATAACTTTGCAAATTTATTAAAAAGAAAAAACTTAAAAATCACATTGGCATAAGTATTCAGACCATTTCCGATGACACTGGAAATTTAGCTCAGGTGCATCCCATTTCTCTGGATCACCTTTGAGATGTTTCCATATGTGTCAAATTCAATTGATTGGACATGATTTGGAAAGGCACACACTTGTCTATATAAGGTGTGAATGCATATCAGAGCAAAAACCAAGCCATTAGGTCAAAGGAACTGCCCGTTGAGCTCAGAGACAGGATTGTATTGAGGCACAGATCTAGGGAATGCTACAAAAAAATTGTCTCCATTGAAGGTTCTCAAGAGCACAGTGGCCTCTATAATTCTGAAATGGAAGAAGTTTGGAACAACAAGGACTCTTCCTAGAGCTGCCTGTGGAATTGGGGGAGAAGGGCCTTGGTAAGAGAGGTGAACAAGAGCTCTTGTTGAGCTTCAGAGATTATGTGTGGAGATGGGAGAAACTTGCAGGAGGACAACCAGACTGTGAGAAACAAGATTCTCTGGTTTGATGAAATGAAGATTGAACTGTTTGGCCTCAATTCCAAGTATCATGTCTGGAGTAAACCAGGCCCCACTCATCACCTGCGAAATAATATCCCAGTGGTATAGCATGGTGGTAGAAGCATCATTCTGTGTCGGGTGTTTTTCAGCAGCAGGGACTGGGGGACTGGTCAGAGCTGAAGGAAAGCTGAACGCAACAAAATACAGAGATATCCTTAATGAAAACCTGGTCCAGAGCGCTCAGGAACTCTGGGCCGAAGGTTCACGTTCCAACAGGACAATGACCCTAAGCACACAGCAGAGACAACACAAGAGTGGATTAGGGACAACACTGTGAATGTCCTTGAGTGGCCCAGCCAGAGCCTGGACTTGAACCCAATCGAACATCTCTGGAGAGACCTTAAAATGACTGTCCACCGATGGGTCCACATTCAACCTGACAGACCTTGAGAGGATCTGCAGAGAATAATGGCAGAAAATCCCCAAATCCAGGAGTGCAAAGCTTTTTGCATCATACCCAAAAAGACTTGAGGCTGTAATCACTGACAAAGGTGCTTCGACTAAGTACTGAGTTAAGGTTCTGAATACTTATGTCGATGTGATGTGATCATTTTCAAAGTTATCAAAATGGTTTTTTTTTCTTTTTCATTATGGGATATGGAGTGTATACTGATGTGAAAACAAATAATTTAAAGCATTTTAGCATAAGGCTGCAACATAACAAAATGTTAGATGAATTGGGTCTGAATACTGTGATTGCACTGTATATATTACGGGTTTGCAGCAAGCCATTATCTTAAACCAGAAGTGCATCAAATCTAAGTAAAACACATTTTTAAATGTTACTCTCGCATTTATATTTTCTATTAATAAAATATGCTTTGTATATGCCCTTTAATAATAATAGCGTAATAATATTTATATTAATAATAGTAACAATAGTAATAATAATTATTATATTTAGGGCCCAAGCACTGAAAATGCAGAGGCCCTATTGTTCTTCTAAGGATTATTATTTTTAATGTTAGGGCCCGAGCACTGAAATTGTGGAGGCCCTATTTTTCTTCTAAGGATTATTATTTTTATTATTATTATTATTATTATGCTTCTTTTCAAGGTTTTTGGTACTTTTTGGTGCATAACATGTGTGGAAACTCTTGAAAGTACACACTCAGAGTCACTGGCAAAGTTGGGGGGGGGGGGGGGGGTCATGCAGGAGAGGGTGCTGTGTCCACCTTACATTGTTTTCCAGAAGCCAACAGGTGGAAATGGACCCATGGTGCTTGGGCCCGACATCGCTGCTCGCAGCTATATTATTATTATTATTATTATCATCATCATTATATAATTTTTATTTAAAGAAATATATATTCGTTTTTTTCTTACCAGATGAAGCTGAATTTGTAGGCTACATTAATTGTGGAATAAGATGCCGTTTCTGCTGGTATTTCAGATATTAATATCTGCATGACACAGAATGTTCAATGAACAACTACATTTCTAAAAAAATTAAAATTAATAGTAACTGAGTACGGTCACTGGACTTCCTGTTGGTGACGGCACCCTGCACGAGAGTTTGTTTTTAGCCTGCTTAGCATTGCTTATTCTTATTCTCAAACGTTCATCGTTATATTCATCGTTATATCCTTGGTCATTTTACTGCGTTTCAGGTTTTTCTTCTTTTCTACTGTTTCATCTGCGTGTATTTTACCTGTTGCTGCTGGCACCTACCTAGAGTCTGTATCCTGCTAGTTTTTTTAGCAACGCTTATATATCTGTTTTCAGCCTTTAATCCTTAACATCTGCCATTTTTAAGCGAGCATCGGGTTTTTCCTCGTATTATTCTCTTATCGCGATTAATCTGCGTGCATTTTTTCAGTGCGCACATGTTTTTTCTCCTCTGCGGTACACAGATTATTGCATCGATCTCAAAGCACCGCTTATCAAGAACAACCAACAACAACAAAGAATTTTGTGAGGGATCCACATCAATCTCAAACCCTCACCGCTCAGGAACAACAACAATTTTGCGGTAAGTCATGGCATATGCTCATGTTATTTCTTCCTGCATTGCATGTCACGTTTACAATAACCTCCTCCATCAGCAGTGAGGGATTCACATGTGATAAATGTAAGGAATTAGTCAGGCTGATGGAGAAGGTTAATGAGTTAGAGACTTGCATCTGAATGCTAGTGTAGGTCAGTGAGAAAGAGAAGCCGGTAGAAACTGTTTCAGATGCGAGCAGTACAGAGAGCAGCATACACACTTTGGTTCCGGCTGTAGAGCCCCTGGTCAAACTTGAACAAAACAAACAAATTAAAAATACACATCATATAAAAATAGGGCTACTAAACATTAGATCTCTTTCTACCAAAGCAATAATTGTTAATGAAATGATTACAGATCATAGATTGGATGCGTTCCGTTTGACTGAAACCTGGCTTAAACCAGATGAATATATTAGTTTAAATGAATCTACTCCCCCAGGTTATTGTTATAAACATGAGCCTCGTCTGAAGGGTCGAGGAGGAGTTGTTGCTACAATTTACAGTGAAGTTTTTGGTGTTACTCAGAGGACAGGATATAAATGTAAGTCTTTTGAACTAATAGTGCTTAATGTGACACCGTCAGATATAAATAAAAAAATCTGTTGTCTTTTGTCCTTGCTACAATGTATAGATCACCCAAGCCTTATTCTGATTTCCTTTGTGAATTTGCTAATTTTTAATCAGATCTCTTAGTTACTGTAGATAGAGCTATAATTGTTGGTGACTTCAACATTCACATAGATAATGAAAATGATACATTGGGATTAGCATTTATCAATATTGTCAACTCTCTTGGAGTCAGACAAAATGTAACGGGACCAACTCATCACCATAATCATATACTAGATTTAATTCTGTCATATGGAGTTGATGTTGATAATATGGAAATTCTGCAGCAGAGCGATGACATCTCGGATCATTACCTCATCTCTTGTATGCTGCAATCAGCTAATGTTCCCTTTACAAAAAGCTTCACTATGATACTGCACTGAAAAGCGATTTGGGAACACGTCTCTGTTGTGACCAACTGTGAATATGTTTGCAACACGTCAATGAACATTACACCAGCAGAGGCTATAAATTCCGGTCAATCATTGGACGCACCTGGCGCAGTGGCTATAAATTAGATGCGTCACCGGAGCATCATCAGATCTTTTGTCTTCAGAGCCATTCTGTGTTGTGTGCTATCACAAGCCTGTCAAACTTTCTTTCCTCTGTTAGGAGTTAGAATCTGTTAGGCAGTGTGCAGTGAACCTTTTCTCCTTTCTCTTGATAAAAATGACTGAAAATCAGGGCAAACGATGCGTGTTCACCTGTCTCCTCTCTATGGCCAAGAGGGACATGCATCAGTTTTGCTTTGTTTGTTTGGGGGAAGAGCATGCTGCTCTCAGGTTGGGGCGTGGCTGGTGCAAGCATTGCGATCTGCTTTCGGGCAAAATGCTTCGCGCTCGCCTCGCTTACTTTCGGGGAGTCAGCGCCCACACATCACTCGTGGGGCTCTCGCATGGATCTGACTGAGGGGCGAGAGACGGGTCTGTCCCTTTCGCTTGCTCTCTCCCCAGACCCAGCTGGTCCTTCCCGTGATCTCGAAGCACACTCCGGCGCTCATCATGAGGGGGACCTTGAATCTCTTGGTTCGGCAGATTTTGAGTTACCCACCTCCGAGCATTCCGGGTTTGATAATAAATCAGCAGAGGAATTACTCGACGTGGTTACTCGTGCGATGGCCAGGCTTCAGATAGACTGGCCACGCCAACAAGAGACTGCCAAATGCTCCAAATTGGAGGATAGATTTCTGTCTGGTGGCCGGGCGAAGGGAATGCCTCATCAGTCCCTTCCCTTCTTTGATGACCTCCACGACGAGCTTTCTCATTCATGGAGGAAACCTAATACTTCCCGTGTCCATGTGCCCTCGACGTCGGTATATTCGACTATCGTGGGTGCTGAGACACGGGGGTATTCGATGATGACGCCGGTTGAGGAGACACTTGCAGGTTATCTCTCACCGGGCTTGGCATCATCGCACAAAATGCACGGATACCGCACTGGCTCCTTTGCGACTCTGGGGTATCCGCATTCTGAATTACATAGACGACTGGCTGATACTAGCGCAGTTCCAAGAACTGGCAGTTCAGCACAGGGATATCATCTTAGCTCATCTGGTTTCTCTGGCTCTGAGACTCAACGTCAAAAGAGCGTTCTCTCTCCCACCCAGGGAATTACCTATCTGGGAGTTATATGGAATTCGATCACAATGCGGGCACATTTGTCTCCCGCTCGTATCATTTCCATTCAGAACACCCTGAGCAAAGTCAGGCTAGGTCAAGGTTGCACTGCTCGTCAGTATCACTGACTACTAGGTCTCATGGTGTCTGCGTCCACAGTGATCCCTTTGGGCCTTCTTCACATGAGACCGTTCCAGCTGTTGCTAAAAGCCTGGGGGTTTCATCCAAGGGCCCCTAAGGCAAATAAGGGTTACGTGCCGTGGGCTTCATTCCCTTTCTATGTGGTTCAGACCCCGGTTTCTTAACTTGGGTCCCACTCTAGGTGCGTCTTGTCGTCGCAGGCTGCCAACAACAGACGCCTCCCTGACGGGCTGGGTTGCGGTCTTAAGTGGTTGTCCAGCTCAAGGGGAATGGGAGGGTCGTCCTGAAATACTTCCTCCAGAGGCTGCCATGTCTTGGTGCGGGTGGACAACACAACAGCAGTCTCCTACATAAATTATCAAGGAGGTCTACGTTCATGCCAGCTAACTCCCTGGCACATCGGATTCTCCTTTGGGCCCAGGGCAAATTCCTGTCACTCAGGGCAGTTTATATCCCTGGATGCCTGAATGTGGGAGCAGATTTACTGTCCAGACAGAAGTTACCGACGGGGGGAGTGGAAACTCCACCCTGAGGTAGAAGAGCAAATCTGGGTGAGATTTTACAGTGGACCTCTGAGAAGAGGATTGCGCAATGTCCCCTCTACTTCTCTCTGAGTCACCCAGCCCCCCTGGGTCTGGACACGATGGTGCATACATGGCCCAGAATGCGCCTGTATGCATTTCCCCCAGTTTCCCTGCTCTTGCTGACCTGTCATGAGTCTTGGCCAGAGTTCGCCAGCAAGGGTCTTGCCTCTTACTGATAGCGCCGCGCTGGCCAAACAGGGTATGGTTCTCGGAGATAATGTCTCTCTTCGACGGCTCGCCTTGGGCAATTCCGAACAGGAGGGACCTTCTGTCTCAGGCACAGGGGACAATATTTCATCCCCGACCCAAGCTGTGGAACCTTCACGTTTGGCCCCTGAAGGGTACCAACTGAGGGACACAGGGCTTTCACCTGAGGTTATCGAGACCATGGCTCCCTCTACCAGAAGGAGCTATGCCAATAAATGGGGCAATAGTCCTTGAGGGCCTGGTTTTGACCCCCTTTGAAGCTCTAGAGTCAGCGTCTAACAGACTTCTGACTCTCAAGATGGTTTTTCTTATGGTTATTACCTCTCTTAAGAGAATTGGGGACGTACAGGCTCTGTCTGTTTTGCCAGCCAGTTTAGAGTTTGCCCCAGGAATGACCAAAGCAATTTTGCACCCTCATCCCGATTACCTGCCTAAGGTGCCTTTCTTGACCTTAAACCCGGTCACACTTGAAGCCTTCTGCTCCCCGCCGTTCTCTATGGTGGAGCAGGAAAGACTTCACAGACTTTGTCCAGTCCGTGCCCTTCAGACCTATGTCCACCGTTTGCCATGGGGGCCGCAACTGGTGGGCGGCCGCCACCAAGCAGACTATGTCACATTGGGTGAGGGACGCTATTACACTGGCCTACGAGGCACGCGGTCAAGCTTCGCCTGTAGGCATCAATGCTCACTCTACCAGAGGGGTCGCCTCCTCTCAAACCATGGCCAGAGGGGTCCCTCTGCAGCATGTTTATGATGCGGCAGGCTGGTCCTTTCCACACACATTCATTAGATTCTACAGCTTGGATGTTCATGCAACTCTGGGCTCTTATGTCCTTGAGTCGACATCTCAAGCCCATGTCTGAGCCCTCTCACGCTCTTGTGAGCACACTATGCAACCGTAGGGGGTCCGGACAGCCACAGTGCGGCGGCGTGGGTATTCTCGTTCCCAAAGCACTTTTCAGCGCAGAATCATAGTGAAGCTTTTTGTAAAGGGAACGTCTCGGGTTACTTAAGTGTAACCCTTGTTCCCTGACAAAAGTGGAACGAGATGCTGTGCTTTTCTGGGATGCCCCAGGACTGCTCTTCAGACAAAATACCTGATGATATTCCGGTGACACATCTATTTATAGCCACTGCTCCAGGTGTGTCCAATGATTACACAGGCAGAGGCTATAAATTCCGGTCAATGTTCATTCACATATTCACAGCTGGTCACAACTGAGACTTGTTCCCAACACTTTTTTCAGAGAACAAGGGTTACACTTAAGTAACCCGAGACGTTATTCAATCTACACCACGCTATCGTTCAGGTAGAACTATTCTTTCGACCACTAAAGATAGCTTCACAAATAATCTTCCAGATACATCTCATACACTCAATAAACCACAAAGCCCAGAAGAACTTGATGAAATAACAAAAACAGTCTTCTCTAGCACTGTTGATATTGTTGCCCCACTTTGATTAAAGAAAATTAATGAAATAAGCCCTGCACCATGGTACAATGATCACACTCATGCTCTCAAGAGAGCAGCATGGAAAATGGAGCGCATGTGGGAAAAATACAAAATTAGAAGTATTTCATGGTGCATGGAAGGATAGTGTCTGTAGATACAGACAGGCACTAAAAGCTGCCAGGTCAGCATATTTTAGTAAACTCATAGAAAATAACCACAACAATCCTAGATGTTTATTCAGTACTGTAGCTAAATTGGTTAGAAATAAAGCCTCAACAGAACCAGATATTACATTGCAGCACAAGAGTAATGACTTCATGAATTTCTTTACAGATAAAAATTAATAATCAGAAATAATATTGGAATTATGCAATCGGCTGTCAAAGCACCTCAGAAAACAGTGTCTAATAATTTTCCTCACGTGCAACTTCAATCCTTCTCTGTCATAGGTCATGAAGAGCTAACAAAACTTATCGAAACATCAAAAGCCACAACATGTTTGTTAGAACCTATACCAACTAAGCTCTTAAAAGAGGTATCTCCTGTAATTTAAGAACCTCTTCTTAATATTATTAACACTATGCTTAGGACATGTCCCAAGAAACTTTAAAATGGCAGTTATCAAACTGCTTATTAAGAAGCCACAACTTGATCCTGGAGAACTGGCTAAGTATAGACCAATTTCAAATCTCCCGTTTATGTCAAAAATACTAGAAAAGGTAGTATCCTCCCAAATGTGTTCATTTCTACAGAGAAATAGTATATACGAAGAATTTCATTCAGGATTTAGGCCTCATCACAGTACAGAGACTGCACTTATCAGAGTTACAAATTTTAGCAGAACGCTACCACTTTGTCTATGTAAATGAGGAATTGTCAAACCCGTTATTAATTTTATCTGACTCCAATTTTATATTAATCTGACTCCAATTTTAAGTTGACCTCTAATTTAGATTAAAGCTCTTAAATACTTTCTGATCATTCTTTTATTTTAATCATTTAAGTTATTGATTACTCTGAATCCTCTTCTATTCATTTACCTTTTGATCAGTTTCTAATGAGATTCAAACTGATAGTCTTTAAGTGGCTTCCTCCTACATTAAAGCTTCAGTTATGATATAAATGATTCTTAAAATTGTATACTCCTGCTCGGTTCCTCCAGAGCAGTTTCTCCTATTTTAAAGAACCAGTATTGATATAAATGATTTCAGAGTAATACAGAATAAATCAAAAAGTAACAATTTATTTGCCAGGTAAGATTTAAAACACAAGTTAAAGAAACAAGTCAAAGAACATACCTGGCAGTTGAGAAAACTACATGTAATTTCAAAGCATGGGAAATCTGAATGCAGATTTCTGTTATTAAAGTTACACACAGTGAGGTGTGGGATCATCTGACTACAGAGAACCTTGAGCTCTGAGCCAGCCTTCCTTAAATATCCAGACAGAATACACATTGTGTACCAAAATGGTATTATCCTTTGAGAATTTTGGGGTGAATGGGTTCTTGGCTTCCTGGTGTTAAACCTTCAAGGGAGGGGATAGACCTCCAGAGTTATTCAGTATATTATATATTAGTCCTTATAACTTTGTTGTCATTGAGTTTTATAAACCAGGGGACAAAACACCGAAATTACCGGCCAGGTTGAACTGCATTTCACATCCCTGATCTCTGCTTGCATCATCTCGGTCCATTGATGGACTACGATCTTGAAATGGAATGCATAGACTAACAATTGCCAACAAAAGCCTTCATCAGCCAATTATCAAGGACAAGTGCATCTATGTGAAAATCTGCAGTTAATCCAGTATGGACTTCAAAGACATTGGTCATTAATCTTACAGTTCAAACATAATCAATGTTTGAACACTGACCCTTAACACTTACTTAGTTTAATCATTTTAAACCATGACTTTAACTATACATAAGTAATATTTACATTATATTCATGATTTTAGCCAGAGGGGAACTGGCCGCCACAGTGAGTCTGGTTTCTCCGAAGGTTATTTTTCTCCCATTAACCAACATCTTATGGAGTTTTGTGTTCCTTGCCACAGTCGCTTTCAGCTTGCTCACTGAGGTTATTAATACAATTATTATTGAATTACTTATTTTTAAACACGATTACCAATCGTATTTTATTTAATTACTCAATGATGATTCATCAGCATTATAGACATTACAGTTTTATCATCGGTTAATGCCTGATCTTCTGTAAAGCTGCTTTGAAACGATGTGTGTTGTGAAAAGTGCTATACAAATAAAATTGACTTGACTTGACAAAAAACACATTTGTGCATGGAACTACTTTCTTATGTGATGTCATATTTTCCCTCTATGTTCATGTGTCTTGTTTTTATTGGTTTATTGTTTAATTATCTTATTTAGAGTTCTGTTTTTTTTCATTGGTTTATGTTCCCCCATGTCATGTATTTAAGCCCTCATGTTTGCTATTGTCCTTTGTCTAGTATTACTGGTGTAGCGTCATGTGTAGTCATAGTCAAGTCTAGGTTAATCTATAGAGTCAAATCCATGTTTATGTTTTGTTTATGTTTCACGTTTGGATTTATGGTTTTTGGATTTCACAATCGTAAATAAATTGCACTTGGGTTCACTTCATCATCATCTTCGTCTACTCCAATGTCCTGCCTGCCAAAACGTTACAGTAATAATATGAGCGATCATGGCATGCTGTTGAATATAAACACTGAGTGACGCTGACTCAGTTCACGTGACCAACTGGCTCATGTTACAGACAAAAATGGTGATTTGCCTCCATCTGCTGGCTAAAATACATATTGTCACAAAATTAAATGTAAAGAGACAGATACTCTTAACACATCTGCACTGCTCTTACACTTTCGTTTAGAACGGCACTAACACAAGTGGAGTGATACACACTGTAACGAATGGAGCAGACGAGGAGCGGGGATCTAGGTGCAGCTTTATTGAAAGTAACTGAGACAAACGACTAAAACACAGGAACAAACAAAACATCCATGATGGGAAAACAAAAGTAATTAATAGGGAAACATCCAAGACTGGGTCAGACAGGAACTCAGGCTGGAACACAGACATAAAGGTTTAGCAAACAACATACAACGACCGACACTGGGTGGAGAAAACAACAGGGTTTAAATACACTAGGATAACGATAAACAGGTGAAGACAATGACAGACAGATGGCAGTGATGAGGGCAGTGAATTCTGGGAAATGTAGTGAGGGAGAGATGACAGGGGATAAACACAAGGCAGACAACAGGGAATTGTAACAGAATCCCCCCTCAAAGGGGCGGATTCCAGACGCTCCTAAACAGAAAAGAACAAAAAAAACAAAATGTCCTAGGAGTGAAGGGGGAGCTCGGGGTGGGCAGACAGACCAAGGAGGGCACGAGGGGCAGACGGACAGTCCACGAGGGCACAAGGGGCAAACAGGCAGACCACAGGGAGCAGGGAGACCAAGGGGATGACCTCGAGGTGGGGGCTGGGTCAGGAGGTCGGGGAGGCGGACACCGGACAGACAGAGTGGGTCAGAAGGCTGGGGTGGAGGCCACAGGACAGGGACAGGTTCAGGGGGCCTGGGAGGTGGCTGCAGGACATGGGATGGGTCAGGAGGTCAGGGGATCTGGGAGGTGGCCACAGGACAGGGGACGGGTCAGGAGGGACGGTGTCAGGGGATCTGGGAGGTGGCCACAGGACAGGGGACGGGTCAGGAGGGACAGGGTCAGGAGGTCTGGGAGGTGACCACAGGACAGAGAATGGCTGAGGAGGGACAGGGTCAGGGGGCCTGGGAGGTGGCCGCAGGACAGGGGACGGGTCAGGAGGTCTAGGAGATGGCCGTAGGACAGGGATCGGGTCAGGTGGCCGTGGAAGGCGAAGCCGTGGAGGACTTCAAGGGCGGAGCCGTGGAAGGCGGAGCCATGAAGGACCTCAGAGGCAGAGCCATAGAAGACTTCAGAGGTGGAGCCGCGAGAGGCGGAGCCCTGGAGAACTTCAGAGGCGGAGCCGAGGTAGGTGGAGCCGTGGAAGGCTCAAGGGGCGGAGACGAGGAAGATGGAGCCATGAAGGACTTCAGGGGCAGAATCGTGGAAGGCGGAGCCGTGGAAGGCTCTGGTGATGTGGAAGGCTCGGAAGGCGGAGCCGTAGAAGGCGGAGCCATAGGAGGCGGAGCTGTGGAGGTCTCGTGGGGTGGAGCCGTGGAAGGCTCAAGGGGCGGAGCCATAGGAGGTGGAGCCAACTTCAAAGGTGGAGCCGTGGTAGGCTCCAGGGGTAGAGCTGTGGAAGGCGGAGCCGTGGAAGGCTCTGGAGACGTGGAAAGCCCGAGGGTTAGAGCCGTGGAAGGCTCAAGGGGCAGAGCCGAGGAAGGCGGAAACCCGGGAGGCTCGAGAGGCGGAGACCCGGTAGGCTCGAGAGGCCGAGGTCTGGGAGGCTCGAGAGGTTGGGCCCTGGGAGGCTCGAGAGGCGGAGCTGTGGGAGGCTCAAGAGGCGGAGCCGTGGGAGGCTCGAGAGGCGGAGCCCCGGTAGGCTCGAGAGGCCGAGGTCTGGGAGGCTCGAGAGGTTGGGCCCTGGGAGGCTCGAGAGGTGGAGCCGTGGGAGGCTCGAGAGGCGGAGCTGTGGGAGGCTCGAGAGGCGGAGCCCTGGGTGGCCCAGGAGGCGGAGCCCTAGAAGGCGGAGCAGTGGAGGGCTCAGGAGGCGGAGCCAGAGAAGGCGGAGCCGTGGAAAGGTCGAGAGGCGGAGCCGTGGGAGGCTCGAGAGGTGGAGCCCTGAGTGGCTCGAGAGGCGGAGCCGTGGGAGGCTCGAGAGGCGGAGCCCTGGGTGGCTCGAGAGGCGGAGCCCTGGGAGGCTCTGGAGGCGGCACCCTGGGAGACTCGGGAGGCGGAGACTCTTGGACGGTCAAGGCGACTGGCTCTGGCTCTGGGACAGTCGAGGCTACAGGCTCTGGCTCTGGTACGGTCGAGGCTACAGGCACTGGCTCTGGCTCTGGGACAGTCGAGGCTACAGGCGCTGGGTCTGGCTCTGGGGACGGAAGGCGTGGAAGGCGGAGACTGGAGAGCGGAAGCCTTTCTTCTTCTCCTCCTCCTCCTCCGGGGGTACGAGGCTGACAACGCTGGCTCCGGGAAGGACTAGGCTGACAACACTGGCTCTGGGACGGACGAGGCTGACAACGCTGGCTCCGGGATGGACGAGGCTGGCAACGCGTTGGAAGTGGCAGGCGTGGGCATTGGCTCGTTGGCCGTGGTAGGCGGGGGATACCCAGAAGCCCAGCCCGGAATCGAGAGAGGAGGCTCCTCCGCAGCGAAAGTCTCCAGGATGAGCTCCACATGTTCATGCCAGGTGTAATCTCCTATCTCCGGCAACTCCCACCATCGGTGTTTGGGTAGACCAGGCCTATACACAGACTTAAGGGTCTTGTCATCCCAGCCGGTGAGACTGGCTATGCTGGAGAAGTAGTGGGTGAACTCACGAATGGTTAGATCTGCCTGGGACAGCTCCATGAAGAAAGCTGCTAGATCCATTGTTGGTCGGTCATTCTGTAACGAATGGAGCAGACGAGGAGTGGGGATCTAGGTGCAGCTTTATTGAAAGTAACTGAGACAAACGACTAAAACACAGGACAAACAAAACATCCACGATGGGAAAACAAAAGTAATTAATAAGGGAAACATCCAAGACTGGGTCAGACAGGAACTCGGGCTGGAACACAGACATAAAGGTTTAGCAAACAACATACAACGACCGACACTGGGTGGAGAAAACAACAGGGTTTAAATACACTAGGATAATGATAAACAGGTGAAGACAATTACAAACAGATGGCAGTGATGAGGGCAGTGAATTCTGGGAAATGTAGTGAGGGAGAGATGACAGGGGAAAAACACAAGGCAGACAACAGGGAATTGTAACACACACATTGAAGCATCCAAGTGTCCAAGTGCTGATGGTGTGAGACCATCAGTACTCATGGAACGTCTCTTTACCAATTAGATTTGACGAACTAACTGTTCTATCTATCGATCAGTCTGTCTGTCTGAATTTATGTCTCTGGTCATCAGTCTTGAATGGTTCAAGCACATCAGCATCACCTTCCATTTTCAAGACAATTAGCTTATAAATTAATTTACAATTGCTCATTTTACAAGTAGCAGCATTGAATGTAATCACAAGGCAGAACCTAAATCAGTGTAATTGAGAAAAGGCCTACAGCATACTTGATAATGAATAGCGGACTAATAAGGACACTAAATGTTTGGTTGGGAGGTGTGAGGAGTCTGTCGCTGTCCTGCAAACAGTGCTCCATGAACTGCATCCTCCATTCCTGCAGCACACATGGTGCCGGTGTAAATGCACACTGTAGAATTTTTCGTCAACAGATAAATTATTTTCATTTTAATAATATTAGCATTAACAAGTATGGGGTCAGATCAGATCAAGGGTCAGATCAAGTAGAAAATGTGTCTAAAAGGGGCTGTAATCGCTTATAGCCATTTCACTAACTCCCACCATTTTGCCAATAACAACCACACATCCTCTCAACCATCCTCTTGCCATCAACTGGTGGGTCATAACTTAAAAATGGATCATATATTAGTTAAGAGTGGCAGAATACTGACAATATAATTTGTGGTGCACAACATGAATAGTTAGGAAAGCAAAATAAATAGACATATCAGTTTTTAAAAGGGAAGAGAAACATGTATATTTTATTGATAACAAAGGCCATGCATCCAACTAAATTCTACAGTATTTTGGCTCAAATTCACTTCACTGTCACTTGGTAGAAGCTCGTCAAATTAAACAGATTGCCAACATGGACAAGTTGCATGACATGAAAACCATGAACAAAACTATATAAGATAAAATAAAATACAAACAAACATTAAAATAAATAAATAGGATTTATGGGTTTGGTCCTGTGTTGGGTCAACACCGTGTCCAATGTAAAATCTGGGTCAAGTCAAATGATTTTTATTTGTATTGCGCTTTTCACAACACACATCATTTCAAAGCAGCTTTACAGAAAATCATGCATTAACAGAAGATAAAACATTGCAATATCTATAAAGTCTTAGAGTGATCATTGTGTAGTTTGATAAATATGATTTTATCCATGGAAGGACCATCAGATTTGCACAACTCTAAGACATTTCATCTTAATCTAGCCTTGCTAGATAATGCTGAAAATCATTTTGAACTGTGGTAACATTTGTACCTGACAAATTAATGATTATAGACTGATGGAACTCTTTAAAATGTGTGTAGCGATGTGCAATCACCTATAATTGATAAATATAAGCTTACATTTTGTATGATTCATCTCATTCTACTAAGAATGTTAACTATAAGGCTTACATGATAAAATCCATGTTGTATAACCCATGAATTAACCAGTATTATTTTGTAACCAAGGATTTTCATGTTTTGTTACCTACACATATAACATCCATGAAAAAAATGTCATGTTTAGTCATTAAGCATTCACTGGTGTATGCAGAGAAAGCTGATGACAACGAATATCATGTCTCTTGTACCATTCTCAAGATATAAAATCTCATGATTAAATATGCACTACTTTTGAGCGGGAAATTTTTAAGTCTCTGAAACAAAGGACCATAACCCAAGTGTCAGAAAAGACAGCCCAGTTGACCATGTGACTCTGAAAAGTCACTTCTGATTGGCGCAGGACACCTTTGGGGATGCGGGCAATTTCAGTTCAAATATTTCCAAACAGGAATAACACGCTCTCTTGCATCTCTTGTCTCTCCTTCTTCGCTCTTCCTCTCTTCTGCCTGCACGTGCTTCGTGTGGTTACTCTGCTGACGGCCAGGTCCATGCCATGTGAGGTTCAAGGAAGCTCGGGACTCGACGTCCCGAGAAAACTCATCACTCTCTTCAAAGCTAACCTCATAATTCATACAGACAAAATCATCATTCATACAGAGATGCAAAACATCGATGGAACGAACTTTCGACCAAGAACCAAGCAACACAAAGAACGCAAGGAAACACCAAAAAAACACAAGTACATCTCCAATATTGTGCTCAAAGTGCTGGTGTATTAATTTAATAATTTGGGTAATCCGATAGCAAATCGATGTATACTCAAAGAAGTATAACTGTTTCTTAAGGTACTGACAACAGACTCCATAAATGTTATTTTCACTGTACTGAATATTTATTTCACATTATGTCAGCCAGTTGACACATTATGTCACAACCTGTTTTGTGTATATACGAATGTGTTAGATTAGATTTATGATTAGGATAGTTATAAAGTTTGTCTGTGTTCAAAGACGACGTGACTGTGGTATATTTTGATAAATAATCTCATCCCTGTTTCTAAAAGATTTCACTGCAAAGCTGTACCTAAATATGTGTGATATTATTTTCAATAAGCCATGAGAATTATATCACTCCAATAAGTGAATTAATCATAATTCACTTATTCCTTACAGTACAAATTGTGAGCTGATACAACTAGATGTTGTATTACGATTTCAATGGCTGAGAATTTATTAAGACAAATAATCTAGTTATTTATCTCATTTATAATGGTTGTCGAATGCGACTAATTCCATTGTACATTTCATTACCTAATAATGTACAATAAGGACAGAGAGTTCATTGCTCACATATTTCGAGACCCTAAATTCCCTTCTAAATTTAGCATACCAAATATCCTTACATATAATGGTGTGAAAATTAGGGGAATTTAATGTTCATTCCTAAATGTCACATTTCCTTTATTCCCTACACAATGTTTGATTTCTTTGATACACTCTGCTAATTTGGATTATTGTGAATATTTGTTGGGTTTAGAATAAATATAAAGTGGGGTATAGTCAGCATAACAGTGGAAAGTTATTCCATGATTCCAGATAATATCACCCAGGGAAAGCATGTAGAAAAGCAGACGCGCTGAAACTGTTCCTTGTGGCTCTCCATACTTAACTTATGTAATGAAATGACAATTACTTTTACACATACAAAGTGGTAGCAGTCTGATAAATAGGACCTAAACTATGCTAATACAAGTCTACTAATACCAACATAATTCTCCAGCATATTCAAGAGATTGTCGTGATCTATCTTGTCAAAGGCAGCATTAAGATTTAAAAGTGCTAGAAGAGAAATGCAGCTGTGATCAGATAAAAAAAAAGAAAGTCATTTGTAACTGTGATAAACGCAGTCTCTGTACTGTGATGAGGCCTAAATCCTGACTAAAATTGTTACATAGAAATGAACATATTTGGGAGGACACTACCTTTTCTAGTATTTTCAACATAATTGGTATATTTGATTGAGTGACATTAGCTGAATGCAGCAAACAAGAGATGATGTAATGATCTGAGATGTCATCGCTCTGCGGTAGCATAGTATCAACATCAAATCCATATGACAGAATTAAATCTAGAATATGATTATGGAAATGTGTTGGTCCTGTCACATATTGTCTGACTCCAAGAGAGTTGAGAATATGCTAATCCCAATGTGTCATTTTCATCTGTGAATGTTGAAGTCACCAACAATTAAAGCTTTATCTACACTAACTACTAGATCTGATAGAAAATTTGCAAATTCACAAAAGAAATCTGAGTACGGCCCGGGTGATTGATATCCTGCAGCAAGGGAAAAAGATGACAGAGATTTTTTATTTATATCTGATGGTGTCACATTAAGCATTATTAGTTCAAAAGACGTAAACTTTTATCCTGTCCTCTGAGTAACACCAAAACTTCACTGTAAATTCTAGCAACACCTCCTCCTCGACCCTTCAGATGAGGCTCATGTTCATAACAATAATCTGGGAGAGTAGATTCATTTACACTATCCATTTTAAGTCAAACAGAGCACATCCAAACTATGATCTGTATATAAAAATGATTTAGTGAGAGTTTTGTCTTTGGTAGTTCGGAGAACAGACACAGTCTCTATATAGGATATCTAGATGATACAGTCTCTATGTGTTGTAGTTCATGTGACTTGTGTGATGTCGCAAGGCAGCTAGCAGTTGTTCAGATTAACCAGTTTGTCTGCTTCCTGACCTGGGCCCCATTTAGTCAGCTATATCACTATTAAGACTATGAGCCAAATTACTAGAGGAGAGCGGCACCTTCCCTAGAGGGAAGCAGGTTCGCTTTAGCAGGTCAGGTCTACCCCAAAAACTCTTCCAATTTTCTATAAATCATATGCTATTCTCTGGACACCACTCAGACATCCAGCCATTCAGTGACACTTATCTACTATAAACCTCATCACCACAACGAGCAGGGAGGGGGCCAGAGCATATTAGTATTAAAGTGTCTGACATAGTTTTTGCTATGTCAAATTCACACACCTCTTTAACATTATATTTAGTGATCTCCGACTGGCAATGCCAGACATTGTTAGTACCGACATCAATAACAATTTTAGTAAATCTACGTTTAGCATTAGCCAACACTTGTAAATTTGATCTGATGTCAGACGCTCGAGCCCCAGAAATGCATTTAGCAATGGTGGTTGGAGTCTCTATTTCCACTTTCTTAATAATAGAATCACCAATTATTAAGGCTCTTTCAGTATGATTCTCAGTGAGTTCATCACTGAGTGGGTAGAATCGATTGGAAACCATAACAGGAATGGAAGAGTGGTATCGCTTTGCTGAGCGAGTATACTGCCGAGACATCACCCAAATCACCCTACTGTGGGGGGTCTACAGCCGGAACTAAATTGTGTGTGTTGCTCGCTGAACTACTTGCATCCGAAACAGTATCTAACGGCTTCACTTTCTCACTGACCTCCACTAGTGTCCAGGTGTGTACCTATATCTCATTAACCTTCTCCATCAGTCTGATTAATTTCTTACATTTATCACATGTGAATCCCTCTCTGCTGACGGAAGAAGCTATAGTAAACATGTGGCATGCAATGCAGTAAGAAATAACATGAGCATATGCCATGACTTACCGCAATTTGTTGTTGTTGTTGTTGTTATATTGGTTCTTGAGTGGCGAGGTATTGAGATTGATGTGGTTCAATGTGGTCCCTAATCAGCAGATGTTTGAGATTGATGCAATAATCTGTGTAAACACAGTGGAGAAAAAGAATGCACGCAGTTGTGTAGACGAGCAGAAAAAAGAAAAAAGAGGGAAAATGGGTGCACGCCGTTGATACAGTAGAAAAGTGGAAAAACCCAAAGCATGCAAAAATGCACAAAATGGCAAAGGACAAAATGAAGAATAAGCAACGCTAAGCAGGCTCGCAAGCTACAAACACTTGTGCAGCGTGCCGGCAGCAACCACAACAAAAACAAGAAAAGACGTGTCAGAAGCACAGGTTCTAAAAATGTTAACGTTTATTTGAACAAAATAATAGGTCACTGGTTATTTACATTGAGTTATGTAAATGGTGATAATGACGTAATGTAATGTATAGTCTGGTCTTTCCATTTCTGGGGACTGAACATCAAGGCTGTGGCCTAAACACACAAACACACACACACACACACACACACACACACAATGCACATACATTGCATACACGCATGTTCCATGATTTCAGCCCAGATAAAACAGTCAAAATAATACTTCATCTGCTGCCAGACAGAGTGTGGTTTGATGGTCAGGATGATAGACCACATACACACACACTCAATCAGTTCCTTCCATTTGACTTCATTCTCTGCATTGAGAGACAAACATATGGGTGATCTGCACACTTTTAAAGCCAGGGCGTGGGAGCGATAAATTCTTGTCTGTCTCACTCTATCTCAGATGATCAGGCCCTCGCTCTGTCAAACACAGCTATTGTCATTTTCAGGAAAATTTAAAGAAAAGCAGTGAGAGAAGAAATTATTCTCCACACAAGAGTGACAGTAGATGAATATGAGCTTTTTCTGACCAGAGAAAAAAAATCAATACAGCTTTACAGGCCAGAGCAGACTGTCCCACATCTAGAGAAAGGCCTGGCTTTCACCCACACCCTGTGTGTGTGTGTGTTTGTGTGAACTTGGTGAGGAAGCGAGGGTGTCCGCATAAACCCTGCTCTGCCCTCTTCTTACTGCCTGATTTCACAATGACTGATTCCATGTGACGCAAAGAGCATAAAAGAGCAAAGCTAGCTGTCAGTCTGTATTAGCATGAACACAGAGACAAAGCAAAGCAGCCTTTCACATTACCCCTGATTATCATGCAGGCCTGGGCCTGGACTCACCTGAACACCGCCTCATCTTTAGGAGTGTCTGAACTGACAGGTTTAACCTGCAAGCTCTGGCTTGTTTGACGGTATCTGCAGTATTAGCCATCTGAGTGCCGCATATGCTAATGGGTGCAGAATTGGCGTGCTGGAAGACTTACGCAGCTGCAGTGGTTCTCACATTAAGAGTTTGCGTGAAGGGCTACTTAGGGTCACGGAGGAACTCCCCAGCCCAGGGTTGGGCATCTTTTGGGGGACTAGAGGGAGCACATGAGGTCAGATAGTGTTTGGCTTAACCTTGATGAACAGAGAACTCCTAATGAAAATCAGATGTGAGATATGTTAGATTCCCACACTCACAGCAATTTTATGATAATGATTTTGAAAACCACAAAATAGTACATAAGAATGACTAGTCTGAACTGCCATGCAAAACTATAATGCAATAACAAACTGAGAAAAGTGGCATCAACATTTTTGGTGGTCCAGACAAATGTAAATAGAGTGCAACAGTGGCCGTACACTTTTTCTACCATGGATCAGGAAGTATTTTTCCTATTATTCTTTATTTTTTCTATTCTATAAGGATTACATAAAAGATATTCATTAAAGAGGTGTAAGCCATGAACCAAACCAACCAGCACTAAAGTGAATCACAACATTACAAACTGATTTGAAGCAAAAAAGTATTTGAAAATCACACAAAAGGAGGAAGGTACAAAGAAGGTACAAAAGGTCTCCTTATCGTCTTTAACGACGATAGGGAATGAGCCACAGTCCCATGAAGCATTGAGAATTAAACAACTTAAACAATAAAAAATATTAAACTATTTACTTGAATTTGCTGATTAAAAGAATCAAAATAATATTTTTTAAGGTTATTGCAAAATATACAGTATATTTTATATGCAAATATGCACAGTATATACTTTATTTAGACACTTTTTCTTTCTAAATTAATTTAGTTTCTTCTTAGGAAAGAAAACAAAACAATATTTAACAATGATGTTGTTACAGGGCGGAGGGCGGGGCCGGGTCGTGATTCTACACACCCGGTTAGGCAGGCTAATCAAGCCTGTAAAATAATAAAAGCTAATAAAGGCCGACTGGGGGTGGTGGTGCGACAGAGAGAGAACGTTTACGGGCAGCTGTCCGTCCCATATATGTGTTTGTTTCTGTTGGTTTATTTCTTGATTAAACTATTATTTATATTGTCAAGCCAGTTCTCGCCTCCTCCTTTCCATTGTTCCCCTTACAGATGTTAAATAACATTTTCCAAACAAAGCCTTCCACAGTGTAAAGATAGAAATAAATAGCACCAATTGAAGTAGTAAAGCCTTCCACAGTGTAAAGATAGAAGTAAATAGCACCAATTTAAGTAACATTAAATGTTTCGCAAAGTTGAAGTGGAAGGTTCATTAATTGAAAGAACTAGTCACCATAGGTTGAGTATTTGTTGCAGTGAGCATTAAATTACTTAACTCTCATTCTTCAAAATATTAATCTGCTGGCAGGCTGTGGCTATCCACATTGCTACTGCAATTATGAAGCCGCATTCATATGATTCGTGTCAGGGCATCATCGCATGTGAAAAGCTGAATTTGAAGTTTGTACTCCACATGAAAAGCGCTGCAGAAAACGTGTTATCTAATATAGCAGAAATAGTATGAGTAGTATAGTAGTATGCCATTACAAACATGGCCAGAATCTTGTTCTGCTGTTAGTGCTGGCACTGCCTAATGATAGTTCATATGAATTGTCTGTTAAACCTTAGATGATGCTTCAAAAGATCAGCAACAACTGGGTTAAAATTGTTTGAACTTTGAGCAGCAGACCACCAACTCCATCAAGCTGTCAGGTCGCAGCAGTCCCTCATCAGTTCCATTTATCATCTGTTTGGCTTTTAGGTGATAGGTAAGACTGTGTGTTTGTGGTATGTACACCAGTTTAATATCCCTGCACACATAGTTCCGCCCTATTTCAACCAGTGTTTAGAAATCACACAGAGCTGAATAAATTGTCTGATGTCCAATTGGTAATTGTGTTAAAAAAACTGTAATGTGTTCAGGGACGGATTATAACCTGCAAAGGCCCTGGGGTCAATTATCTCCAAGGCCCCCCCTCCACCCAAAAGTTGTTGTTGGGGTGGGGGGGTGATGTTCATTGTTCATGTCCAAAAATTTGTTGAGCGGGGAGGATCACCAAACTAGATCGCGCATCCTTAAAGCCCAGGGCACCCCTTGGCAGTCAAGGGCCCCCTGGTAGTCAGTTGGTAATCCGTCCCTGAATGTATTAAACATTTTAAATCAATCGCATGTGTTAACATGTTACATGCAACAACTCTTAAAAATAGATTTAAGCAGTTATAACTTATAGCTTAAGCAGAATCATATACCATCGATTAAAATCATCGGAGCTCAAGATGGCGCAGAGTATGGCTGCTGCGTCTCGGGCTCCGTCAAAACACTGTTTTATTGTTTGTTTTGTTTACAGTTTTGTGTTTTTTTGTCTTGGATGTTGTCTGCCTTATTGTGTACGACAGACAAACGCTTTTGGACATTGGTTCGGCAATCACACACCGAAAACCGGACTTCAAATTCCTCAATGCCGACCCGCGGTTTACAAACACGCCAGCAGATCCCTTTGTCTGGGCTGCCCGGCCATGGAAACGCAGAAGGAAAAGGGGAAAAATAGCCGGCGTTCTCAGCAGAGTAAGACGTCGTGCAAATTGACCCCCGCTACCCAGTATACTACTTGCAAATGTTCAGTCTCTGGACAACAAGCTCTGCAAGCTGAGAGCGCGGATCTCTTTCCAACGAGAGACGAGAGATTGCTGCGTTATCTGTCTTACGGAAACATGGATGTCTGCGGAGATTCCAGACTCGGCCATCGAACCCACGGGTTTCTCCGTGCACCGAGCGGACAGAGCGAAAGACCTCTCAGGTAAAAGCAGAGGTGGAGGTGTATGTTTTATGATCAACAAATCATGGTGTGATCAGAGGAACGTACATTTTATCAAGTCTTTCTGCTCTCCTGATCTGGAATATCTCATGCTTCTGTGTCGACCATTCTGGCTACCGAGGGAATTCACAGCGGTCATTATCACTGCTGTGTTCATCCCCCACCACAAGCCGACACAGACCGGGCACTCAAGGAACTGTATGGGAGTATAAGTCAGCAGGAAACCCCGCACCCTGAGGCCGCGTTCATTGTTGCCGGGGACTTCAACAAAGCCAACTTTAAAACAATAGCACCAAAATACCACCAATATATCAGCTTCAACACACGAGGGGACCGGGTTTTGGATCATTGCTATTCTCCTTTCCGGTATGGCTACAAATCCCTCCCCCGCCCACCATTTGGCAAATCCGACCACTCTTCCGTTCTGCTTCTGCCCGCTTACAGGCAGAAACTGAAACGGGAAGCACCCACCCTCAGAATGATCCAGTGCTGGTCGGACCAGTCAGACTCTGCGCTACAGGACTGTTTTGATCACGCGGACTGGGAGATGTTCCGGTCCGCCTCCGATGACGACATCGAGGTTTACGGCGATAGCATAATGTGTTTCATCAGGAAGTGCGTAGAGGACGTTGTTCCGACAAAAACAATACGGATCTACCCCAACCAGAAACCATGGGTTAACGGCGATGTTCGCGCGACACTTACTGTGCGGACCACCGCTTTTAATTCTGGGAACGCGGAGGAGCGTAAACAAGCCAGTTATGCCCTCCGTAATTCTATCAGTGCAGCCAAACGCCAGTACAGGCACAAAATTGACAGTTCAACACCACTGACTCTAGAAGTATGTGGCAGGGAATTAACACCATCATGGACTACAAACGGAATAAAAGCTCCGCCATTAACACCGCTGCCTCTCTCCTGGATAAGCTTAATACATTTTATGCTCGTTTCGAGGACAACACCGCCCTCGCGGAGAGAGCACTCGCGGCCGACACTACAGAGGTTGGGTCACTCTCCATCTCTGTTGCGAATGTAACCCAATCCTTTCGACAGGTGAATATCCGCAAAGCCGCGGGTCCAGACGGCATTCCGGACCGCATCATCAGAGCGTGTGTGAACCAACTGGCTGGTGTTTTTACGGACATTTTCAACCTGTCCCTCTCCCTGTCTGTAGTCCCCATATGCTTCAAAACATCAACCATTGTGCCTGTACCTAAGCAATCAAAAATCACTTGTTTAAATGACTGGCGTCCTGTTGCCCTTGCCCCCATCATCAGCAAATGCTTCGAGAGGTTGATCAGAGATTACATCTGCTCTGTTCTGCCCACCTCTTTGGACCCATTACAGTTTGCCTACCACAACAACTGCTCCACTGATGATGCCATTGCATCTACAATACACACTGCTCTCTCCCACCTGGAAAAAAGGAACACATATGTGAGAATGCTGTTTGTAGACTACAGCTCAGCATTTAACACCATAGTGCCCTCCAAGCTTGATGAGAAACTCCGGGCTCTGGGCTTAAACAGCTCGCTGTGCAGCTGGATCCTGGATTTCCTGTCAGGCAGACGTCAGGTGGTTAGAATGGGCAGCAACATCTCCTCATCACTGACCCTCAACACTGGAGCCCCGCAGGGCTGTGTTCTCAGCCCACTCCTGTATTCCCTTTACACACATGACTGTGTGGCAACACATAGCTCCAATGCCATAATTAAGTTTGCTGACGATACGACGGTGGTAGGTCTGATCACTGACAATGATGAAACAGCCTACAGAGAGGAGGTGCACACTCTGACACACTGGTGTCAGGAGCACAACCTCTCCCTCAACGTCAGTAAAACCAAGGAGCTTGTAGTGGACTTCAGGAAGAAAGACAGAGAGCACAGCCCCATCACCATTAATGGAGCACCGGTGGAGAGAGTCAGCAGCTTCAAGTCCCTCGGTGTCCACATTACTGAGGAACTCACATGGTCCGTCCACACTGAGGCCGTTGTGAAGAAGGCTCACCAGCACCTCTTCTTCCTGAGACGGCTGAGGAAGTTCGGAATGAACCACCACATCCTCACACGGTTCTACACCAGCACTGTAGAGAGCATCCTGACTGGCTGCATCACCTCCTAGTACGGCAATAACACCGCCCACAACCGGAAAGAACTGCAAAGGGTGGTACGAACTGCCAGACACATCATCGGAGGTGAGCTTCCCTCCCTCCAGGACATATATAACAGGCGGCGCGTGAAAAAAGCTCGGAGGATCATCAGAGACTCCAGCCACCCGAGTCATGGGCTGCTCTCACTGCTACCATCAGGCAGGCGGTATTAGCAGCATCAGGACCCGCACCAGCCGACTACATGACAGTTTCTTCCCCCAAGCAATCAGACTTTTGAACACTTGATCGATCACAATCAACAATCAGCACTGCACTTTATTAATCTTCATCTTGTATCACATTCTGGACTGTAATTCTCCCCAATTCACTTAGTGTACATATATTTTATATACCCTATCTAGTGTATATGTATTCTATATTGAGTGTATTGTTTACTGTACATTGTACATCAGTACTATGTTGTGTAATTGTGTACATTTGATATGTAAATTGTTGTGTAATTATGTGTACATTTGTTATGTAAATTGTGTTATATGTTGTTTACTGCAAAGTGGTTTATGTCTCATCACTGTCATGACTGCTATGTTGCTCGGAACTGCACACAAGAATTTCACCTACTGTTGCACTCGTGTACACAGTAGTGTGACAATAAAGTGATTTGATTGATATGTCTGTCTTTAATGGTTTAAAAGTTATCAATAAAAATACATTTGACTCTGGGACAAAAAATAAATAAATAAATTTTATATATATATATATATATATATATAAACATGCGTCTGTCCTAAAATATTTAATTGGGGTGTTACGTTGCTCTGGATTAAAAAAACATGGTGAATTATAGGCTATCATGTTATTTAGAATACCTGACTAATAAGGGTGCTGTCACATTAGCACTTTTGGTGCGCACCCGGGTTCAAATTACATCAAAGTTTGGTTCCTTTGGATAGTGTTAAAGTGGTCTTCCGGACTCGGGTGTGTACCCAGAAACTGCCCCAGAGTCCACTTGAGAAGGTGGTCTGGGGTATGGTTCATGTGAACTCCAGTAAGGTTCAATGCTGATATAAATGCAATCATACCAAATCGCGAAAGTGAACCACTTGTGATGACAGATAATTTGCTTCTTTGGAGGGTCCTGATTAGAATTATTATGATATAATACATTTCTCATTCCTGCTCGAGTCCAAATAAATCACTTTCAGAAAGCAGCTCACATTCTTCACATCTCTTGCAATGTATCTGTGGGCTCACGGCAGACAGACGGCAATATTCATCACATTATTGCACATGCAGTGCATCCGCGGGAGACAAACACAAGTGTTTTTCTGTGCATGTAAAGTTATTGTGGTAAATCTAAAGAGATGAATACTTTAATAACACATTGAAGCCGATGTCTTCTTTAGTTGTTGCCTAGTTACAGTTTCAGCTGCCGCTTGAACTCACATTTATGACACAATCGGACTGTGGTTCGGACCAAATAATAATATGTGTACAGAGAGACCAGCGGGGACAGAAAAACTCTGGTGCGGTCCAAGCAATTGAACAAAATGTGAAAGCACCCTAGTCCCCGCCCGTTTTAGGATTCACACAAAATATTTATATGAATTTTATTTAAAATTAAATGTTTTCAGATTAATTTTTAGCAAACAATGATGTAGTTTAGATTTTTGCTTACAATTTGTGATTATATAGTTTCGGTGCCATTTTCAGAATGAAAGGTTAAATGTTTGGACAAGGAAATTAGCTTTCAAGTCATAAAAAAATTCATGGAAAAGTCATGGAAATTCATTAGTTGAAAAGAGTGGGAACCCTGAACCAGGCACTATATGTGCTGAAATAGTGATGATCTGTATTTAATCTATATCATTATCAATCTTTTCATTACAACACTCTTCCTTTCTTTGTATACTGTAGACTGATGAGCCAAAACAGTGCCGACCCGCCAAGGCAGGGACTCTACAAGACCCCTGAAGTAGAGGTCTTCATGGGTCCACCCAAACCCGAGGACACGGGACCCGATTCCATTCTTGTACTTCGGGTCCTGGGTCTGTTTAACATCTGCAGTGACATTATGACTTTACCAATTGACAGTTGGCTTTTTTATTTAGAAGGCGGGACTTATTCTGCCATATCGTGTTTGACAGATGACGTAAACTGAAGTGCATTATTGGCGTCAGCGCGATTTTTGAGATATTGTGGTTGGAGTTTGTTCGCTTTGTATACCTAATCTCTGATTAGACACGTCTCAGAGAGCACCGATGACAGCAAATTAGGGACGCTAACGTCTGCGGCCATGGCACAGAATGAGCAATTGTTGTTACAGTTTAGGGGTCGAGAACATGTGGCTCTTTGTTAAAAAAGACATGATTTAAAACTTGTAGAGATGCTTTTCCAACAGAAAGTCTGGGTGCGATTGCAAAGCTTGAAGTCAATGACACTGCTTTGGTTTCCTTTCTCCCAAATTTTACAGCCTGCTTTTGGTGAACAAGGTTTGAAATGAACAACCGCCAAATGCAGAGTATTTTGCTGATGTACCAGACACTGTGGAAGGCGACCTGAAAGACTTGTCAGAGAGATATATAACAAGAAATTAGACACAATGCACGCGTTTGATGATACGTGATTATATTTTGAAGAGCAGACCAAAGAAAAGCCGCCGATGCGCATCTGATTTGATGTGTGACAAGAAATGCTGACGTGTTTGAAGAAACACACTTTATTATATTTTTAAGAACAGACAAAATAAATGCCGTCAATCCTCGAGTCTGATTCACTGTTCAGAGGCGTGGAATGGGAGCTTGTCTCATGAAACAAGTGCATGTAAATAGTTAGCAAATGTTCTCCGATCATCTCGTAAGGTACTGTGAGTGTAGTTCGCTTTTACACATTGTAAACACAACTCCATAGGTTCAGTAATATAAACAGATATCTTTGTATTAAATAAACAAAGATGAAAGAAATAAATCATAAGATAATACAAGACACATTCGCCTTGAACCTAAAACTGAGTTCTACTTTCTTTCTTTAGGCAGCAAAAATATGACCAAAACGGAATACAAACACATTCGATAAGAACACACCTGCTGCAAGGGGACTCTGGTCTGCAGGAAGCAGAGGTCTGTCCAAGGCTTGAAAGACGGAGGAGGGGGTGATTGTCACACGGTTTGTGCCGTGGCACCATGCCCATCTCGGGACTCGAGTCTATGGCCAGTGCTGAAGCGGTCTCATATGCATCAACCCAAGCGGCGTGACTGCGGCTGAGGATGGCATATGCCCCAGGAGCCTCTGGAATTATTTTAGAGGAACCGCTGTACCGGGTTCGAAGAGAGTGAGGCATCTGAGCACTGACTGAGCATGCTCGTTGGTGAGACGCGCTGTCATTGAGACTGAGTCTAACTCCATGCCAAGAAAAGAGATGCTCAGAACCGGGGCAAGCTTGCTCTTTTCCCAGTTGACCTGAAACCCTAGACAGCTAAGGTGCCTGAGCACCTGTTCCCTGTGAGTGCATAGTAACTCTCGAGAGTGAGCCAGGATGAGCCAGTTGTCGAGGTAGTTGAGTATGCAGATGCCCACTTCCCTTAGCGGGGAAAGAGCTGCCTCTGCGACCTTCGTGAAGACGTGAGGGGACAGGCAGAAGGGGAGGATCTTGTACTGATACGCCTAGCCATCGAACGCAAACCGTAGGAAGGATCAGTGTCGAGGCAAGATGGAGACTTGGAAGTACGTGTCCTTCAGGTCTACCACCACGAACCAATCTAGCTGGCGAATGCAGGTAAGAATCTGTTTCTGTGTGTGCATATTGAACGGGAGTCTGTTCAAAGCCTGGTTGAGAACTCGCAGGTTCATGATTGGTCGCAACCTACCACCTTTTTTGGGTATGATGAAGTAAGAGCTGTAGAAACCCTTCTTCAACTCGGCTGGAGGGACGGTGTCTATTGCGTCCTTGAGAAGCAGAGTCGTGATCTCTGCCCATAAGGCGCTGGCTTTTTCGTCACATACAGAGGTGGAGTGAGCACCGGCGAAACGAGGCAGGAGCCGGGCGAACGTAATCATGTAGCCGAGTCGGATGGTCCTGGCCAACCAGCGTGAAGGGTTGGGCAGCGAAAGCCACGTGTCCAAACTCCACGCGAGGGGCACAAACGGGACAATCACTTTTGACGTACCGGCGGACTTCGTGGCGGAGGGGAGCAGGTAAAGGCTCGGGTGCTGAGTAAAGACTCAAAGCACCAGCTGAATGACCCAGGGAGTGAGGAGATACCTCTTTTATTGAGAATGTGGGTACCGCCGCCTAAAGGCGGTTCGGCAAATGAAAGTATAAAAAACAAGGATTCACCTCCCGGCCCTCCACCGGGGGATGGAATGGTCTTGGGACCAGCTCCAGAGTGAACATCTGACTGACTGGGTCACCCGTCTCAGGAGCACTTAGGAGCTTTTCCGGTCCTGGAAGGGGTCCTGGAGATGGGGTGTGTACAGATAGCACATTTCAGAGTCCCTTCGGGATCGGGCACACATTTTTGGACCCGTAAAGACCTCTAGCCTAAAGGTGTCCTGTAGAATCTGGAACCAAGAAATTAGCAATATATCCAAGGGCAACATCTTGAACTCTTCATCATGTTCCTCAAACCATTCCCGAACAATGTGTTCAGTATGGCATGGAGGTTTATCCTGCTGAAAGAGGCCACTGCCATCAAGTACCATTGTCATGAAGGGGTGAACCTGGTCTGCAACGAAGTTTAAGTAGGTGGCACATTTCAAACTGACGTCCACATGAATGGCCTGACCCAGTGTTTCCCAGCAGAACATTGCCCAGGCCATCACACTCCCTCCACCGTCTACCCACAGTGAATCGTGGTGCCATCACTTTCTCAGGTAAACTGTGCACACGTTCACTGCCATCTTCGTGATGTAAAAGAACTCATCGGACCAGGCAATCTTCTTCCATTGCTCCAAGATACATTTCGACAGTGGACAGGGGTCATCATGGGCACTCTTGACTGGTCTGCAGCCAAGCAGCTCCAGACGCAGCAGTGTGCAATGCACTGTGTTGTGACATATTCCTCCCATAACCATTGTTAAAATTTTCTGTGACTTGTGCCACAGTAGACCTTCGGTCTGTGTGGACCAGACGGGATAGACTTTGTTGCATCAATGAGCCTTGGGCGCAACACCCTGTTGCTGATTTGTTGTTTATCCCTCCTCGAACCACTGTCAGTAGGTACTCACCACTGCTGGCCAGGAGCACACCACAAGACTTTTCAGAGATGCTCTGACCCAATTGTCTGGCCATAACAATTTTGCCCTTGTAAAAGTTGCTTAGGTCTGTACTCCTGACCATTTTTCCTGTATTCAACGTGATGACTATGAGAACTGATTTTTCACTTACCATATAATCTGCCCAGACCTTGACAAGTGGCCTTGATAGGAAATGATCAACGTTATTTGCTTCACCAGTTAGTGGCCTTGTTAGGAAATGCTTTCGCTATTTGCACGACACAATTAGGTTTAGGGGTTAAGTTTAGAGTTAGTAATTTCTATGGGCACTATTTCCACTCACGGACAACATTTAAAAGAAATGTTTGTGTGCATTTTCTAACAGTCATGTTAGCAGTAACATTAAATGATGATCAAATAATGGAAAAGAGTGTCTGGATCACAGTGATGCAAGACAGATCTCACTCTGAATATGTTCTGCTGCTGAAATCAATCTGTACTTACCTAAATGCTTTTTAATGTGTAGGCATGTGTGAGCTCCAGTTTCTGGGTGAAACGTCCGCAGAGTGGTGCCAAAAGTGAGTTGTAAACCAAGTTTTTGAATTTTCAGTTGGTAAATTATGTACCACAGTCAAGAGGAATGCGTATTTTATGACCCATAGCCCCTAACCCAAACTTCAACCTTTAAACTTATCTGTCAGTAGAGTAAAACGATTATATTAGAGAGGGAAAAACACAACCTCATCATTAAATTAGTCCTGGTTTCTATGGGACTAGAAACTGCATTTCTGAGGCTGCGCAGTAGTGCTGTCAGTAGCGCTTGAGAGAAAGTAAACACATCAGAATTTATGTAAAAATGTCTGATTATATACCTTACCCTAACCCTAACTTGACAGAATGGGGTTGGTGTAAGGGGCCTGGAATATTCAGTAGCGACATGTTGACATCCCATGTGATCATGTTGGTGATGGAGAGATGCTTTACAGTCCCAGTAAAGTATGCCGGATTGTGGCAGTCTGCTGCATCCTACACAATGTACCGTAGCACTTTGCAGCATTACCTAATGTGCAAAATACAGTAAATCGGAAGCTTAACAGCACAGGCAATATTTGCAAATAATATGCTCTTTCAGCAGCCGCAGTTTGTTCTAAGTGAATTCCCACCTCAGTCTTTTTGTGTGTCTTTATTTCATAATATCTCATACACACACACACACACACACACAATGCTGAAAAGGACCTCAGTGTGTCAGTCAATACAGGCATCTCTCACCACACACACTCTTTTGATGGGAGGAAACACAACATTCAGATTAATACAATGCTCATTACACTCACAGCTCAATCACTCCATACACACCAATATCAGCAGAGCTATAAAATAAACTAGATTGTTATATTTTCTGAAGAAAATATAAGTAGTGTTGTCCATGGCAATACTCGCCACCCTGATGCGAGATATATATACAGGTGCTGGTCATATAATTAGAATAACATCAAAAAGTTGATTTATTTCAGTAATTCCATTCAAAAAGTGAAACTTGTATAATGTATACATTCATTCCACACAGACTGATATATTTCAAGTGTTCATTCCTTTTAATTTTGATGATTATAACTGACAACTAAGGAAAACCCCAAAATCAGTATCTCAGAAAATTAGAATACTGTGAAAAGGTTCAATATTGAAGACACCTGGTGCCACACTCTAATCAGCTAATTAACTAAAAACACCTGCAAAGGCCTTTAAATGGTCTCTCAGTCTAGTTCTGTAGGCTACACAATCATGGGGAAGACTGCTGACTTGACAGCTGTCCAAAAGATGACCATTGACATCTTGCACAAGGAGGGCAAGACACAAAAGGTCATTGCTAAAGTGGCTGGCTGTTCACAGAGCTCTGTGTCCAAGCACATTAATAGGCAAAGGGAAGAAAAAGATGTGGTAGAAAAAAGTACAAGCAATAGGGATAACCGCACCCTGGAGAGGATTGTGAAACAAAACCCATTCAAAAATGTGGAGGAGATTCACAAAGAGTGGACTGCAGCTGGAGTCAGTGCTTCAAGAACCACCACGCACAGACGTATGCAAGACATGGGTTTCAGCTGTCGCATTCCTTGTGTCAAGCCACTCTTGAACAAGACACAGCGTCAGAAGTGTCTCGCCTGGGCTAAAGACACAAAGGACTGGACTGCTGCTGAGTGGTCCAAAGTTATGTTCTCTGATGAAAGTAAATTTTGCATTTCCTTTGGAAATTAAGGTCCCAGAGTCTGGAGGAAGAGAGGAGAGGCACAGAATCCACGTTGCTTGAAGTCGTCTAAAATTTCCACAGTCAGTGATTGTTTGGGGTGCCATGTCATCTGCTGGTGTTGGTCCACTGTGTTTTCTGAGGTCCAAGGTCAACGCAGCCATCTACCAGGAAGTTTTAGAGCACTTCATGCTTCCTGCTGCTGACCAATTTTATGGAGATGCAGATTTCATTTTCCAACAGGACTTGGCACCTGCACACAGTGCCAAAGCAAACAGTACCTGGTTTAAGGACCATGGTATCCCTGTTCTTAATTGGCCAGCAAACTCGCCTGACCTTAACCCTATAGAAAATCTATGGGGTATTGTGAAGAGGAAGATGCGATACGCCAGACCCAACAATGCAGAAGAGCTGAAGGCCACTATCAGAGCAACCTGGGCTCTCATAACACCTGAGCAGTGCCACAGACTGATCGATTCCATGCCATGCCGCATTGCTGCAGTAATTCAGGCAAAAGGAGCCCCAACTAAGTTTTGAGTGCTGTACATGCTCATACTTTTCAGTTGGCCAACATTTCTAAAAATCCTTTTTTTGTATTGGTCTTAAGTAATATTCTAATTTTCGGAGATACTGAATTTGGGATTTTCATTGTCAGTTTTAATCATCACAATTAAATGAAATAAACATTTGAAATATTTCAGTCTGTGTGTAATGAATGAATATAATATCCAAGTTTCACTTTTTGAATGGAATTACTGAAATAAATAAACTTTTTGATGATATTCTAATTATATGACCAGCACCTGTATATAGGTGTGGCAAGATTCTGAGTTCCATGGAATGAGGAAGTGGGAGACGATGATTCCAACAGAGAAAAGTGTCTTTTATTCATACAAACACGTTCGCTTCAATGCGCAACGGTACAGCTCACACTCAAATAAATCAAGGTTTTTAATATAAATAATAATAACGGCAGCAACCAACACACACTTAGCTTGTCAGCTGGGCTCTCTCTCTTCCTACTGATTTTCCATGAATCCAGCTCACTTCAGCGGCCTCAGGACAGCCCTCAGATGTGCTGCTGCCAATCGTTGCTATAAATCATGATATCAACCAGATAGGCAGCGTCAGGATAGGCAGGAGATCTTTGTCCTTGAGTCGCTGAAATGTCACCGGTGTCCCAAACAAACCAAACGGAAGAGTAACAAATTGGTGTAAGCCAAAAAGAGTGGAAAAGGCTGTTTTTTCTTGGGACATGGGAGTCAAGAAAATCTGGCAATATCCATTTGTTAAATACAGTGTCGATTAAAAATTAGCCACACCCAACCAATCGAGCAGTTTGTCAATGCAAGGTATAGGGTACGCATCAAATTTAGACACGTCGTTTACTTTTCTATAATGATTTTTAAGTTAACCTCCAGACCGAGCTCCTTCCTCTCTGGAACCACCATCGACAAGGTCACGAGGACCGCCTCCCTCTATAGTTTTAGGAGGTTGAGGTGATGAATCTGATGTGGTCATCCTCTGTCCATATGCTTAACCTCATAATTGATTTCCCAGACTCGTTGTGTGACCTCAAAAGGCCCTTATCACTTGGCGCGTAATTTAGAGCTCTATGTGTGGAGTAATACAAGGACTTTATTTCCCCGTTTAAATTTCCATGGCCGAGTACCCCTATTATACAGCCAGCTTTGATGTGCTTGAGCTTGGAGCAAATTCTCCTGTGTTAACTGCCCCAATATGTGAAGGTTTGCTCCATGTATCAAACAGCAAAATCTAAATTCAATATGTTCTTGACCCTAAGGTTAAGGATCTACCCGGTGAAACCGAGCCCTCTGCCATCCCCAAATCTCCTCCATCGCCAGCCAGGATGTCCTTAATCCAGTGGGAAGAAGGAGCGCATCGGGGGTGGCTGGAGTGACGTTCCTCTTTAAGAAGGAAAGCTGCGACCGCAGAGAAATTCATGACTTTCTCATAAGTTAAAAGTGAGTTAAATCTAACTTGACCTCTTTTATAGACATCCTCAATGGTCATCCAGTTATATTCTGTAAATTCTATAAAGACTGGACAGCAGCTCAACATACTATAATTTCAGTCATCAGTCTGTGTTATTTAAACCTAATTTTTTTAAAAGTGTGTTTAATAGCAGAATTCCTGATGAACAACTACACTACCCATGAACCTGAAGAATAAGATCCACCAATCACAGAATTAAGGCAAACAAAGCACTCCATATACAGTTTATATGTATGAATAATTTAAAATATAATTAAAATATTTGTATTTCTATATTTTAATCACCAACTTTAAATCAGTAGTTTATGTTTGGCCATCTTTTTGTATTGGTATTTAATTACATCACTTGCAGTGCTTCGTGAGATTGTGATTCACCTCTGACCTGGCTGGTTTCATTCATAAACTCTTTTATGAAAGATTTTATGAAATCCCTATGAAAAAAATAGTAGAATTTGAAAATACTTTGGGAAGCAGACACTGTTGCCTTTTATATGGATGTTATTGCATACTGTACTTTCTAATTCCATTCATTACAGTAAGAGACACTGATTAGTGCAAATCTGATGGGTTGTTTTCATGTGTTTACTGTAATCTTGCATTACTACAGTGCAAGTGAACGTGTGTGTGTGTGTGTAGGCAGTGTTTAAGCTGAATGATTGAATGTTTAAAATGTGAATAAGGGTTTAGCAGTCTGACATGGCTGTATGATGGAGCAATCTACCATTTGCATGTCTTATAGTAATGAATATAGTCTTCTCATACAGTGTGTGTGTGTGTGTGTGTGTGTGTGTGTGTGTGTGTGTGTGTGTGTGGTTAATGTTATTGTTTTCTGTTCAGTGCGGTCATGGTCACTGACTGGACTCTGCTATTCCCACAGGAAGTACATCTGTGTGTTTGTGTGTGTGTGTGTATACAGTGACTCAAGGTGAAGAGCAGATGTGTTAGCAGATGTATCTCTACACAAAGTCAAGCTTGACCCCGTTTTGTGTGTGACTGTGTGTGTTAATGTGCATATGTGCATTTTTTTTTACAGCCAGGAATACAGGTATTTAAAATAATATTTTACCCAAAAAGGGAAATTCTATTATTTATTAACCCTAATGTTGTTCCAAACCAGTATGCCAGATTTTTTATTTTTTTTTAAAGAGCTATTTTACTATCTACTTCAAAGCGATACAAATATATATCCTATATCCTTAAATATGCACACACATACAAACCTCAGACTGTATTCTGGAATGTATCCAGATCATTCGTCAAACGTGGAGTATTACACTTAGATTCACTCAGATATACTGTAGCACATTGAAAGCAACACTGTTGGTAACCGAATGCTCTGTGAGAACGGATGTAACAAACTTGTGATGTTTAAAGATCATACCTGTTGCCAAGCTGTGATATTCAACCTGCAGAATGAGCACAATTCAGCACGCAGGAGTGCAGCAGAGGGTGTGGAGCAGATATCACTGCCTGTCAGTGCCTGTCAGGTGTGTGTGTGCTGGAATCCTGAAGTTTTAATCAAACTAGGTATCTCAGGAATCTTCCCACAGTGAGTGTATAACACCCACAGACATGCCCGACACATATTTTTATAGTGTTTACAAGGCAGCACTCTATTTATATTCTTTAAACATTCTGCTGAGCTTATAATCGAAACCTCTAACCCTAAATATTAATCTTCTGCTATTCAAATGCAAGTTTTTGTAGACAATTTCGGTCTTAAGATGTGTTCATACATACAGTGACAAAGCAAACTGAAATCATTCATTTTCAGTAAGAGTTGGTGATTTGAGGCAACATGAGCAAAAGTGACTGTTGCCAATCTGCCAAAGTTGAGCATAGTTTAACTTCATGCAAATGAGCAGTGATGCATGTCAAGTCAAGTCGTCATGTTTATTTGTATCGCACCTTTCACAACACACATAATTTCATAGGAGCTTTACAGAAGATCATGCATTAACAGAAGATAAAACTGTAATGTCTATAATGTCGATGAATCATCACTGTGTAATTAGATAAAATATGATTGTTAATAATGTATAAATATAAGCAATTCAATAATAAATGTATTAATAACCCCAGTGAGCAAGCCGAAGGCGACTGTGGCAAGGAACACAAAACTCCAAAAGATGTTGGTTAATGGAGAAAAATAACCTTGGGAGAAACCAGACTCACTATGGGGGCCAGTTCCCCTCTGGCTAACATCATGAATATAATGCCAATATTACTTTTGTATAGTGCAAGTCATGGTTTAAAATTATTAAACTAAGTATGTGTTAAGGGACAGTGTTTAAACATAGATTTTGTATGAACTGTAAGATTAATGACTAATGTCTTTGAAGTCCATCCTAGATTAACTGCAGAAATTCACATAGATGCAATTGTCCTTGTTAATTGGCTGTTGAAGGCTTTTGTTGGCAATTGATAGTCTATGTATTCCAATTCAAGACTGTAGTCCACCAATAGACCGAGGAGATGCAGCTAGAGATCAGTGAGGTGCATCGCAGTTCAGCCTGGCCAGTAATTTTGGTGAGGTTCGGTGTGGTCCATCCTAAATCCAAGGTTCAGACAATGGCATATGAAGTATCCCATGTCTTATAGTTGGAGTTGGCATCAGTTCATCCTCTGAAGTCCATCATAATAGACTGAAGTGATGTTTGGCTGGCACTGGCTGCATTTAATCATCATCACACAGTGACACGTAGCAGTGGAGTCCAACACGAAGCAGGAATGGAGGCCAGCCAGTTCTGGTGACCTCAGGATAGGAGTCCCAAAGTTGCGACAGGGAAACAAATAAAATAATATAAGCATAGATGCAATTCAATTAATTGCAGAGTTATAGATCACAATCAATGTTTATGGTTTCTGGTTCCGGCAGACTAAACTAAAGCAGCCTAATTGTGGGTTGAAGGATAAATTAGGTGTATGCCTGGCTAAATAGACGAGTCTTTTGTCTAGACTTAATCTGAGGGAGTGTGTCTGCATCTCGAACATTGTTAGGGAGACTATTCCATAGTTTAGGAGCCAAATATGAAAAGGATCTACCTCCTTTTGTGAATTTTGATATTCTAGGAACTATTAACAGGCCAGAATATTGCGATCGATGGAATGTAGCGCGGTAGAACAATGATAAAATGGGGCAAATATGATCATATTTCTTAGTTCTTGTTAGCACTCTGGCTGCTGCATTTGAACCAATTGAAGTTTATTTATTGATCTTGCTGGACATCCTCCCAGTAATGCATTACAATAATCTAGTCTTGAGGTCATGAATGCATGAATAGTTTTTCGGTATCAGCAACAGAGAGCATGTGCTGTAATTTAGCAATATGTGTTAGGTGGAAGAATGCTGTTCTACAAACATTGATAATTTGATTTTCAAAGGACATATTGGTATCAAATGTAACACCTAATTTCTTCGCTGTTGAAGACGATGTAACAGTACATCCATCGAGAGTCAAATTATATTTTAGTGGCTTATTTTTAGAGTTTTTTTGGTCCAATAATTAGTACCTCTGTTTTGTCAGAAATGAGAAGGAAATTTCTGGCCATCCAATCTTTTATTTCATTGATACACTCAGCTAATTTGGAGAATTGTGAAATCTCATCAGGTTTTGAAGAAAGCAGTGGAAACTTATTCCATGATCTGTGATAATATCTCCCAGAGGAAGCAGAAAGGAGAAAAGCAGAGACCCTAAAACTGATCCCTGTGGCACTCCATTCTTTACTTTTGTTTCGTCTGACAATTCCTCATTCACATAGACAAAGTGGTAGCGGTCTGCTAAATATGACCTAAACCGTGTGTAGGGTGCACAAGTTGTTTAGATCAGTTTTACTATCAGATATAATTAATAATGAATGTTTATTAATTATTAATTAATAATTAAAATAATATAACTTAATTTGTTAAATTCTATCCTCAGGGCACCACTCTTTTCTCATAAAATTCTACACTGAAGATTGAGTATTTTGATTGATAATCAAAAAGGGGAAGAAGCTAATCGAATTATCGCCATACAAATCCAACAGTAATCTGGTTACAGTTGGCTTCTAACAACAACAATTTTATGATCCTGAAGTAATATGGGAGTTCTTGACATGGCAGAGGCTGGCTTCAACACAATATTCAAACAAAACAACTAGGAGTACTTATTATAATATAAACAAGATTTATTATAATCAAACAGCAATGAACACTGCCAATACTAGATGAATATAATACAAAACATAAAATGGAAATCCTAACTAAATTGTGGAGCTATGTGCTAGTGTTTGTGTGTGTGTGTGTGTGTGTGTGTGTGTGTGTGTCTAGGTTCGGTAACAAAGACACAAAATGGCGGACTAAACTCCACGTGTAGGACAAGTTTCAAAATGGAGGATCAGTTCCAAAATTGAGACCAAAGCTCCAAAATTGCGAACTGAATTCAAAATGGAATCTAGTTTCCCAAATGGAGGATTAGACTGAAAAGGGTGGAGCCAACGATCATTTGAAGGTGTGAGGAAAGAAAGATGTCTGGATCAGTTCCAGAACAAAAGAGCTTTTACCACGTGTGGGTGGTATATGAGCAGACACACAAAGAACTGAACGAAACAGGCGTGAGAATTTGTAAAACACCAGCCTGATCCGAACAAACCGTGGTGCTGCTCGCTCTGTGAATTTCAGTGAGTGTGAGAGAGAGCGAACAATCAAGGGCTCATGCAATTAAACAGAGGATACATGCTTGTAACAGCGCGATTGAATCGTTAGTTCAGATCACTCAATCAAATAACATTTCACCCAAAAATTACGATCACATGAATCAACACAGCAATCAGCAATCATAGTTTAACATACAAATGTAAACAAAAACATCAAACATTCAGCAATCAAATATATATAGGATTTAGTTTTATAAGAAAAGTCACAGTTTCTAAACTAAATCTGCCCAGATATCAAGCCTTACTTGGGGAATCCTGTGTGATTTCAACAGGGTTGTTCGTTTGAATTCCTGTTGCATTGAGCGGTCAGGAGAAAACGATCTGGATTCAGTCCTTTGTCTTACGCTCATCAGCGAAAAAGACGCGTCTCTGCGTTATTTCTCGGGTCCGGTGATGGAGAGAAATTGCAGGGAGGTAGTCAACGTTGATAGAAAACGATTGAAAAGGGAACTGGTCGCCTTTTCAGTTTCCTAAAAAAATTAACTGTTGTCTCACAGTAAAAATGAAATAAACCGGTTGTAATACTACACGACTGGAACAAAGCTAAATTAATCTTACTTCTACCGTGACCATATGGTGAGGTTAGAAAAACGTAGTCTCTCTTTGTCCAGAAGGAGGATTCCTTTGTGTAGATGCATCTCTTTAGAGTGCAGCTCGAGCAGTTGTAAGCAGCGAAGCTGTAGCAGAGAGAGAGCGAAATCAAATCTGAGTGCTAATTTTGTTAAGAAGATGATGTCATCGGTCATAGGCTGCTTTTGACCAATGACGTTTGAGATTGAATCCATGGGCGGGAATTCTGTCCAGCTGTGAAGCATTCTGGGAAACCGAGTTCAATGTTTCACCTTTGATCATAGAACAAAGGGCCATGCTGTCTCTGCTGCCATTTTCAGTGGGGCAAGGCCCTACACATGCTAATACAACTTCACAAATGCCAACATAATTCTCTAGCCTATTCAAGAGAATGTTGTGATCTATCTTGAATGCAGCAGTAAGATCTAAAAGCACTAGAAGATAAATGCAGCCGCAATCAGATAATAAGAGCAAGTCATTTGTAACTCTGATAAGTTCAGTCTCTGTACAGTGATGAGGCCTAAATCCTGACTAAAATTCTTCGTATATACTATTTCTCTGTAGAAATTAACATATTTGGGAGGATAATACCTTTTCTAGTGTTTTTGACATAAACGGGAGATTTGGAATCGGTCTATAATTAGGCAGTTCTCCAGGTTCAAGTTGTAGCTTCTTAATAAGCAGTTTGTTAACTGCCATTTTACATTTTCTTGGGACATTTCCTAATGATAGCAAGGCGTTAATAATATTAAGAAGAGGTTCTGAAATTATGGGAGATACCTCTTTTAAGAGCTTAGTTGGTATTGGATCTAACAAACATGTTTCGATACGTTTTGTTAGCTCTTCATGACCTATGACAGCAAAGGATTGAAGTTGAACGTGAGGAAAATTATTAGACACTGTTTTCTAACGTGCTATGACAGATGATTGCATAATTCCAATTTTATTTCTGATTATTTAAATTTCAGTCATTACTCTTGTACTGCAAAGTAATATCTGGTTCTGTTGAGGGTTTATTCCTAACCAATTTTGCCACAGCACTGAATAAACATCTAGGATTGTTGTGATCCTTCCATGCACCACGAAATACTTCTAATTTTGTATTCTTCCACTTGCGCTCCATTTTCCAAGCTGCTCTCTTGAGTGTGATCATTGTACCATTGTGCAGGGCTTAATTCTTAAATTTTCTTTCATTGAAGTGGGGTGACACTATCAAGAGTGCTAGAGAAGACTGCATTTAAATTATTTGCTATTTCATCATGTTCTTCTGGGCTTTGGGCTTTATTGAGTGTATGAGATAGATCAGGAAGATTATTAGTGAAGCTATCTTTAGTGGTCAAAAGAATAGTTCTATCTGAACGATAGTATGGTGTAGATTGAGTAACTTTCGCTGATCGCAGCAAACAAGAGACGAGATTGTGGCGGAGCTGGAAAAAAACAAAACAAAAAAGTTTTTGTTGTTGCCGCCCCTTGGATAAAATTGGAACTTAATTAATGGATGTGATGTAATGGTGTGTGTGTGTATATATATAAAAGGTGAAGTCCTCAAAGGAAGGTATGTGGAAAGTAAGAAGGAGATCGAGAGCAAAGCGAGTACCTTAATGGGAATTTTATTGAAAGATGCAGTCTCATCAGCTGGGCGCACGCTGTTTAGTACTGGAGGGTTTTCGGGAGTGTTCCGAGGAATTGTGCTCAAGAGAGTCGAATTCCAGCATAGCGCAGGTGTGGACTCAATAGCTGAAGTGTGTTTCATTCCGGGTATCTTCATTCCCCCCTGGAAATCGTAGCATACGATTCCCCGTTCAAAGCTGGTTCACCTAGCTGCCAAGTGTAGTGGTTCGGCTGTACGGCTAATTTCACACAAACATACACACACATACACCCACAAACACCGACGCCACTTTCGTCCACGCATTCATTCATGCACCTCTTCCAAAGTTGTGTAAGTATATATTTTCTTTTCATTTCTATTAGAGTGAAAATTTCTGGACTTTGTATTTTCCCTTTTAATTTTTTTTTTTTATTTTAAAAATGGTTATTCGATTAGAACTGGACTCTTGAATCTGCCTATTTAAATGCGGGATTAGAGTGGATCCACGGCCATATTACTATTTAGATTTTTTTTTTGTTTTTTTTGTTTGAGTCAAGGTATAAAAAGGTACATGTAATATGCTGATTTTGTGTTGAAAATATAACTTGAAAATGAACTTGAAACCTCTTTCTCTTGCCTTATTATTTTATGTTATGTTGGGGTAGTGAGCTAAAAGGTTAAAGGAAAAAATAGGTTATTTTGTATGTATGTAAATGGTGGCTTTTAGAGTTATCTGTGGTATAATTTTGTTATTTTGACAGGCGTACTCCTGTCTGGCACCCGAAAAAAAATGTATTTAGATCAATTTGTTTAATTATTGATTTAAATTGTGTTTCCTGGGAGCTGCCACCGTTACAAGGTAATGATCCAAGATGTCATCGTTCTGCTGCAGAATGTCTATATTACCAACATCAACCCCATATAACAGAATAAAATCTACCGTATGATTATGGCAATGAGTTGGTCCTGTTACAATTTGTCTGACTCCCAAGTGAGTTGAGAATATCGATAAATGCTAATCCCAATGTGTCATTTTCATTATCGTATGTGATTGTTGAAGTCACCAACAATTAAAACTCTATCTACAGTAACTACAAGATCTGATTAAAAAAAATTAAAAACAGAATAAGGCCCAGGTGATCTGTACACTGTATCAAGGGTAAAAGATGACATTGTTTTTTGTATTTATATCTGACGGTGTCACATTAAGCATTATTAGTTCAAAAGACTTACATTTATATCCTGTCCTCTGACTAAAAGCAAAAACTTCACTGTAAATTTTAGCAACTCCTCCCCCTCTACCCTTCAGACAAGGCTCATGTTTATAACAATAACCTGGGGTAGTAGATTCATTTAAACTAATATATTCATCTGGTTTAAGCCAGGTTTCAGTCAAACAGAGTGCATCCAATGAGTGTGAAGTGTGGCAACAACCAACTGCACCGAGGCTCTATAATGCCCAATGGTTTTCCCTGTATTTTTGAACGCCCCTGTACGTATGTCATCTATTTTTGTGACCTTTTGAACACTTCACAGATTAAAGTATGAAAATATCCCATTGACTTCATTGATAGAATTTTCAGCATTCATAATCTAACCTGCAATGATGATGTCATAATATTACCATGCTGAATACCTTGCATTTTATTAAATGTATATCTGACATACTGAGAGTAGTGGTCGACCTATATATCGCAGAGAGACGAGGGGAGACATGGGGAGAGGGAAAGGGTGAGCGGAGACAGAGAGAGAGAGAGAGACGAGAGAGAGAAGAAATTGCTAGCCTGCTCCCAGTCGCCAAGTCCTCAACCGCTCCTCCACCCTCTGGCGGATGCCAGATCACTCCAGCTCTCGGTAGCCGGCAGTGACCAAGCAGATGGCTGTGGCTGCTCCCCTGGTGGATGGCAGCGGCGAGGACTCCGCAACAGCGCATCCCTCCTTCTTCCCAGGTTTCGACACCACTGTAGCAGTAAAAGGTTGGGCAAGGAGGAGGCGGGAACCAGCTGAACAATCAACATAAAATTTGAATGCATAAATGAACTTACAACAACGTAAAACATAAGGACACAGACACATATGCAACGCTGCCGCATGTGTCTCTCTCTCTCTAACTGGCTTCTCCAGCTGCCCTTTATCTTACTCTACCGCTAATCAGCTGATTCAGCACCGGCCGTGCTCCATCATGGCCTGTACATGCCCTCCTCCTCATCACAGCCATTAGTGCAGTAGGTTGACTTCCTTAAAATAACATTCCGAGTTCAATTCAAGTTAAGATCAATCAACAGCTTTTTTTTTTAATGTTGATTACCAAAGAAATGAATCCCTCCTGTTCTATATAAAAAGCAAAACTCTGGATTACAGTAAGGCACTGACTTTACAGTGAAAGTCAATGTCAAATCAATATACCTTAAAATACTCTATATTCATATGTTAACATGCTTTTATTGTAGTAAAATTACTTAACCTTTTCTGTGGAAAAAGTTTGGCAACCTTTCTGTGCCAACTTTGTTGGCATGATGATATAACACCGAAAAACCTGAAACGACAGTACATATTATGGTTTAAACAACTTTATGATTTAATAAACAAACAAGTTTTAACAAAATAATTAATGTGTGCTTTTATTAAAGTATAAGCTTCACATTTCTGCCTTTGAATGCTCCAAAAGTTGGCCCCATTTACTTCCATTGTAGGTGCCTCACTGTAAAAGTTTTTTTCTTCAGAGTAACTGAGGGACAAGTCAGAATTAATTTTAGCGGTAATCAACATTATGCCTCAAATCCACAAAGTGGATTGTGTGCTAGAAATAGTCAATGTGAGATGAAAAACACAAAAACATCATTTTGTGGTGCTTCTATGACACTTTCAGCTCATGTGTTGACTCGTGTGCTCTTCAGGACTCGTACCCTGCTCCTTTACATCACAAGTGCAACCCTATCAATTGAGCACAATTTGATCACATTTGAACAAGCTTGTAAATGTAGTTGGTTTTGTAATGCAAAAGACAAAACTTTTTACCTTATAAGTAATTTGCTATAATAAAAGTTTTGAGATGTCATAAGATAGTATTGTGTTATGAACAGAGCGAAAAGTGTTATTGAACTGATAATCTGCCGTTTTGACCGTGATTTGTGTGAAAGTGAAAAAAAAAAGTAATTGTTGTTGTTGCGCCTTTATTGCTCATTTCACCTGGACAATGCTGTGTTATGTACAACGAGCCACAAAGATAATTTTAAAAAAGTGCAGGTATAGTAACAAATTGTAAATGTATAGTAAATTTTGAAAAATAATTAGTAAATTTCTGAGACCAGGTTAAATTAAATGGTATTGGTATCTGCTAAAGACTCCCACACAGCTTCAAAGGGGATCCTATTGATGATTTGTACACGTGTTAAACATTTTAGGGGAAGCTGTACTTAAGTCTTTAAAAAAATCACCACTAGCCCGACACAGCAACATTGAACTAATGGCAGATCACCATTAGAGAGTCATTATTTTTGTAATTCGGTGTGGTGCTTATGCTAGCTTTTGCTTTCACTTTCCATGGCACCTTTCATTTCGAAATGTATTTCCATCTTGTCTTTCTCTCAAATTCGTATATTTTCCCTGCATGGCTCCTGTCAAATGCAGTATAATGTCAGTCATTCATGAGATCTGTCATCATTAAAGTATCACAGCTCACTGCTGCAGGGCTCGAACCTTCCAGCACCCTGTTTTCCTCTCATGCGAGAAATTATAAGCCGTGTGAAATTAAAGGTCCCAATACAGGACATGTGATTGTCCATAGGTGAGACAACAGCGTTAGAGCGGGCACACTGTCCTGAGTAATCCAATCAGATGAGGACAGTCCCTTAATCTCTGTCTGGGGAATGTGATTGTTCTAATGTTTTTAGTGAAACTCAGGCAAGGTTTTATTTAATCGAGCGCGCTGGAACTGCAGAGGGAGATGAGAAAGCTTCACAATCCTTCATCATATGATCATCCTGCAGTATTGCATTTACTGTTGTTCTTACATGTGGGTGTATGAATGTGTGTGTGTGCATTTGTGTCTTTGTGTTTGATCTATAGGGGATGCGGGTTGGTTAATAGTGGTGTTTGCTACATCCATTAACTTTTTCTCATCCCGTAAACTTATGTATTAAACTTCAGTGTGTAATTATGAATTATAAAGAACTATAAAATAACTATAGCTCAAATCGCTCATTAAGCAGAGGTGTGATACAGTACTATTTTTCTAAACAATCAGCAACAACACCTTGTGCAATATGGCTTTAATATGATTTTATGACGTTATACCAGCAAAAGTCATTTGTAAGGGTCACATCATGTAGAAATTGGCTAAGATAAGAATTGAACAGTTTCACTTTTTAAAGTATGTGTTGATGTGTGTGATTTAGTGGCCGGCTGTGTTCAGGAAGTTGTTGAGGTCTAAGGGAAAACGACTGCATTCACATGTGTTTAGAGGCCGTTGAGTGCCACATGAAGGGTTTATGGGGGAAACATGCAACACAGACCCCACTTAGTTGTGTTGCTTGAATACTGCCAGATTTATGTCAGCTTGCAAAAATGTCACCACAGTCACATCATTTTCATGAGATCAGTCTGCTAATATCACTTGTCTCGGGCTAGCAATAGCAAGTAACAAATCATGGTTCATGGCTATAACTAAAGCCTATTGGCTACTTGGAGGAATTGTTCAGCAATCCAGCTGGTTTGGAACGGTCAACAAAGAGAACTGTTAGAAGGTCTTGAATGCCTCAGACCAACCTCCTTGCTCAAACTCCTTTTGTGTGGAAACAGAATCACAGTTCATAGGAACAGCTGCTAATAAGGTATTTATCTATCTGTTTGTATGAATATCTAGAGGAGACTTATGCACTTATATCATGCAGTTTGAACTCCACCCATTCTTTAATGAGCTGACAAGAAGTAAACATTTTCAGTAAAACATTTTGTACAAATTTATCTGTATCTTAAACACACCTAGCGTTTCGCTTTAGAACACTTTAATTAGACCACTGGAATTGTACGGATTATTTTATTATGGCTTTATATGTTTATTGGAGCTTCAAAAATTTGGCACCCATTCACTTGCCTTTGATGGACTTGCAGAGCTGCAATATTCTCCCAAAAATCTCTGTTTGTGTTCTGCTGAAGAAGAAAAGTCATACACATCTGGGACGGCATGAGAGTGAGTAAATGATGAGAGAATTTTCATTTTTGGTTTAACTACTCCTTCGGATACTTCGGATACTGATGTGGTATAAAGAATATCGATCCTCACATAAAAATATAGATTCTGAAGTTTCTGAAGAAGATAGTGATAGTGAAGAAACTAGTGATCTTATTATTTCGATTACATGAATCTCATAATGCATCTTATGCATTTCATAAGCTTGGAAGTGGGGAAAAAAAATTATATGAGTGAAGTTTTGCACGAGACCGGATCTATTTTTTCTTCCGCTCATCTTGATGCACAGAAATGCTAAAATACACTAGTAGTCAGAGACAGTGCTCACACTTTCATTCATAGCACTCGTTCAAAGAGGGAGCAGTGCTTTCATGAGTAATGACAGAAAAACAGCATCTAATGTAATGACCTAGACCTGACATGTATTATAATGGACTGTGTTTTTACAGGCTTATTTAAATTCAGAGTTGTTAAAACATTGATAATGATCTTTAATCCTCATTTATAAATGATACCCTTTTGAAAACTTACAATAGATTTACTGTAGTAATATTATATTAACCATGACTAGTAACCACGACTGTATAGTAACCATGATTTTTTTGGCAGTAAACAAGGTTTTAATACAATTAACCATAGTTTTACTACAGCATTACTGTAGTATCCATATTGTAACTTGGTTTTAGTAATAGTAACCATATTATAATATCTATGGATAATTTTGAGGTTTTATATGGAGCTTACTAACTACTTTTTAAAGGGTAAACAAAGCAGCCTAATCATTTTCTGCTTAGGCCAATAAATATATACAAAAATTAAGTAATAATTAAGTTATTAATTTTATCCAAAGAATTCCTAAAAACTCAATCTAATAGAGGTATCGGTTTTGGCATACAATCTATGTAGAACCCACACCCCTGCAGCACCACCCCAAATATTGACATTTGAAGGTGTTTGACACCGCTGTCTCTTTGTTTTGGCATGCGTGAAGTGCAGCGAGGAGGAGGTGGTTGGATAGGGGGGGATGATTAACAGGAAAAGCGGGCATCTGGGCAACTGCTAGGTGTTCCCGGGTACCTCTGGAAGGAGCAGCTGGAGTCTAGCTGCAGGTGAAACGCACTGCCAGTCAGCCCACTCTCTGCATTTTGTCCTCCTGCTAGAAAATTATAATGTTCATTCATGGTGCTGCTACGAAAATATTCTTAGGACAATTGTGCGTGTGTGTGTGTGCGTGTGTGTGTGTATGTGTGTGTGTGTGTGTGTGTGTGTGTGTGTGTGCGCGAGTTTGGGTGGTTTAAGAGGACTTTTTTTTAGGATTCAAACTGGTAATTACAAGGGTGTTCTGCTATAAATGTGGTTTACGAGGACATTTCTAGTGTCCCCATAATTCAAATTGCTTAAAAATCATACAAAATTATGTTTTATTTCAAATGTAAAAATGCAGAGAGTTTTTTGTGAGGGTTAGGTTCAGGGTTAGGGGTAGTTTGTATTTTATTATTTATTATTTTATTATTATTATTTATTTATTTTGTGTATTTTAACTCTCTGCATTTTATAGTCCGTACACTATAAAAATCTTTATGTCTATGGAGAGTCCTCATAATGATAGCCGCATCAGTGTGTGTGTGTGTGTGTGTGTGTGTTTGTGTGTAATCTGTTGCCTGTAGAACCAGTCTCATATCTCAAACACACACTTCCCTCTGGAGCACTGGTTCTCAACTGGTGGATCACAGCCTCGCAGGTCTGTTCTGATAGGGTTTGTTTACAGCAGGGAGAAAAAATGCTGAATGCAAATAATAGTAATTAGTAAATCATATTATTAAAAGTGTATATATATATATATATATATATATATATATATACACACACACACACACACACACACACACACACACACACAGTACTGTGCAAAAGTCTTAGGCACATAAGGTGTTTCACAAAAGCATTTGTCTTAAGATGGTTATTTATATCTTCAGCTTTAGTGTGTCAATTGGAAATATAAATGTTAGACTCCCAAACATTACTTTTGCAAATAGAAAAGATTAGAATAGAAGACCAGGGAGCCCTGCAACAGATGTCATAGCCCCCATAATGCACCCCACTGAACATCAAGTCAATCTGAGATTACATCAAGAGACAGAAGCAATTGAGACAGCCTAATAGATAATAGATAGAAGAATTGTGGGAAATTCTCCAAGAAGCTTGGAACATCCTATCTGCCAATAACCAAGAAAAACTGTGTCCAGGTGTACCTAGGAGAATTCTTTCAGGACATTACTGATGTAAAAAACATCACTATTTGAAAAGTTTTTTTTCTTTTTTTCTGATTAACAATTTACACACAGAAAAGAAAAAACATATATACAACATCCCTGTGGTCGTACATGATTTATAGACACACACACAAAAAAAAAAAAAAACACCCATTTCTCTGCAAACAAATAAAATTTCCCTAGTTTTCTAAATAACCCATCTTCAAATGCTGCCACGCTCCCAATCTCCGAGCACCACACCTGAAATGAGGGCACTCCAGCCAACCTCCAACCCCTTTGAATCTGTCTGGCGATCATGACATTGGTTAGGACCCAACTCATCATGTGTCCTTTCTCAACATTGATGACTGCCCCATCGCCCAAAATGCAGAGTCTGGGGCAAAATGAAACCTGAGTGCCCAGTACATCACACACAAAGCTCTGAACCTTCAACCAAAACTCCTGGATAATAACACAACACCAAAAGACATGGGTTATGTCTCATCCTCTGATTGGCATCACCAGCAGGTGGGTGTGTCTTTAAGACCAAGCCTATTGTGAGGGACCAAGCTGGCAGGCATGAGGAGTCAGAAAATAGATTTTCAAAAATATAAGTTTTTATTTACTAAACAAAAAAAACTACTTATTTACACAAAAAAATTGAAAGTTACTAACCAAACAGACCTCCACTAACCAAACAGACCTACCCTAGACTGAGACATGGGGGAAATTGTATATAAATTATATCAGGCCATTCTGACACAAAGGGGGTAGACAAACACATAATATATAAAAGAAACCACAATACCTACAAACCCTGTTAAGACAATGCTACCTAATATAAACTAAGGATAATCAATCAAATAATTATAACAACAAAAGCATAACTAGCAAAGAAAAGAACACAACCCAAAATAGACAACTCTGCCACCCCATGATATGGGAGAACATGGTGCAGTCCAATTATCCATCCCCTACTTAAACAGCTTGGATTTAGTTGGAAGTCCTCAGCCAGCCAGAGACCCCCAGCAGCAACTTCCCAGGAACTGGTAACTCAAAAAAGAAAAGGTATTCATTTCACAGAATGTAACAAGTTAAACAAAGATGATGAACCTGAAATTAGCAAAATTGACAAAGTTAACTAAATGTGTGCACCCAAATAGATAACTAATGTCAAATAACTAATAAAACTGTTTTAAAACTAAAATGTGTGTGTCCAGTTATTTATTTTGTACTATAATATAATTTGAAATGAACGTTACCACCATGAGTTGTTGCTTCCATGTGTGGCTGCTAGTACGGCCATCACACCTATACAATCTAGAGGGGGTCCAATAGAATCAATATAAAATCTTGAATTGCATAAGGCGCACTTTTGCGTCTCTAGATGCAGACTTGACGTTAATTTGAATCCTAGCCCACTCTCCCTCCTCCAATACCAAGTTTAAATCTTTCTCCCATAATCTCTTGAGAGAAGTTGAATCTCCAATCCCCAGACTCTGAACTAGCAGGGAGTAACTCTGATGCATCATGACCGTTTCCAAAAGCAGTAATCACCACTCCCAGAGTATCTGCTGCTTTAGGGGGTTGTATGCTACTCAAAAATAGTATAGAACAGATGGTGCAGCTGTAATTATCTAAAGAACTGAGATCTGGGAATCCTAAAATGTTGAACCAAAATTTCAAAGGATCTCAACACTCCACTCTCATATAGGTCACAAGTGTAGTAACCCCCCTCACAATCCACTATGACCAGCAGAAAGGGGATGTATTAATACATAATTTGGGATTCAGCCATAAGCTTGAGGCAACATTTAAATGTATGTCCGTATTAAATACTCTGGACACTTTTGTCCATACCCAGTGTAAATGCGAGATAACGGGGTGTAATTTAACTTCACTGGTTAGTTTCATAGAAAGGCTTTGCAATTGTGAAATAGGGACAAGACCTTCCTGTTCAATACAAACCAGGGAGGGGCTCTCTCAGGTGGAAGCGACCAATGAGCCAAATGTCTGAGACCAAACGCATAATAATAAAGCTAAATCTTGGGTAGGCCTAGCCCACTTTTGTCAATTGGCCTAGCATCTTACTGAAATGTAATCTGGGATGTTTCCCATTCCAAATGAAGGACTTCACCCTGCCGAGTGCCCCTATCCAGAGTAAAATAATCTGAAATTAATACAGTTGTTTGTACTGCCACTACTAGGAGTTTATATAGTAACTTGAGCCATCCAATAAAAGTATTTCTGAACCCGTATATTTCCAAAATCTTAAAAAGATAATCCCATTCTTCCATATCAAATGCACAAATGTCTGTTCATTCGACATTTCGACGTGAAGTGAGATCTGTTCATTCGACACTGACCACATAATATTGATGAAATGCCTAATGTTATCAGAAGAGCTGCGGCCCTGAATAAACCCCACCTTATCTATATGAATAAGAGATGTCATAACTTAATCGGTTAGCCAACCTTTTTGACAATATTTTTATGTCTAGCTGCATCAGGGAAATTGGACATGAACACTAACACTCGCTTGGATCTTTGTCCTTTTTAGAAATCAGAAAGATCCGGGCTTATGTCGTGGTTGGTGGAAGCTTTACGTTCTTTAATGATTCCGTATAAACTTCTAGCAAAAGTGGAGCCAGTTCTGTACCATAAGATCTAAAAAATTCAGCGGCAAAGCCATCTGGCCTCAGAGCCTTAATTACTTAATGAATTAATTACTAGGCCAAAAATATCTCAGAATCAAGAGTATTTGTTTTGCTCATTTGTCAATTTAGGGAGTTCTCATGGTTCTAATATCATCATCAGTAGACGAAGACGTGGAATTATAGAGATCAAGATCAATCCTTTAAAAGCAATATTAATATCAATGGCTGTGGTAAATATTTCACCACCAGCAGATTTCACTGAGGGAATGGTAGAAAAGAGAAAAAAGTCATATTTGATCAAATCTAGAAAGGCCCCATTTCCAGCAGCCATCTCTCCAACACCTTATTCTTGAGTAATCATGCAAAATTTCTAATTTGGTACTAGAAAATCACTTGCCATTATATCAAACACAGTTGAAAGATATTTGATTTGTTAAATTAAGCTTAACATTGTATTTGTGTTTATTCTTGACTTGCAACAGTATGCAATAGACTGGCATGCCTTAAGGTCAATATTAGGTAAAAAATACCTGCTCAACACCAGTTTCATGGACAACAGTAAAGAGAAGACTCATGAGTGCAGGCCTTATGGGACGAATTGCCAAGAAAAAGCCACTTTTGTAATTTTTCACGTTATTAATGTCCTTACATTACAGTATATATATATATATATATATATATATATATATATATATATATATACATATATATATAAACTGGCATACTGAGCAAAATGAAGCCACATCCGATTGATTAGCACTTTTGTAGTGTATGAATAAAAAAAGGCAAATAATTTTCCATATTGGTGGTCCAGTGCAGATAGCAAAAACACATTTGGCAATAAAGAATCTAAGTCAGAAGTTCTCAACTAGTGGATAGCAGCCAAAGCCCAAGTCAATCCGATTGGCTCTTTTACCTGTAAGGCAGACATTCTTTTCTACCCGCCATATTGGCCATTACAATATCCCATTCATCCATTCATTCATTCATTTATTCATTTAAATATGAGATCTCAGTCTCGGGCTAAATAATCTCTGGTCACCGCCTAAAAATGGGACACAGGTCTGTTCTGAGGGGGTCACATACAGCTGGAAAATCAATGCTGAATGCAAATACTAAAATGTTACTTCCCATATATGGGAGTTTCTTTAACTTTGGGCAATTTAAACTTTTTAATTTCTTTATTTTTATATAAAACAATTTTTTTGATCAACATGCTTTCGTCGTTTATATTTGGTACTTTTCAAATGACTTTATGTATAGATTTTACTGTTTTAGACTTGTCCAGGACCAGACGTTAAATATTGAACTATTCAGCTAAACAAAAATGAAATTATTTGTATTGCGTTTTCAAAATTGCAAATGTCCCTCAATTGTGACATTTCTATCACAGTAAACAATTTTGCCCATAATAAAAGTTTTTTCAAAAGACAAAAGTGTTAGTGAAACTTGTGAGCAAAATAATTTTATTGGGTGTCATTTCAAATCAAGGTGCCATTGGGTGTCATTTTCCAAATAATAAAAAAAGGGTTAAAATATGATTATATTGTATTATATAATATATTGTGTACTACACAAGATGTTTTGGTTAGAAAATTACAAATTGCCATCACCAATTGAGTACATAAACAATCAGTGTTCAAAAAAATGGGTCTCATTCATGAAACATTCATAAATATACGAGTAAATATGTGAGTGATTTACGCATAAAGAGACCTTCCCGAAAACTCTTCTCCTGGTTCACAAATACTTCGTAAACGTCAGATGTGATAGTGAAATGTGTGTGTGTGTGTGTTAATGAATTCCAATCAGTCGTAAATAGGACGCATGTGCACGCTCATTCTCAATTACCATAAATCCCGCCCATTAAATCCGACTGACAACTATATATGGGCATCAAATTGTGACACCAAATGAAGGATTTCAACATGTCTTCTCAAAAGCGAATGAAAAAGAAAAATGTCTCAGATGCAGAAATTCAAGTTTTATTATCAGAAGTTCATTCAAAACGCCACATTTTATTTTCAAGCGTACATAGTGGCGTATCAGGTCCTAAAAAAAAAGAAGCTTGGCAGCATATTACAGATGCAGTTAATGGAGTTTCATCTGTTAATCGAACAGTCCCAGAAGTGAAAAGAAAATGGTTCGACATGAAGCTTGACTGCAAAAAACGTATTAGTTCACTTCGAAAAAAATCGTATTCAAACTGGAGGAGGACCACCATCATCATTGAGCATATCTACATGCGATGAACGCATCATTAGCATAATTGGTGAAACCTCTTTGTCGGGTATAATTCCCGATGGTGAGAGTGATGAAACCCCTTTGCAGGAAAGCACTTCAGCACAATCAGATGGTAAGGCTACATTTCATATTTTTTTTGGGCCAGCTGACATGGTAAAATAAAAAATATAATTTTAGAGGAAATACACAAAGCAGTTTACATTTGAGCAGACTTTACTTTCTTGTAAAGACAGACAAATGCCAACTGTGTCCGCCCATGAGACCACTGAAGCGGCAACCGGATCCGTTCATCTTACGGCCCCTTAACCGGTATATCCAGCAGCATCCCGCAGTGTTGCCTCTGCACAGAAGACGGCTTTAAGTCAGGAAGTGCTGGATAAGCAAGACAAAATTTGTCAAGCTGTGCTGGCAATAAATGACACATTAAAAGAAATACATGTAAGCCTACGAGAAATATGTGATGCTATTAAACATAAGAAATAAAGTTTAACTGACCGAGATTTTGCGTGTGCTTCATTGTATGCCATCTCCTGCCGGCTTTGGGGATTTATCAATGGGGTCATAAGCCATGGTGTCAGGGAATAACCATTGTCACCTGAGTGTAGGGGAGGAGAGGGAAAGTGTCAAATATTTGTCAAATGTTGTGAATAAATAAAATTGTACATACCAATTAGCCATCCGTCTGTAAGTGCACCACTGTCCAAACGTCTAGCAACTGAGCTGCTCCGAAGAGTACCTGTTACATTCCATATTGTCTTTTGTTTATGTACTTTTATTTTGAAATTATTGTTAAGTTCCTGTTTCCTGGTCTTTGTCTTATGTCCTGTTTTCCCTCCATGTCTATATGTCTGATTTTCATTGGTTCATTGTTTAATTACCTTGTTATCAGTTCTAGTTTGTCATTGGTTTCAGTTTATTGCCTTGTCATCTTGTTTTGAGTTTTAGTTTTCCATTGGCTTACGTTTCCCCTTGTTTTTGTATTTAAGTCCTCATGTTTACCTTGTCCCTTGTCGAGTATTGTTGTAATCCCGATGTTTGCCTGATGATATCCCGATGTTTGCTTGTCAGTGATTTAATGTTAGTTAGAGAATCTGAGCCATAGTCTGTTCCTGTTCCAAGTTCCTAGTATATGTCCAGTTCCTGTATCTCCATCTTAGTTAATAAATCTGCACTTGGGTCCTACACTTCGCCTTCGTCATTGCCTCAGTTTGCTACAATACGTTACAGTACCACCCGGCCAGCGGGCCACTACATTAAGTAGTGCACATTTAGCGTTGCAAATTAGTTGCGCATTGATGGAATGATAGTTTTTCCTATTCAGAAATGGAAATGCATCATGTGATGGCGCCTTGATGCGAATGTGTGTGCAATCAATTGCGCCTATTACGTTTGGCAGGTTTGCAATAGCAAAGAATCTTTGCTTCACCTTCAACTGATGGACAAGGTTATAGGGGAATTTTATATATTGGGGCATTAGCCCCATTATGCAATCAAGAACATCTGGGATGGGGCGACTCATGGATGACTGAGATATCCCTGACCTGTCTGCAATCTCCCGCTGGAATGTTCCTGTTGCCAAAAAACCAAGCACGGACAACACCTGCAAGTGTGCTGGAATGCTGTGGGATCTTCTAGTTTGCCTTCTAAGATTGGCCTCCAATATATTGCATAAATGCAAAAGAACTGGTCTGGGTAGCCTGAAACGACTAATTAACCAGTCATCATTCTCGGCAAGTAAGTCTGCGCGGTCTCTGAAAATACGCCTTTTGCGCAGCGCTCTATCTGCCAAATCTAGCAAAAGCGCTATATCAGCCATCGTAAATGTTTCTTGTTATGCCTGATTTTGGCCATTTTATAAGAAACAATTTCCGTAACAATTAAGGGGCTATTAGTTTGCCCAGCCCTATTGAAAGCAATTAATTATTTGATTAAAGTGTTCCATTTGCAGATGCTATTACTGGCTCTCTTAATAAAAGTAAAAAGAAAAAACGTATGTAATTACTATATATAATATTTTTTCAAAATGCTGTGTAAATATGTACCCGATTAAGGTGAATTAAAATGCAGCCTTATTAATGAGCAAAACATTCGGATGTTAAACGCACTATTTACGCGTGGCTGGGAGCAGGTGTAGATTTCGTTCGTACCAACTAACATTTGGAAAATACGAACATTTTAATGAATCCGAAAATTTATGCCAGAACCACTTTACACACGAATTACACAAAAATTTGTTTTGCTCGTATTTCACGAATGAGACCCAATGTCTTTATCTTACCCAGATTCACAACAGTAAGCCTATAAAAATTATTTGTATTTTGATTTTTCGGGTCAAATTTGGCGCAAAATCGCTGGCTTATGTCATTCATACTTGTGTCATTATGTCATGTCTGTAAACACAGAAAAGAAGTACTGACTGTCACTTTTCCAGGCTGGGAAGGCTGTTCAGATCAGGCACTGTCACAGTTCAGGACAGCATCGCTGCAGTCTGGATGAATGGTTCTTTGTGATCCATGTGGTGAAGTTGTTTATCTGCTTTAATGTTTGGATTTTTTTCTGGTAGGGTTGTTGAGGCTTATATTGTTTGTCATGCTTTTATGATTGCAATGTATCCATGTTGTCGGGGAAAGTTACTGTGACATGTTTAATATTTATGACTTCTGAAATTGACTTCTTGTAATTTTGATATTGCATATTCAAGCATATTATATTCATGTTTAATAAAGATTGCGTCTTCAACAATTTTCCGACCAAGGACCCCTTGGTGGGTAGAGAAACGGAGCCAGGACCCCATGCTACTTGTTCTAGAATGTTGTGGCTATATAATTGTTTATGATAGTCTACCATATTATTGTATATACATACTTTATGATGTTTATATTGCAAAGCAGTGGTCTGTAACTTTTCTGACATGAAGTGACATTTTTCATTTTCATTGTTAATCACTGTTCCATACCCCCTCCCTTATAAATAGAAAAAGAGAGTATACTTACGTTTTATTTTATTATTATTTTCAACCAACAAGGCTAATAATAAAAAGAAAAAGAAGAATGAATGAATGAATTAAATGGTTAGTCAATATTGGATGAACAGATAAATTAATAAGTAAACCAATAAAAGTTATTTGTGGACTAGTTGGTAACAACAAAGTGGTGGGATGTTTGTTGCAGAGAACTGTAAAACTTGCAATCAGAGAGAGAAGGAAAAATGTCAATAACTTGCTGCACACATATTGTGTAGCATTGTTGCAGTGGCAGCATTTCTCAAAAACATCTAGGTTACTGTTGTTACCTCCATTCCCTGATGGAGGGAACGAGATGTTGTGTCTAATGAAGCAACATTAGGAGACTTTCTTGAACACCTTGGTTACCTCTGAACTTGAGAATAGGCCAATGAGAATTTGGCACACAGAATATGCATGTCCCTCCCCCAGACATATGGGTATAAAAGGAGGGAATCGTGCATCTGTTCATTCAGGTTTTGCACTGAGGTGGCGAGAATAAGGTTCGGCCATTACAATGGCTCATTTCAGCGTCGTGGCTGGGGGGACACAACATCCCGTTCCCTCATCAGGGAATGGAGGTTGCAACAGTAACCTAGAAATTCCCCGTCTGTCGCTCACTTGATGTTTTGTCGAATGAAGCGACACTAGGGATCCCTATTCAATCACGCCATGCGCTGAACCATGTACATGAGCTGCATGAGTCAGACTGCACGTACCCTTCCCCAACGCCCCATAAAAATCGTAAACTTTTTAGGTTCCCGGCATTCCAGAGGGGGGAACAAAGCGATATGTCAAGCATGGGAGCAGGCCGTGTTAGCCGCGCCTTTTCTCTCTCTATGTTTCTCGCATAGAGTTAAAGCGGCTGGGGCCATTTAATCCTATCACATGCATCAGGGAAGGCGATTTTCAACTCCTATTCTTTCAGGGTTCCAGTTCAACCCCACGCTCACGGCGGCTTTGCATGTCGGCCATCTGGGCATCAGCCTCAGACAGGGTATGCCAACCCGAAGGTGGCAGTCCAGTCGAGTCTTCCACATCAGATGCCGGGACGCTCTCCGATGCAGCAGTGAATTCATCATCCAGCTCAGCTTGCTTGAGAGAGTAAACAGACTGGCCATGAGGTGAGCCACTCTCACCTCGAGCCCAGACGGAAGTCAACAAGCATGCCCAGCGAAACTGAGCCCGTTGCCATCCCCAAATCACCTCCATTGCCAGCTGGGTCGTCCTCAATCCCGTGGGAAGAAGGAGCAATGCGGGGGCAGTTGGCATTCCTTTTTAGGACCGAAACGTTGCCATGGTTAAGTTCTCGCAGTGAGAACAGGAACCATCCACAAACGCCGCCTCAGTGTGATCACGGCCCAGACATATGAGGCAGCATCTGTGTCTGTCAAAAGCGGAGAGAAATCGACCGCATCCAGGAACTACACAGGGGCGGAAGGGCATCTTTAAAAAGCCGCGTCCTGAAAAGAACATTCAACACCAGCTGTGTGTGCTCTTTTAGAGAAATAAACTCTTTTAGGAAAATACTCTTTTTTTTTTTAAGTGCTGTCAAAGCGCCCAGGGGCAAAGCTGTACTTTCGTGCAGAGAAGGAGAAGTCAGCTCAGCTCACTGATCGCACAACCGCTCGGCTCCGAAGAAGAAATCTGAATGAACAGATGCACGATTGCCTCCTTTTATACCCGTATGTCTGGGGGAGGGAATGCAAATCTTGTCTGCCAAATTCTCATTGGCCTTTTCTCAAGTTCAGAGGTAAACTAGTCCTTCAAGAAAGTTCCCTAGTGTCGCTTAATTCGACACTACATCGAGTGAGCGACAAACAGGGAACCTTTTAATTTTTTTCATTTATCCATTTATATCCACATCATTATTACATTCTTTGTTATATGTTTTTAGTTTACAGTGTTATCGTGTGGATTGCATAAACGTACAGTGCTGTTGTAGTATTACTGTTCACTTGCATCACCAACTGAGGCTGTACAATATAATATAAAATTATAAAGTCTTTTATTGAACTCATATCAGCCATATCATCAGTTTCTCCTCTTAAATTGATAAGTGTAGGACAATAGAAACATTAATTGTAGATAAAACCCTTGAATAATCATAAAATACACTAAAAACTTGTATTGATTAAGGAGAATCCCCTGATCTACGTAAATGTGCTTTGAGTGTAGTGTTAGAGAATCGCTAAGTGTAAAATAAATTCATTCAAAATATGTAAATAAGAGTGTTGTTTGTCTATATAACTATATCATCTTTTAATATTTAATTGTAAAACAATATCTATAATATGAAAATAGCATGTTATAACTCCGGCTGTGAATTTTTCCCAGTCATGATCACACAGAGGCGATGTTCAGGTAAGCTTAAATCATAAGATTTATCTGAACAGAAGAGCAGTGCTGAAACACAACTCAAGTAAAGTGTTATTCTGCTTATTGCTTGCAATTTTAAGTTTCAACCACAGATGTTGTTAAAGAGCACAAAGTTGTGTAGTGTAGCTTTAATTGTGTGTATTTAGGATACATAAAATGTGAGCTATAAAATTAGCCTTAGCAATACAAAGGAGTCAACCATTTTATTTTTAAAACATGAAAAATGTAATTTCCATAAAAGTTAAATAAACACCTGCAATCGTGGTTAGTTAAGATAACAATATAAAATAGATGCAAGCACCATCATAATTTTTGACCACAAGGTGGCGCTATCCTGAAATTTTTTTAGTCCCTTCAGAGCATGGTGCTAAAGACACATACAGAGTTTTGTAGTGATACACCAAGTTGTTTGTAAAATACAGCATTTTATGTCTAAATTCAGATGCCTCCCAGCGTGGCTGGGGTGCTGTGTGCAATGGGCACTCAGTCACCGGCCCGCGACTTTCTTGGCACATCAACTGCCTCGAGTTGCTGGCGGTACTACTTGCCCTGAGGAGGCTATTGCCATTGATCCGGGACAAACATGTGTTGGTCCGGACGGGCAACACAACGACGATTGTGTACATCAACCGCCAAGGCGGTTTATGCTCTCGTCAAATGTCACAACTCACCCGTCGTATCCTCCTCTGGAGTCAGCGCCTCAAGTCGCTGCGGGCCACTCACATCCCGGGCCACCTTAACAGCACAGCTATCGTGCTATTGAGACTCCATTGGAGACTCCACCCTCAGGCGGTCCAGCTGATCTGGAGTCGATTCAGCGAAGCACAGGTAGCCCTGTTTGCTTACCCGGAATCCTCCCACTGCCCACTTAAGGTACTCTCTGGCCGAGGCCCCTTCGACGAGGTGTGTCTATGACTTGAAGTCTGCTAAGTAGTGCTCTTCCCTAGGCAAAGACCCCCAGAGATGCGCAGTAGGATCAGTGCTCTCCTTCCTTCAAGTCAAGTTGGAGGGATGGCTGTCCCCCTCCACCTTGAAGGTGGCCGCTATTTCGGCGCATCACGATGCAGTGTACGGTAAGTATTTGGGGAAGCACGATTTGATCATCAGGTTCCTGAGAGGTGCGAGGAGGTTAAACACCCCCAGGCAGCACCTCGTTCCCTCATGGGACCTCTCTGTGGTCCTTCGGGGCCTTCGGAGAGCTCCCTTCGAGCCCCTTGAGTCAGCTGAGCTAAAGGCGCTCTCTTTGAAGACCGCCCTCCTGATGGTGATCACCTCCATCAAGAGAGTAGGGGACCTGCAGGCGTTCTCTTTCAACGAACTGTGCTTTGAGTTCGGTCTGGAATACTCTCACGTTCTCCTGAGACCCCGACCGGGCTACGTGTCCAAGGTTCCCACGACTCCTTTCATGGATCAGGTGGTGAACCTGCAAGTGTTGCTTCTGGAGGAGGCAGACCCAGCCTTGGCGTTGCTGTGTCCAGTGTGTGCTCTTTGCATCTACTAGGATCACAAGCAGAGCTTTATAAGCTCCGAGCTGCTCTTTGTTTGCTTTGGTGGACAGCGGAAAGGAAGCGCTGTCTCCAAACAGAGGATCGCTCACTGGGTTATCGATGCCATCACCATGGCATACCATGCCCAGCATGTGCCGTCCCCTGTTGGCCTGCGAGCCAACTCTACCAGGGGTGTTGTGGCTTCTTGTTCGTTGTCCTATGGTGCCTCTCTAGCAGACATCTGTAGAGCTGCAGGCTGGGCAACACTTAATACATTTGCAAGGTTTATAACCTCAGAGTTGAGCCAGTTTCATCCTGTGTATTATAAGGTGACACAAACAGGTAAGTTCGCATTTGTGCGAAACCGGAAAGTGTGTTTGCTGTGACACTCCTTTTATACCCGTATGTCCGGGGGAGTGGCATGAAAATCCCACAGGCCAATTCGTATTGGCCTTTCTCAAAAGATCAGAGATGTCTGGGCTCCCAAGGGTGATCCCTAGAGTCAACTCAGGGAACGGAGGTTACAGAAGTAGCCAGGACATCCCCTATCTGTCGATGTTGTGTTAATATAGTGACACTAGGGGTCCCCTACAAAAATGCCACAACAAACTGAACTGTGTTATGTGGATCAGCGGTGCATGGTCTTGACGAGTCTTGTCAGAAGTATGTCATGTGGAGAAGTCCCATGGTAGGTCCTGCCCAATGGGGGAGGAGGCTCTATGAGCATGGAGACTGGGACGGAGGGGCCTCTGCTCAAGGAAGACGCAGTTTGCCAACAGGGAAACATTTTTCAGCAGCATATACGTTGCAAGGGGTTGCCCATGGGGAACCAGCGCATGCGGAGCACCTGTCCCAGAACGGGACATAGTGGACCTAACTCCAGGCACATTTCGCTGACAGAGAACACTTGCAGGTCCCCATCAGTCTTGATGGAGGTGAGCGCCATCAGGAGGGCAGTCTTTAGGGAGAGTGCCTTAAACTCTGCTGACTCGAAGGACTCGAAAGGAGCACCTTGCTGGCCTTGCAGGACTATGGAGAGGTCACATGTGGGAACGAGGCATGGCCTGGAGGGATTAAACCTCCTGGCACCTCTCAGGAACCTGATAATCAGGTCATGCTTCCTTAAGGACTTGCCGTACACTGTGTTGTGAGGTGCAGCTATGGCAGCTACATACACGTTCAAGGGGGAGGGGGACAGCCATCCCTCCAACCTCTCCTGCAGAAAGGAAAGCACTGAGCCGACTGCGCATCTCTGGCGGCCTTCGTTACAGGAAGAACACCACTTAGCGAACAGATGCCACTTCAAGGCATATAGGCACCTCGTAGAGGGGGCCCTATCCTGAGTGATGGTGTCTACTACAGGTGGAGCGTGAGTTACGAGAACCAAGTCTGGGTGGGCCATTAGGGAGCCTCAAAGATTACCTGCTCCTCATCCTCACTGAACTTGCACAGGGTCTGTGCTAGCAGGCTCACTGGGGGGGGAACACATACTTGTGTAGCCCAGGCGGTAAGCTGTGTGCCAACACGTCTATACTGAGGGGAGCCTCAGTCAGGGCGTAACAGAGCGGGCAATGTGTGGATTCCGGGGAGGCAAACAGGTCTACCTGTGCCTGCCCGTATCGACTCCAGATTAGCTGAACCACCTGAGGGTGGAGTTTCCACTCTCCTTTGAGGGTGACCTGCCGTAACAGCGCGTCCGCCGTGGTGTTGAGGTCACCCAGGATGTGAGTGGCTCGCAGCAACTTGAGGTGCTGCTGACTCCAGAGGAGGAGAAGGCAGGCTTTTGACATGCGAGGGGAGCTTAACCCGCCTTGGTGGTTGATATATGCTACCGTCACCCTGTTGTCTGTTCGAACCAACACGTGTTTGCCCTGGATCAACGGCCGGAAGCTCCGCAGGGTGAGCAGTATTGGCAACAACTCGAGGCAATTGATGTGCCAGCATAGCCGTTGGCCCGTCCAGGAGCTGGCGGCTGTATGGCCATTGCATACAGCGCCCCAGGCTGTCTTGGAGGCTGTCTTGGTGGTTGTAACCATGACAAGCCTGGAGACCTGTTCTAGGGGAACCCCTGCCTGTAGAAATACGAGGTCGTTCCAAGGGCTGAAAAGGTGGTGACAGATCAGCGTGTTCACCACGCAATGTGTCCAATGGCACTATGCCCATCTCGGGACTTGAGTCCGGAGCCAGTGCTGAAGCATTTACATTTATATTTGACAGATGCTTTATTCAAAGCAACTTACAGAGCCTTTGTTACAGGGACAATCCCCCTGGAGCAACCTGGAGTTAAGTGCCTTGCTCAAGCACACAATGGTGGTGGCTGTGGGAATCACACCGACAACCTTCTGCTTCACAGTTTAGTGCTTTAGCCCATTATGCTCTTCATCTCATCTGGAGGGACAGGCTCTATCACATGCTTCTGTGGAAGGGTGGCAATTTCCACGCGCAAGGTGGCGGCATTCTCGTCGGGTTGGATAGCGCGAGCCACATGTCCAAGCTCAAGCGAGGGGACCAGGGGAACAATCTGGTCGGACATACCGGCTGGTGGGGGGATGAATTATTTCATCCCCGCGGTCCATAGAAACTGTCTGGTTTTGAGTAAATTTGTGCCACAGCCTGGTGCGCAGGGGTGGGGACACTGCCGCCGGGACGCTGGATATACCAAAGAGAGATAGAAGACAGTGGTTGGGGTGACGGCCGAACACACCATTTGTGTGACCCAGGGACTGAGGAAACTGCTCTTTGTTTAATGTTTGGGTACTGCAGATACTGGAGCATGCGGCAAAACAAAAGATTCTCCTCGTGGCCCTCCAATGGGGGATGGAGTGGTTTGCTTACCAGCTCCAAGGCAGTGGATCCTCGTGTCCCTGGGTCACCCATCTCAGGGACATTTTGAAGTTTTCTTCTTAGTGGGCAGCTGTGAGACGGTTGGCGTCTGCTTCCTGCAGGAGAGCCATGGCGCACAGGGCAGAGGTGGCTTGTCCAGCGGCACCATAGACTCTGGCCGTCAGGGCCGATGGGAACATCAAGCACCTTATCCACTGGGGGCATCGCCGAGTAACCCCTGGCCACTCCACCATCAAGGGTAGTGAGAGCGGGGAACCAAGAGATTGGCACCGGGCAGTGAAAGGTGCCTCCCACAAACTCGTCAGCTTCTCGTACACTTCCGGGAAGAAAGGCACTGGGGAAGTGTGTGACTGTGAGCTGCGCCACGAGCCAAGATTCTTATCATCAAGCTGCGAGGGTTCAGGGGAGAGCAGAGGGTTCTACATGCGGGAAAGCATGTCCATCATCTCAGCGTCTGCCTGTGACTGGACAACCACACCCGAGAGGCGAAGCCCAGCTGAGGATTCCACGTCAGACTGGACGTGCCCACTCTCCGATGCTGCACTCGAGAGCTCATCGCCTTCATGGGCACCGAATAAGAGGTCGAACTCGCCCTGGGACGAGCCAGCGCACTCATCCGAGTGCCTAACCAACAAGTGTAACGAGAGGAATAGGAGGACTGCAGGGATTTACCCAGCGGAGGTTGTCCCATTGTGGTCACCAAATTACACCAGTGCTCGCCGCGCTGGCCTCATACCCGTGGGTAGAAGGGCCGAAGCAGGGAGCCGCTGGGGTGGCTCCCTTTCTTACAAAAGCCAACTGCAACCGCAATGTTGCCATGGCCATGGGCTCGCAATGAGGACATGACGAATCCACAAAAGATGTCTCAGCGTGGGCAGCCCCCAGGTACAAAAGACAACGATCGTGGCCATCGGAAGGCAAGAAATATCGATTGCAACCAGGAATAACATACAATCGGAAGGGCATTTTTAGAAAGACGCATCTTCAAAAAGACGTTCCGATGTATGCCGCTCTTTTAGAATATACTCTTTTGTGAGGGAAAATGCTCTTTTAGAATATACTCTGTATATACTCTGAATATTGTGATCTGCTGAAGTGCCCAGGGGCGATCTCTGGGACCACAATGGGACCACCTCTGCCGGGTAAATCCCCGCGGACCTCCCATTCCCCTCATTACGCTATGTCCAGGGGAGGGGCATGCAAATACCCAGTCATAATATTTATAATTCCCATTGGCCTTTTATCAAAGATCAGATGTGTCTTGGGCTTACTGCCTCCAGTTGCTGCTCCATGATAAAGTTGAAGTTTTTCTGTAACTGCTGGTCAGTTTCTCCTACACAAATCCAAACAGTGGGATGTGAGAAGCTTACTTTAGACTAGATGACTTCCATGCCAATGGAAAAACAAATCATGCATGCAATACATACATTTTTGTGCTTGATTCACTTCAATAACTATTAATTTGCATATTATGGAGATGTAATAAAATAAAAAATTATTTGGAATGTTGTTTTTGTGAACCTACAGTATGGTGCATTAAATAGATTTTTTATGGAAGGTATGGTGAAATTTTTAAAACGGCAGCTTTTTAAACTCAACAGTCTGGACCAGTCTGCTATTTAATCCAGTCTCAATGGATTAAATAGCAGTAGGTTTAATTAAGCTATATTGGGGTTATTATTGCTTTGATAAAATATCACTAGCTTTCCTGTAAGTTAATTGTGTTTCCTATTCCATATGTGCTGGTGATGACACTTTGAAGATTGCAGTCTTTAAGACTAAACTTAATTTTTATTTTCTCTTAAGAGTTTTTAAAATGTGTGACATGAAGACATAAACTCCTGCTATTATAATTAGAGACATTGCAGAACTTTACCTTAATATGACTGGTAACAATGTCATTCCTTAGTTGCTACTCATATCCAGTTGAAATAACAAGAAACATGCTGGGTTGGAAATAATTTAATTGTCATATAGAAATATGAAACCACTGTCACTTGCATTGATGTATTACTAAACAAATGTCATAAAGTTATAAAATCTGTCACATCCTTCGTCTCTTTTGCACGCATGCACATTACGAATGAGTTGCTGTCCCACCATCCAACAGGTGTTTGTAGAGGATGTGATTGGTTCTTAAGAATGGCAATTCATTATTGTGATCCAATTCCAACATCCTGTTCATGAAGTTATGTAGTTGAACAAAAGAATCGATTCCTGTATAAGAGTCGTCTCCCCATGACTAAGTTTATAACATTTTCACTTTGTTATGAGGTCCGCACGTAAATATTGGAGCCCAGGGAGGCCTCCTATATCGCCTGTATCGCCCCAGAACATGATGCTTGATTTTGTGCAATTAAAACAACTTGTGTTGGTTGTCTCTTGATTTCCAATGTAAAATTGTGTCCAGCAGCAAAACCAGTTGAGAAGCACTGTGCTATTATTAGCATGGAGTAGATGTTTGCAGAGGGGTCTGTCTCGCTCTCTCTCTCTCTGCCAGGTCTTTGTACGAAGGATCCTGGGGTGATTTGGGATTTCTCCTGGTTGCCAGCCTGGGGGTGGGGGGTACAAGTAACTGAACCACCAGCCGAGGGAGCTGGACCAATTACACAGCTAGGATAAATGTAGAAGAACCATGCATGGATTGTGGTACTTAACAGGCCGTATGAATGCAAGCTTCACCAGGGTATTTTAAATGGACGGGAATTTAAAAACAGATATATGGGGCAGTTAAAAATAGTAGGCGACTGGTTTCCCTCCTCCAACATTTGCCTCTTTTCTTTTTCATAAAATTATAGATTTGCAGAAGAGGGGAAAGCTGTCCCTAGTGGAGCGTGCTAACACAAATGGACTATTTCAATCCTGTAGCAGCATAATATCTTCCACGGCTTTGCTCTTCTTTCCTTTGTCCTCCTGACCAACAGTGACATATTTAATTAAGCCTTAACTAAATATGAGTTAATGAATTATTTCATCACCTATGATGTGATTACTTCAATGAATGGGACAACATACCTGCAGTTTCTGTGTCTGATGGCCATTTCCCTCCTGTGGAAAAGAGCTTGTGAATCAGTGTTTGCCTTTAACACATATACTGCTGAAACAGTTGTATGGTTTTTAGCTGTATGTGATTAGACGTGGCATTGCATCATCTCCTGATTATTTCAAGATGTAATTCAGAAGAACCAAATTCGGAAACACCATACATGACCCATTATTACCAAAACGGGTTATAGGGTTGCAAATAATAAGGTTGCTGATTAAGCTATCACTCGGTAGGGGTTAACTATTTTGGCACCAGTTGGTTTGTAATTATTCATAAACATATTTTCCATGAATACTAGGAAATTTGTTTGATAATTTTTCTTACAATTTTTGTATTTATTTATTTTTTGCATACAATTGAGAAGGTGGTCGGCCCAGTGCAGCCTCAGACGGGCTGATTGCATAATCACAAGAATAAGTAGTTGAACAGGTGTTCCTTATAAAGTGGTTGGTGATATACACCAATTAGCCACAACATTAAAACCACCTGCCTAATATTGTGTATGTACCCATCATGCTGCCAAAACAGCACCAACCTGCTTCTCAGAATAGCATTCAGAAATGATAATCTTCTCATCACAATTGTAGAGAGCAGTTATCTGAGTTACCATAGACATTGTCAGTTTGAATCAGTCTTGGCCATTCTCTGTTGACCTCTCTCATCAACAAGACATTTCCATCCACAGAACTGCCGCTCACTGGATGTAAATTGTAGAGACTGGTTTGCGTGAAAATCCCAGGAGATCAGCAGTTACAGAAATACTTAAAGCATCCCATCTGGCACCAACAATCATGCAACGGTCCAAATCACTGAGATCAAATTTTTTTGCCATTCTGATGGTTGATGTGAACATTAACTGAAACTCCTGACCCGTATCTAAATGATTTTATGCACTGCACTGCCGCACACAATTGGCTGATTAGATAATCGCATGGATGATTGTTGGTGCCAGATGGGCTTGTTTGAGTATTTCTGTGAAATAAATAGAGGTGTTCTAAAATTCACAAAACCTGGCCATTTTAAAGAAGTGCTGATGGAGAAAGAGGACTTCACGGTCAAAGAATCAAAAGTGAGGTTGCAGTCTCACTTAGGTGACAGGAGTAGCACAGAACTCTTTCAAGATCTGATGTGTGCATGCCAAGGAGAACATGAGAACCCACAACAGTTCTTATATCATGCCATTGACCTTAAACAAAAGATCTTGTTTGCCTCCAAACAAATGACTGCTGATATAAGATATCATACAAAAACCCATACAAGAATAGTTTCTCCATACTGTGTGCCAGGATCTGGGGCCTAAATACAATGAGATCAACCATGAGTTTAAGCAATTTTCCGCAGCTTGAGGTGTAACAGATGATATGCAGCTCAGACATCTTGCAAAGTTAACAAGTGAAGATGAGGAGAGACTGTTGTAGGGCCTCATGTATTCAGATACAAGACACAGGCAGGCCTAACACAGTCGTAAAGCCTGACTGAGGCCCACAAAAGCAAAAAACCTAAACCTTGCTGATAAAAATCGTGCCAAAATCAAACAAAGGGTGTACAAAAACAACTGCAAATCCCAAGAAGCCTTGCTCACTTTACAACTGTGTGAAATTCCAAAGGATCAAACTCTCAACTCCTATTGGATGAGGCACTCAACAGAACGCACCTCAACTATGATGTCATCAGGAGTATAAATGCATCGGAAATCGATTCCTTCGGCGCTTCCAGTGATTTTGCCCGCCGGGTATAGAAGTGGTGTTGCCTCGTTGCACAAGGAAGTAACGTGCAACTTGAAACCTGTGGCAATACAATCTCCATCTCGCTGGACGAGTTGAGAACATTGTGTTCAACCGAACACTTTAATGGATCCGAAGGAAAGCGCCGAGCAATCCGCTGAGCAATCTTCATCCATTTGCCTGCAGAAGTGAAGAAAGAAGAATTCTCTTCCCTCTTCAATCAAGTTGACGTCGCTGATTTCTCCGCCAGCCCGCCGAGAATCAGCCGCCGTACCTCCCGCTGACAGAGCGAGGAAACAGCCTCCCGTCATCACCCGAGACTCGAGGAACCGAGTCGGAGTCAAACGACGGATGAACACACGTTCTACATGCGTCCCCACGCGATCCAAGTAAGAGGTTAACGTCTGGGCAGAGATAGAATATTTAGGTGTGTTATTCTTGTGGATCAAGTTTATTGTTTTGTACAGTTTACGGACCGCCGAGTCCGCTCATTGCTCCTAATAATACTCAAGGTATTAATGCAACATACTGTTATCATAAATTAGAGTTTGCTGTGTTGTAATCCAACTACGTTGGACTGTTGTGTGTTTACACCATCGCGGATGAGACCGGCATGCTGTGTTTATCCATTAAAGGACCAGAGGTCGCGGGACGGGTTACGAGCCGTTCACCGCGTCTCTGAGTGGTAAACTAACAGTTGCCTTCTCTCCCACGATCGCGAAACCGGCCTCAATGCCGCCACTTTATTCTCTCTCTCTCGTACTAACCACACACATACATGCGCGCGTGCGACCCCTCACAACCATTTGCTAGTAGATAACTTTGTGATAAAGCACGGCTTTGTCCCCAGGTTATCGAGCAAGCGAAGACACGCTGGAAACGGGCAGATGCCATTAACCGGCTTCTCTCCGCCCACATTCGCGGCCATACTCTCTGGCCGGAAATCTCACGTGATGTACTCTCCACGAGAGTCACGTCCGCCATTTTGTGTGCGTCACTCCTCACACACACACACACACACACACACACATACACACACACACACCGTCCTCTCAGGTGTTACTGTCACTGTTTAGTTGTTATGTGCGCATGAGTTTGTGAATTATATTTTGAAAACATACTCAATACTTTTCTTTAGATGGCATATGATGGAAGTTATATTGATATTTGCCTTTTTATCACTAGACAAGACAGTTAAAAGTTAAAGGGAAACATTGAGAAGACAGTAGGAAAACAAAACGCATGATATGCGTCTTTAAAACATCAAAATCTCATGGTACAAGACTCTTTCTCATGCAAGCAGGAAATTCTCTGCACCGTCACAGCTTGAAAAACTAAAATATATCGGCCGATGCCAATATATCCAAAAATACCAAATATCTTCTCTCTCTTAGGCCACACTCACACACCTTCATTTGAAAACACATAAATGTTGCTATGTTTACGACTCTCATCAATATTAGAAAGGTGTATTCTTCTAGTCAAAAGGAGCATTTAAAAAATGCTCTCCTTTGCAGTATACACCTTGTCTACACCGGATGCGAGTGGTGCAAATGTAATAGAACCCCATTATGAACAATGATGCTGTTACAATATAATCCAATAAACGGGTGTCCCCTTCCATTTTTCGCTGCATGTGCTGCCGCCACTACACAAATTAAACGGTATAGACAGCCTCAAGCCGTTCCAGCGCATCATGTCAAAAACACTGCAAATGTTCTCAAACAATAATGGATTAATGGTCTAAATATCATGGGTTAATGCTTTTAATGCTTTTAAAGGGGACACCAATTAAACTTTACTTGTGGAAAGTGTCATGTGTGTTAATATCAGTTGCATTAGATCCAGTTCAGTTGTCATAGTGTGAATGAAACTGACCGGGATCTGTTCAAACATGAACAAACTACTCTCACTGTCATAAAAACATTTTAACAGCAAGGAGCGATTAAGCAAAGTTTACAGCCTGACAACAGCCAACTCTCTATGCCAAAACATCCACCCAGGACTGATGGTGTCATGACACACCTCTCGGGATATGCCTTCATCTCCTCTGCAACAATGCCAACATCAATTTTAAAATATATGTTTACCTATTTTGGACTTTGGTAACAAATAATATCCAAATTGTATTGTTTAATGCACGTCTTTGAATCATAATCATAATTGGAATTTCTTTGAAAAATTTCAAAGAACTAGTTTTGTGTAGCCAGACCTTTGATTAAATGGCTTGTCCACATTGCAGCATATTCTGCCCATGAACGACTCACTTTCAGCTTTTAGCAGTTCACGTAAATAGTCCAATGGTGTAACAAATTAATTATTGTATAAATACTGCATACTGATTCACTCACACACACACAATATTACACACCTCATAAAATTGTTACATCACACACTTCTTGGAAAACACACCTAGTTCCTCATTTTCCTCTATATCTGTGTGCATTCATGCATTCTGTACTGGAGTCCGTGGCCTTTGTCAGACAGTGACAGACAGTACATGCGTGTATACTTGATATTTAAAGTTCAAGCTGCGCAGACACTGAAGGCCACACCAGAGGACTGATGTGTTGTCATTTACTCTGCTCTCTCCTGCACTGAGCGACAGAAACTATTTCATGTACTGTATAATATACTGAAAAAATACCCAAATGTATTTTCCTTACCCTGAAGGATATACAGAAAGAATCCTTATATAAGCAGAAGACAGTGAGGTTAAATTTTGCAAAGTCTTCACAGGCCTGCATACATTTACAAAAGACTTAATGGAAATATGTTTTGTAAATGTAATGTAAATCTAAACTTGTTTGTCTCATTAAGGCTAATTTCATAGATAGCATTTGATGTATACTAAATACACACAATTAAATCTATTTTCAAACTTTTTTGAAAAATTACAACTTGTTCGAACATGACGGCCAATAAAAATCAGCTCAGCTCAGAAGTGATAATTACTTTGAATGTATTTTGTTTTCATCAAATATCAACAGTTTCACATTTCATCTCGAGCATACTCTTCACGGACACTTTTATGGTTTTATGGTTATCATGTACACTTAAAATATATTATGAAAAAATATTTGGTGTGCTAGATATTTCTGTTAGTGTTCTACTGTTTAGATTAGATTATCATAGTTTTAAACATGTAATAATTTGTACTTTTTACAATGGATTTTTGTAACATTTTAAAAAAGGTTACATGTCTTAACTTTAGTGAACAACCTTAGTTAACATGAACAAACCATTAACAAGACTTTTACTGCATTTATCAATCTTGGTTAATGTTAATTTCAGCATATACTAAGACATTTTTAAAATCAAAAGTTGTATTAATTAACATTAGTAAATATACTTTGAACTAACATGAATTACCAAGGAACAATTTTATTTTTATTAACTAACATTTACAAAGATTAATAAATAATAATAATAATAATAATAATAATAATAATAAACATATTGTTCATGATATCTACTATATTTACAAACATTCAATTTGATGTGTTTCCAGCTTTTCATAATTTAATATTGAAAGTCTGGGTGTGGGACAAGGATAAAAATCTATACATAACAGGCATTTGAAAAAAACTAAAAATAAATGATGAAGGCCTGGTAAGAAGTTTCCAATTCAGTTTTAATGAGACATTCATATAACAAAAGAAAAAAGTTGAACTCTGATCGTTTTAATAAAAATCAACCCCTGGGACATGTCATATATACTGTATAACAAGACCCTGTTGCTCATGAATATTAATTATCTGACATGACAGTTGTCTAGTAGTCCGAGCTGATTTGCTGTAATGCAGACATTGGTAAATAGTTGCAAGCCACTTACTTTATTATTATTATAATTATTACTATTATGTATTTATTTTTTACAATCCCAGTGCATCCACTGCATTCCAGTGTTGGCAAAGCAATTTTTACTGCCAAGTGACATTGACAAATATAAAATTGATGTGTATTTTTTTGGCTATTCATATTTTTTTTATTGTTCCCTTTACAAAAAGCTTCACTAGGATGCTGCGCTGAGAGCACTTTGGGAACAATCCTGTATTGAGACCAGCTGTGAATATGTGTGTAAAACGTCAATGAACATTGACCAGAATTTATAGCCTCGGCTGATGTAATCATTAGACGCACCTGTGGCCAGGCTATAAATGGATGCGTCACCAGAGTGTCATCAGATCCTTTTTTTTTCAGAGCCATTCTGTGTATGTCTGTTTCACAAACCTGTCACAAGCTTTCTTTCCTCTGCTAGGAGTTAGAACTTGGTTAGGCAGTGTGCAGTGAACCTTTTCTCCTTTCTATTTCCTCTGAAAAAGAAAAAGAAAAAAAAGGAAAAGAATGATTGATAAACAAAACAAGTGGGGCGGGGCAGGTGCGAGTTTTGCGATCTGTTTACAGTTAAAATGCTTCGCGCTCGTCTTGCTTACTTCCAAGAGCCAGCGACCACTCTTTGATCGTGGGGCTCTCACATATATCTGGCTGAGGAGCGAGAGATGGGTCGTCCCTATCGCTCGCTCTCTCACCAGATCCAGCTGATCCTTCTCGTAAGCCTGAAGCACGCCAGCATCTCTTCGTTTCACGAGGGGGGCACTGAACCTCTGTACATTCCACGCACAATAATAAAGCGGTTGAGAAATTACTTGAGGTGGTTACTTGGGCTGTGGCCAGACTACAGCTAGACTGGCCACGCAAACAAGAGACCCCCCCCCCCCCCCCCCATACGCTCCAAACTATAAGACAGATTTCTGTCTGGTGGCAAAAAAAAAGGAAGGGAACGCTATATTAGTCCCTTCCTTTCTTTGATGACCTCCATGACGAGCTTTCTTGTTCATGAAGGAATCTTTTTACTTCCTGTGTCTTCGTGCCCTCAATGTCGACATATTCGACTATCGTAGGTGCTGAGACACGGGGCTATTCGTTGATGCCGCCAGTAGAAGAGACACCTGCGGGCTATCTCTCACCAGGCTTGGCATTGTCATTTAAAGAAGCCCTCTCTCCCCTCAAAGCCTTGCAGAACAACCTCCACTTTAGTGGGAAGGGCTTATCAAGCAGCTGGTCAGGCTTGTGCTGCTCTGCACACAATGGCTGTTTCACAGGCTTACCAGGCTGACCTGCTGGATGACCTGAGTGTGGGTGTTTCGCTCGACGAGCGAGCTTTTTCTGAGCATCGTCGAGCCACAGATCTTTCTCTCTGCGCGACCAAGCAAACAGCCCATGTCTGTCTTGGACAGCGTGGAGAGGCACCTTTGGCTCAACCTTTTGGGCATTAAGGACAAGGATAAAATGTTCCTCCTTGATGCCCCGGTTTCGCCCACTAGCCTATTCAGAGACAATATGAGCAGGTTATCTCCAGGTTCCAGTAGGCGAAAAGCCACGAGGAAGCCTTCTGGCAGTTGCTCCCTCGCCGCACTCAGGGGCAGACATCAGGACCTTGATTTCTAAAAGAAGAAAACCATGATGGTCTTGCGCCTAGTTTTGTGGGGTAGTTCCCCTCGGGATGGGGCGCGTGCTCCACTTTGCCCCTCCCGGTACCTCGCAAAGCCTCTCCATTCCCGCCGCCTTCGGTGTTTCGGATGATAGAGACTCCCATCAAATAGTTGGGTGTTTTGCTGCTCCCTGCATTTTTCCAGGATGCGAAACACTCGACACCCCCTCAACAGGAAGTGTTAAAAATTAAAACCCATCTCAGAGAAACTGGCAGCATAGAAACTTCTGCCAGATATATATATATATATATATACATTTCTTTGTGGGTCCTAAGAACAGTAGGAAAGGGCTACAGAATTTAAATCACTCGCCTCCTTCCGTGTTTCAATGGCGTCGTTTCCACTATTGTAAACCGGATCAGTCATATCTACTGTGAAAAAGGGGGAAAAAAACTGTAAAATCTCCTGGTTAAAGGGGCCATAGAACGTGTTCCCCTTCCAGAGAGAGAACGCTGTTTATCGGGTATGAAGTTCGATCACAATGGGGGCACAACTGTCTCCCGCTAGAAATTGAGTCCATTCGGAATACCCTGAGCAAAATCAGTCTAGGTCAAGTTTGTACTAGGTCTCAGATGAATGCGTCCTCGGTAATCCCTCTGGACCATCTGCACATGAGACCGTTTTTGTTGTGGCTCAAAGCCAGGGGATTTCTTCCAAGGGCTGAATCCCCTAGGCTGATAAGGGTTACATGCCGCAGGCTTCGTTCCCTTTCTATGTGGTTCAGACCCCGGTTTTTTACCTTGGGTCCCACTCTAGGTGCGTCTTGTCGTCGCAGGCTGCTAACAACAGACGCCCCCCTGACGGGCTGGGTAGCGGCCTTAAATGGTCGTCCGGCTTAATGGGACAGGAGGGTTGTCAGTTCGGTTGACACAGTAACTGTCTCGAGCTGGAAGCCATCAGAGGGATCCACGTTCATGTCAGCTGAATTTCTGGCACGTTGGATCCTCCTTGGGGCTTGTGTGTGGGAGCAGATTTACTCTGTGGTAGTGAACAAATCTGGTTGAGATTTCACTGTGCAGAAGAGGACCTCTTCACCTCTATGACAGCACAATATCTCCTCTACTTCTCCCTGAGTCACCCAGCTCCCTTGGTCCTGGACTTAAAGGCACATACATGACCTTGAATGTGTCTGTATGCGTTTTCCCTGGTTTCTCTGCTCCCGGGAGTCTTGGCAAGGTTCGCCAGCAAGGGTCTTGCCTCCTTCTGATAGCGCCGCGCTGCCTGAAAAGTTCAATTCTCCCCTCGACGGCCCACCTTGGGCGGTTACGAACAGGAAGGACCTTCTTTCTCAGGTACAGGGTACTGTATTTCATCCCAGGACCAAATTGTGGAACCTTTTCATGCTTGGCCCCTGTTGGGTACCAACTGAGGTGCACAGGGCTTTCTCTTGAGGTTATCAAGGACATTTTAAGTGATAGGGCTCTCTCCACTTGGAGAAGATCTGGGTAGATTTTAAAGGGCAGAAGAGGACCTCTTCACCTCTGTGAACAGCGCAAGGTCTCCTCTACTTCTCCCCGAGTCACCCAGTCTAACCCCCCAGTCTAGGCAAATGTTTCCCTTCACTTCAAAGATCACAATAAAGGGCAACTGTTCTTTCAACTGAAGTTAAAGCTCTTTAGATTGTTGTTTTTGGATTTTCGCTCATGAGATAATTGGTCCAAACAAGAATTTACTATGAAAAATTTGATTGAATTGAACCATGCTCAAGTGTCGATGATTCAAAGATAAGAGTAGTAAATTATCGTCTGATGGGACGAGAAGGGTCCTGTCATTTGTGCTCGAGGTCAAACGGAGGTTTGGTTTTCACCAGCAGCAGAGATTGTGAGAAGTTATTAAGGAGAGCAAGCTGATTTCTTAGCAATGCTGAGCAAGCTACAGTACTCCCAAGAGATGTAGCAGGCTAAACTTGCAACTACAGAAAAATTAGCTAGGCTACATGCAATCTGTTCTTTAGAGCAGTGGTTCTAAACGTGCAGAAGACTGCCCTGTTCTAAAATCTCATTCACTTTCACTCATTTAAATTTGCAGTGGGAACAATACATGCAAGAACCAATGAAGCTTGTGCGCATTATATATATATATATATATATATATATATATATATATATATATATATATATATAAACTGCTGTGCATTGTATTGAACAAGCACTACACAGACACCTTTAATGGTTATGCAATGTCAGCATGCCGCATCTCTGAAAGCGTTTAAATGTGCTCCTCCCGCTGGGCCCCAAGGGAGATGTAGGCCCCTGGGCTTCAGCCTGTATAAGCCCATGCATTAATGCACTCCTGGCTTTGATAATGACTTGGGTCCAATTTAATGGAAAACTATATGTGAGTGGTGCTCTGTGGAGCTGGAGCAGCAGTATTTTGCCTACGAAGTATTAACCGGGCACCGGCAACATATTGCACAAGTGTGTCGGCAAATGGAATTCTGGGATAAAACAAACTATCTGTAACGTTGTGTTGGCACTGGCAAATGATAATGAAGATGACTTAAAGAGAACCCAAGTGCAGTTTATTTACAAAGTGCATTAAGCCAAATGTGAGTACAAACCAAAACATAAACGTCTTGACATAAGCGTGGCACAGAATTGGCATGAAACTGACTCTGTTGCACAAAACACATCCAATACTTCACAAGGGACAAAGGAAAACATGAGGGAATAAATACACAGACATGGGTAACAAGACAACCAATGAACAGACAGACCTATAAACAAGATAACAAGACTAATAAACTTTAAACAATGACAAACTACAACTGATAATGGGTAACAAGACAATAAACCAATGAAAACAAAACACATGAACATGGAGGGAAACAGGAATCACATGACTAGGAATACAGGAACTAAACTTTTCAAAATAAAAGACATGAAAACATAAACCAACAGAATAAACATGACACTGGCATCCCAGATATACATTTAATGGTACATTTTTAATTGTAGGAAGGTCAGACAGATGCTTCATTAGTAGAAGATTTGTATTGCTCACGTAACGTCAGTGGCTCCTGTTCTGGCCTGGAGCATGTGACACTGATCTGATCTAGTTAAACAACAGCTGTTTGATTTCAAGGGAAATCATAGTGAAGGTTGTCTCTGGAGACGCTGCTGTGTGCCAGACACTCCTCCTCTGCGTGAATCAAATACCTGTACAGAAGCCTGTGTGTGTGAACTGATGCCAAATCTAACCTAATCAACCTTCCACTCACCAGAGCTTCAATAACAGCCTGTCATTGAGTTTCACAAGTGAATACATTTGGGTTTAAGTTTCATTAGAAATGGCTGTCAAAAGGTTAGAACAAGTTTGATTAACACCAAATTAGTGAAAAATTTCATTCACTTAAAGGAATATTTAACCCAAAATTCACCCTCATGTCTTCTATACCCATATGACTTACTAATATTTTCTGGTAAAATTATATCCAATTTCACATCTTCCTTGCCATGGTGACATATTGCTGTAAACCCTAATAACCTAAAAAAAAATTAAAATAAAACATAAAATGATGATAACGATGATAAATAATGATGATGACTTTACAGCTCAAATAATACACAAGAATTAATGTGTGCATTTATAAAACCCTCCAAAAATTGGCTCCATTGACTTCCATTGTATGCTCACTGTAACCTTGATTATATTTTTTTTTTATTTTTTTTATGTTATTATTATTATTGTCGTGGTAATCACATTATGCCACAAATTATGTCGATTGAGCTTAACATGTATTGAATCCATAATATTTCTTAAAGTCTTTATTCACTGACAATCTTGACATCTGCGCTACTTCCTATTAATGAGAGTTCATTTGAGAAATAGCTATGACCAAATTGTGAATAAATCGTTCTTCTGAGTCAGATCTTTTCAGTGAATCAATTGATCCAGTTACAAAAACGGTTTGAACGATTAATTCACAAATCAGACTAATCCGGCCCTTTCTGTGTTCCACGAAAGAAAGAAAGTCATAAGGGGTTTGGAAAGAAACAAAGGTAAGTCACTATTTGAGTAAAGTTTTAAGTGCACTATTTCTTTAAGGTACAGCATCATAGGTTGGTCAAGTGAGAAAAGGTATGTATGTTTGACAAAAGAAAAAGAAAGACATTGTCAGGTTTCTCTGCCTGCCATAGATTGAAATGATTAGTGAGCATAGTTTTATAGCTTAGGCTGGTTGGGGTTTGTGAATGTTTGCCCTAAGGTTGTTTGGTTTGAGCGGCACTCTTCGGCCATGTGGACCACGACTATAAATCCCACTGAAATAATGCAATTGGGCAAATTATAGAAGCTGAAGTAATCAGTTAAGTTGGCATTCACGATGCTGTAAATTCCTTTTGATTACACTTTGCCAATACATGATATCTGCCGGCAGCCATATCACCCTGTAGCCCAAGACTCGTTGCCCACTGAAGCTAAGCAGGGCTGAGCTTGGTTAGTACCTGGATGGGAGACCTCACGATAAAATCAGGTTGCTGCTGGAAGAGGTGTTGTGAGACCTGCAGGGGGTGCTCTCCCTGTGGTCTGTGTGGGTCGTAACGCCCCAGTATAGTGACAGGGACACTATACTGTAAAAGAGCTCCGTCTTTCGGATGAGACGTTAAACCGAGGCCCTGACTCTCTGTTGTCATTAAAAATCCCAGGATGTCCTTCGAAAAAGAGTAGGGGTGTAACCCTGGTGTCCTGGACAAATTTGCCCCTTGGCCTCTGTCCATCATGGCCTCCTAATCATCCCTGTATACTGATTGGCTTCATCACTCTGTCTCCTCTCCACCAGTAAGCTGGTGTGTGGTGGGTGTACTGGCGCAATATGGCTGCCGTCGCATCATCCAAGTGGATGCTGCACATTGGTGGTGGTTGAGGAGATTCCCCCCTTCCTTGTAAAGCGCTTTGAGGTTACTGATAAAGCGCTATATAAATGTAACTAATTATTATTATTATTATCTTCTCTTGTGTGCCAGCTACCATATGATGGAGTTCACCAGTATTATCTTTAAACAATTATGAGTGCATGTTTGGCCTTCAAACTTAAGAATTCCCTTTACAAAAAGCTTCACTTATGATGCTGCGCTTTGCTAAGCGATTTGGGAACGACCCTAGTCGTGACCGAGCTGTGAATATGTGTGTAACACGTCAATGAACATTGACTGGAATTTATAGCCTCAGCTGATGTGATCATTAGACGCACCTGAGGCCAGGCTATAAATGGATACGTCACCAGGTGTCGTCAGATCCTCTTTTTTCAGAGCGATTCTGTGTGTGTGTGTTTTACAACTCTGTCAAAACTTTCTTTCCTCTGCTAGGAGTAAGAATTTGTCAAACAGTGTGCAGTGAACCTTTTCTCCTTTCACTTCTGTCTAGAAGATATATATATTTTTGAAAAAAAAAAAAAAGAAAAGAAAGAGAGAATGACTGAAAGCCGCAAACAATGCGTGTTCCCCTGTTTTCGCTCTATAGCTGAAGAGGACACGCATCAGTTTTGCTCTATTTGTTTGGGGGAAGAGCACGCTGCTCTAGCGTTGCAGCAGGGCGGGTGCGAGCACTGCGATTTGCTTTCAGGCAAAGTGCTTCGCGCTCGACTCACTTGCTTCCGGGAGTCAGCACTCGCGCTTAGTTCGTGGGGCTCTCGAATGGATTTGGCTGAGAAGCAAGAGACAGGTTTTTCCCTTTCTCTCGCTCTCTCCCCAAACCCAGCTGGTCCTTCACATGATCTCGGAGCGCGTTCCGACGTTTCTTCAGTTCATGAGGAGGATCGCGATTCTATTCCCGCCTCCGAGCTTTCCGTCCACTTCTTCCAAGGGCCAAAACTCCTAGGCTAATAAGGGTTACGCGCCTCAGGCTTCGTTCCCTTTCTATGTGGTTCAGACCCCGGTTTTCTGCCTTGGGTCCCACACTTGTTGTCGCAGGTTACTAACGACAGACGCCTCCCTGACGGGCGGGGTAGCGGCCTTAAATGGTCGTCCAGCTTAAGGGGATAGGAGGGTCGTCAGCTCGGTTGTCACAGTCACTGTCTCGGGTTGATGGCTGTATTTCTGGCCCTGAAATACCTCCTCCTGAGGCTGCCATGTCTTGGTGTGGGTGGACAATACAGCGGTAGCCTCTTACATAAATCATCAGGGAGATCCACGTTCTTGTCAGCTGTACTTTTGACTCGTCGGATTCTCCTTAGGGCCCAGGGCAAGCTCCTGTCACTCAGGACAGTTATATCCCTGGATGCCCATATGTGGGAGCAGACTTACTGTCCAGACAGAAAATACCAACGGGGGATTAAAGAACTCCACCCTAAGGTAGTAGTTGCCCAGAGTTTGCCAACAAAGGTTTTTGCCTCTTACTGATAGCACCGCGCTGGCCGAACGGGGTTTGGTTCTCAGAGCTAATTTCTTCCCTCGACGGCTCGCCTTGGGTGATTCCGAACAGGAAGGATCTTCTATCTCAGGTACAAGGCAACATTTTATCCCTGCCCCGAATTGTGGAATCTTTCATGTTTGGCCCCTAAGGGTACCAACTGAGGGACACAGGACTTTCTCCTGAGGTTATCGAGACCTTCTTAAATGCTCTGGCTTTTTTCCACTTGGAACAAGTTCGGGTAAGATCTTAGGGCAGAAGAGGACCTCTTCGCCTCTATGAATAGCGCAATGTCTCCTCTACTTCTCCCTGAAACCATTCAGCCCCCCCCCTTGGGTCTGGACGTTAAGACACACACATGACCTAGAATGCGTCTGTATGCGTTTCTTTCCCTGGTTTCTCTGCTCCCGGGAGTCTTGGCATTGTTCACCAGCAAGGGTCTTACCTCCTACTAATGGCATAAAGGATATGTTTCTCGGAGTTAATACCTCTCCTCAACGGCTCGCCTTGGGCGATTCCGAACAGGGAGGACCTTCTCATCCCTGGCCTGAATTGTAAAACCTTTCATGTCTGGCCCCTAAGGGTACCAACTGAGGTTCACAGGGCTTTCTCTTGAGGTTACCAGGACCATTTCAAGTGCTAGGGCAGAAGAGTTCATTTTACAGAACCAGCTAACTGCCAGTTTTCTTCAGTTCTGGATTTTCTGTAGAACTGTCAGCGGGCACTTGCCTCGCCACTGCCAGGTTCTATGTGGCCTCCACTGTGGTTTGCCACGCCTTGGCGGGAGGGGTGCCCCCTAAGAGGCATCCTTGCTAGGACCTCTTCATAGGGTAAGAGTCTTACTCTAAGAGTCTAGAGTCAACGTTTGGTAGACTCTCAAGATGGTTTTTCTTATAGCAATTTCGTCTCTAAGGAGACTTGGGTACCTACAGGCTCGGTCTCTTTTGCCGGCCTGTTTAGAGTTTGCCCCAGCTATGACCAAAAGCATTCTTTGCACCCTCACCCTAACTGCCTGCCCAAGGTGCTACTCTTGGCCGGTTGTTTTCTAAGCCTTCTGTTCCCTGCCGTTTGTAACGCCGGAGCAGCTAAGACTTCTCAGACTTTGTCTAGTCTGTACCCTTCAAACTTATGTCCACCGCATTTGCTAGTGGTGTAAAGTCACTAAAGCAATTCTTCACTTGGGAGCCATGACCGGGGGCGGTCACCTCCTGGAACTGTCATGAACAAATATCATTTCCACCACATCTCAAATCACTTTTCAAGTATTTTTTGTGGTAGAAATTACATTCTAATCATGTTTGTAATAAAATGGCAAAATGTCTTTTTTTGTTAACCCTCTGGGGCCTGAGGGTGTTTTGGGCCCTGGAGAAGTTTTGACATGCCTTGACATTTGTTCTTTTTTCAGTTGCACACATTAATGGCTATGGTCTGATAACACTATATTCAGCACAAACTGGGCTAAATAATGTGTGATCAACATGTAAAAATAACGTTTATGCATGGTTTTTGAAAAAAAAAAGTCATTGAAATAAGGCCATATAACACATAGTAAACATTTCTCCACAAGCCTTTTGAGACCTGGATCTTGTAGCCTAGAGTTTTTGCTACAAAATGATGTGAAAACCATCCTGATCACTCATTCATACAAAACTATAGTAATTCAACTTTTGTAAGACACTTTTAGTGTTAGAAAGGTCATATGCGAGGAGGCGTGAACTATCATGAATATTGATTGTAATTCACACCTGAGGAGACAAAGACCCCTCCCCTGGGCCTATCAATGAGGAATGTGACAGAAAGAGAATGAATGTGAGGAGACGTAATAATCAAAATCAAATTTTTAGAAGTAATCTGACTATACATTTTCTTTACATAAAGACTTAATTTTAGAGCTACACTACCATATAAAAGAAGTCTCTTCTGCTCACCAAGACTGCATTTATTAGATCCAAAATACAGTAAAAACAGTGATATTGTGAACTAATTTTTACAATTTAAATGAACAGTTTTCTATTTGAATATATTGTAAAATTAAGTTTGTGATCAAAAGCTGATTTTTCAGCATCATTACTGCAGTCTTCAGTGTCACATGATCCTTCAGAAATCATTATAATATGCTGTTTTTCTAATATGGATATATTTAAAGTGCATTTTACTAATTTAACCTGAACACATATTTGCAAGCAAAAGTTCCCTATCAAAAATCTACACTTTGATGCTGTGCTGATATAGCGCTTTGGGAACAAATTTAGGTGTGACCAGCTGTGAATATATGTGCAACACGTCAATGAAATTGACTAGAATTTATAGACTCTGCTGATGACATCATTGGATGCACCTGTAGCAGGGCTATAAATAGATGCGTCACAGGTGCATCATCAGGTATTTAGTCTTCAGATCACTCTGTGGGTGTTGTGCTTCTTGAGCCTGTCAGAAACTTTCTACTTTCCTCTGTTAGGAGTTAAATTTTGTTAGGCAGTGCGCAGAAACCTTTCTCTTTTCTCTAAAAAGAATGAATGAAAGACAAAGCAAGTGGTGTGTGTTTCCTTGTTTACACTCTATGGCTGAGAGGGATACACACCAGTTTTGTTTTGTGTGTTTGTGGGAAGAGCACGCTGCTCTTGCATTGGGGCGGTGTGGGTGTGAGCATTGCGATCTGTTTTTAATCCAAATGCTTCGCACTCGTCTTGCTTACTTCTGAGAGTCAGCGCCCACACTTCCATTGTGGGGCTCTCATATGGATCTGGCTGAGGCGCGATCTCTCCCCAGTTCCAGCTGGTCCTTCCTGTGATCCTGAAGAGCGCTCCAGCGCCTCTTCGGTTCATGAGGGGTCCGTGAAACTCTTGAGTCTGCGGACTTCAGAATTATCCACCTCCGAGCATTCCGTGCATGAAAATACATCAGAGGAATTACTCGAGGCGAATACTCGTGCGGTGACCAGGCTTCAATTAGACTGGCCACGTGAACAAGAGACCCCCAAATGCTCCAAGTTAGAGGACAGATTTTTGTCTGGTGGCCAAGGGAAGGGAACACCTCATCAGTCCCTTCCCTTCTTTGATGACCTCCATGACGTGCTCACTCATTCATGGAGGAAGCCTTATACTTCCCGTGTCTTCGTACCCTTGACGTCGATATATTAGACTATCGTGGGTGCTGAGGCACGGGGGCATTCGGTGATGCTGCCGGTTGAAGAAACACTTGCGGGTTATCTCTCACCTGGCTCGGCATCATCGTTAAAAAGACCCACTCCCTGAGTTCGGTCACCACGGTTGACTAAGAGGCTTTCTCCGAGCTTCTTCGAGCCACAGATCTGTCTCTCCGCATGACCAAGCAGACGGCCCGTGCCATTGGCCGGTCTATGTCTGCTTAAGTCAGCACGGAGAGACACTTATGGCTCAACCTGTCGTGCATCAGAGACAAGGACAAAGTTTTCCTTCTCGATGCCCCGGTTTCGCATTCTGGCTTATTTGGTGATGCTATGAATGTAGTTATCACCAGGTTCCAGGAGGCAAAAAAATCACTATGAAGCCTTCAGGCAATTCCTTCCTCGTCGCACTCAGGGGGAGGGGCCGTCGGCCACCCAGCCCTGCCCCGGTCCTTCTAGAAGGGAGGCTCAAAAACAAAGTGAGGTGAGTCGTGCTCCCCCTTGTAGAGACTGGGGACCGACTCGTCGCCCTCAGCAGCCCCCAAAGCATGACCTTAGGGCAGTCATTTCTAAGAGTAAAAAACCCTTGTGGGGGTAGCCCCCCTCGGGACGGGGTGCGTGTATCATCCACTTCTACCCTCCCAATAACCCCACGAAACTTCTCCATTCCTGCCGCCATGTTTTGGGAGTTAGAGGCTTCCTGCGAAATTTTGGGTGTACCGTTGCTTTCTGCCTTAGTCTAGGACACAAAACACTCGACATCCCCTCAACTGGAAGAGTCAAAATTAATACCCATCACAGAAAACCTGGCAGCATGTAAACTACAGCCAGGTATTTGTGGGTCCTAAGAACAGTAGAAAAAGGCTACAGAATTAAATTTGTTCGTCGGCCCACGCGTTTCAACAGAGAAAGAGTCAGCAGATACTTCCTGGTTCCCAAGAAGGGTGGGGGGTTGCGTCTGATCTTAGATCTTCGAGGCTTGAATTGCTCAGTCAGGGTGTTCAAGTTCAAGATGCTAACTATCAAGACGTGTCGTGTCCCAAATCCAACATCACGATTGGTTGATCACGATCAATCTCATGGACACATACTTTCATATAGAAATTCTGCCATAACAACTTCCTGATGTTCGCTTTTGGGGGTGAAGCCTTCCAATATCGTGTTCTTCCATTCGGCCTAGCCCTATCACCCCGCACATTCACCTAATTCATGGATGCAGCACTGGCTCCTTTGCAACTCTGGGGCATCCGCATTCTCAAGAACTGGCAGTTCAGCACAAGGATATCGTCTTAGCTCATCTGGTTTATCTGAGTCTGAGACTCAACGTCAAAAAGAGCGTTCTCTCTCCTATTCAGGGAATTACCTATATGGGCTTTGTATAGAATTCAATCACAATGCGGGCACAATTGTCTCCCGCTCGAATGATGTCCATTCAAAACACCCTGAGCAAAGTCAGGCTAGGCCAATGTTGCACTATTTCGACAGTATTATCAAATACTAGGTCTCATGGCATCTGCATACTCAGTGATCCCTTTGGACGTTTTGCACATGAAACCATTTAAGTTGTGGCTCAAAGCCAGGGGATTTCATCCTAGGGCCAGTCCCCTAAGGCAAATAAGGGTTATGCACCAAGCGCTTTGTACCCTTTCTATGTGGTTCAGACCCTGGTTCCTTACTTTGGGTCCCACTCTAGGTGTATCTTGCCATTGGAAGTTGCTAACGACAGATGCCTCTCTGACGAGCTGAGGAGCAGTCTTAATTGGTCGTCCAGCTCAAGGGGAATGGGACGGTCATCAGCTCGATTGGCACATCAACTGCCTCAAGTTGATGGCTGTATTTCTGGCCCTGAAATACTTCCTCCAGTATTTGAGAGGCTGCCATGTCCTGGTGCGAGTGGACAACACAGCAGCAGTCTCTTTCATAAATCATCAAGGAGGTCTACGTTCATGCCAGCTGAACAGACTGGCACCTCAGATTCTCCTTTGGGCCCAGGTCAAGCTCCTGTCAGTCAGGGCAGTTTATATCCCTGGATGTCTGAATGTGGGAGCAGATTTACTGTCCAAACAGAAAATACAGACAAGGTTGTGGAACAAATCTGAGTGAAATTTTATAGGGCAGAAGTGGACCTCTTTGCCTCTCAACAGACAGCACAATGTCCCCTCTTCTTCTCTCCCCCCCCCCCCTTGGTCTGGATGAGATGTCACATACATGGCCCAGAATGCGCCTGTATGCTTTTCCTCTGGTTTCTCTGCTTCCGGGAGTCTTGGCCAGAGTTCGCCAGAAAGGGTCCTGCCTCTTACTGATAGCGCCACGCTGACCGAACAGGGTATAATTCTCAGAGATAATGTCTCTCCTTGACGGCTCACCTTGGGTGATTGTGGACAGGAGGGATCTTCTGTCTCAGGCACAGGGGACAATATTTCATCCCCGGCTCGAGCTGTGGAACCTTCATGTTTGGCCCCTGAAGGGTACCAACTGAGGGACACTGGGCTTTCACCTGAAGTTATCGAGACGATTCTAAGTGCTAGGGCTCCCTCAACTAGAAGAAGTTACGCCAATAAATGGGGTGTCTTTGAAAGATGGTGCAGTGCACATAATGCAGATCCAGTTAACTGCCAGATTGCTTCCGCTCTGGACTTTCTGCAGGAAAAACTTATCAGCAGGCACATGCACTCTCAGGGTTTACGTGGCTGATCTATCGGCTTGCCACACCTTGATTGACGGGGTGCCATTGGGGAGACATACTCTGCTCTCTCGCTTCGTGGGACTTAGCAATAGTCCTTTAGGGTCTGGTTGAGACCCCCTTCGAACCTCTAAAGTCAGCGTCTGATAAACTTCTGACTCTCAAGATGTTTTTTTTTTATGGCAATTACTTCTCTAAAAAGAATTAGGGATCTACAGGCTCTGTCTGTCTTGCCAGCCTGCTTAGATTTTGCCCCAGGAATGGCTAAAGCAATTTTTCATCCTCATCCTGACTACCTGCCTGTAGGGCCTTGCACAATCAAAATGGCAGCTGAGACCGCATGGCCCTTTGTTCTATGATCAAAGGTGAGACATTGAACTCGGTTTTACTGAATGCTTCACAGCTGGATGGGAAGTCATCCCATGGAGCCAATCTCAAACGCCATTGGTCAAAAGCGGCCTATGACCGATGACGTCATCTTTTCAACAAAACTAACAGACAGATTTGATTACGGTCTCTCTGTGCCCAGCTTCTAAGCCAGCGTTTAGAGAGAGATATACAAAGGAGTTTCCCTCCTTCTGGACAAAGGACAAAGAGACCACTTTTTTCTAACCCCACCATTTGGCTACGGTAGAGTAAGATTAATTTAGCTTTGTTCCAGTCATCTAGTCAACCGGTTCATTCATTTTCACTGCAAAACAACAGCGAATTTATTTAGAAAATGGAAAGGCGACCAGCTTCCCTTCTCCCTCGTTTTCTATCAACGTTGACCATCGCCTGTATTTCTCTCCGTCACCGGACCCGAGGAACAAAGCAGAGATGCGTCTTTTCGCTAACGAGCATAAGACAAAAGGACCGAATCCAGATTGTTTTCTCCTGACCTCTAAACGCAACAGGAATTCAAATGGACAACCCTGCTGAAATCACACAGGATTTCCTAAGTAAGGCTTGATATCTGGGCAGATTTAGTTTAGAAACTGTGAATTTTCTTGTACAACTAAATCGTATATTTGATGCTGAATGTTTGATGTTTTGAGTATAATCTTGTATGTTTAATTCTGATCGCTGTTTTGATTTGTGAGATCGTCAATTTTAGGTGACATTTTGTTAATTGTGTGATCTGAACTAGCGATTCAGTCACGCTGTTACCAGCATTTATCCTCCGTTAAATTACAGGCATCCCTGTTTGTTCGCTCTCTCTCTCTCACACACACACTGATGTCCGCGGTTTATGTCTGACTTAGGCTGGTGTTTTCAAATTATCCCGCCTGTTTGGTCAGTTCCTTTGTGTGCTTGCTGTTTCCACCCCCATGTGGTATTAGCTCCATCACCTGGATCTGATCCAGCCATCGTTCTTTCCCTCCACATTCCAATAATTGTTGGCTCCGCCCTTTATGATCTAGTCCTCCATTTTGAAACTAGTTTCCATTTTAAATTCAGATCGCCATTTTGAACATAGTTCTCAATGTTGAAACCGATCCTGCATTTTGAAACTAGTTCCCCACGAGGAGTTTAATCCACCATTTTGTTTCCTTTGTTACCGAATCTAGACACACACACATACATTCATACACTAGCATATAGCTCCACTATTTAGTTAGGACTTCCATTTTATGTTTTTGTGTTATATTCATATAGTATTGGCAGTGTTCATTGCTGTCTGATTATAATAAATCTTGTTATATTATAATAAGAAGTACTCCTGGTTGTTTGTTTGAATATTGTTTCTTACCTTTTTGATTATTTTGATTATTAATCAAAATACTCAACCTTCAGGGTAGATTTTTAGGAGACTTGATCAGTCACTTACTATCAGTTTTCTCTTGTCAAAGAGTTGTGCCCCGAAGATAGAATTTGATTAATTAAATTATATCATATAATTTAATTAATAATTTATAATTATTAATTATTAGCAATTTCTGATCTAAACAACCAGTAGCACCCTACATAAATTGGTGAGGCCGTGATAATTGTTGACTTTCTCCAATATTTTTGCAAATAACTAAAACAATTATTTTTAGAGAAGCCAGAGGTTTTCCCACTTGGCTTCACTTTTCTCAGGAAGACCAAACTGCTAAGGCACAAGACCAGTTGTGGTTGTGAATTATTGCAAGTGTTGTGTTAGTGGTTGCTAATTCATTACTCCTTTTAATTTGTTTTTGTGTGAAAGATTCAGTCAATAGATACTAACAAAGTAGTCTGATGTACTGATACAGTGATTGTTAACACCTAATTAGCAGTTCAAGAAACAGTTAATAATACAAAGATGTTGCTCTTGAGTGACAGGTAAGCGGTCCTCCCCTGTGCATTCTCTTCTAGGGATGACGACTGGTTCGTCAGTGTTTTCCACAGAGCAACCAGTGTCGTCAATCTTCACCATCAAATCTCAGCTCAAGCATCACATTTTTGAACTCTCAAAGAGTTCCTAAAGGGGTCCACTGGACATCATCCTCTCACCTGCCTAACCAGGGAGATATGAATTCCCAGTCCCCATCAGCGTCCGGAGCTGAAGCTCCCTGGTCAAGTGAGGAAACTGGGTCACTGACCTCCTCCTTGTCCCTAGAGAAGAAAGGGCTGAGCTTAACAGCTACACACAATCCAAGTGTCATGCTGAAATGTCCGCTGTGGTTGATAGTGCACACGACCCTAAAGGGAAGGTAATCACTATCCAGGAAGTAGTTGGTAAACTGTCCCTGCTCTACCTCCACAAGGCCCAGTTGCAGATAGCAATATTCAAGGGTGAGGTAAGGACACTTACGTGATGAAGCACCTCAATGAATCTCACCGTCCCCCCAAAGTGCCAGATGATGACCACAAGGGGGCCAATAGTGACAATCTGCCAACATGACTAGGCCAGACCCTTCCCCCGTCAAGAGTCTACTTCGTAGGCTGGGGGAAGAACACAGGGGAGACCCCAACACTCCCAGTGGCAGTCATGCCCAAAATCCATGCTCCGCTCCTTCAATTATTGGGAGACCTTGTCCACAAGGTTAATGCCAGACACATATACACCTCAGTGTTGGTAGGGAGATGTGTAGACTTCCATGCGTTACTGGACACTGGGTCTGAAATCAGCCTAAGGTGCAAGGAGACTTTAGCAAAAGTCACCAGTGCAATGCTCTCTCTTGGTAAATCACTGCAGACAGAGCCCTGTGATGTGAGCCTTGTCAGCTACACACAAAACAGGCCCATTACCAAGCTCCTCCAGAAGGACATGGTATTTGAAGGGGGAGACTCGCAATAGCAGGCTTTCAGAGAACTGAAGTCAAAGATCTGTTCAGCCCCTTTCCTCATCTACCCAGACAAGGATGTGGAATTTCACATAAAAGCTTCTCCTCCCACTGCCTCAGCGCCACCCTGGCTCAGAGGTATGACAAAGAGAACTGTGAAAATCCCCAAAGCTGCCTACAGACTTTGAAACTGGTTCAACATCCGGGCAATGCAGACTTCAGAGTCATGCAGAAATGGAACCAGGTGATCAAGACAATCCGGCAGTAGTTGATGGAACCTCAGACAAAAAAAGTTTCTACCACCCTCTTTACAGGACTCAAAATAGCTAAAAGCTCTATGTCAGGTACAACAACACCTGAAACTTGAGAGAGTCCTTTTGATTTATGTTCCCCATGGTCAGGTCCACCCTGGTGTGTCGTTCCGACCGACCATAGGGGGGTCATGCTGCTACATGGCCACGATGCTCCCATTGGGCCATTTATACTGTACCATCCGGAAGATGTCAGTGTTGCAACCGCATATACTGCTTATCTGTATGTGACTGATTTACACAGACACCTCCAAACTACATTTGCTTGGGCCCAAACCTCGAATATAAAGTAGGTGAAAATCCCTCTGCTTCAAGTTCGCTAAACCAGTGGGAATCTCCAAAAAGTTACTACCAAGCTGGTCAGGCCCAGGGAAGCTCTCCCCGGTGGCTTACAGAATCCAGATCTCAAAGTCAATCCAGACACCACTGTACAAGTGGGTCCTTTCAAACCGGATCAAACGCTTTGAACAGTCTGCACTCCAATGGGGGGTGGACCCACCACAATAGTGTCCACCGTATTTAAGTGTATCATGTTTTACTCACAATATTAGCATGCACTAACACTTAATACCACGCACACAAACACAAGGTAAGGAAACTCCTGTTCCAACAAGAACAATTACAGGGTCTGGGCAAACCCTGCTGAGTACCATTCTCACTGTAAACATGCATTCTGCTATTCTGACACTTTGCATGCTCTGGATGCCTTGTCAGAAATTGTGAGATCAGACATAACATATGTGAAAGTGGTTAGAGATCTAATGCATGACCTTGTGAGGGAAATCAACACTTCATTTAACAGCCTGAGTGGTGGAAGTATCCCATCCTACTTGGTTCTCCTAAACATGGCTGAACAAATCTTTAGATCTGCCACCTTGCCTACCAACGTTGTGCAATCTTCTCAGATACATCTGGCATACAGAAACTAGGGTAGAAGGAGCAGTTAGTCTATGGCTTGTCAACACACCAGCCACCGAAGTCCTACTGTCATATGACCACCATGATACAGACACTAAACTAAGGCTACTAAACCAAACTGTGTTCTTAATGGTTCCCCAAGGAGCCAACGTGCACATTGACGATATTGACCTCCATCATCTCAACATCAACAAACCTGATGCAGAAATTGAGATTTTGGAAGCATTTAGAGGTCACAACCTCACCATTGATGACACCCTTCAACAGCAGCTTCAGGCTGAAGGGACAAAATTAGTAAAGTTCAATCTCAAACTGACTGGCTTGACAACTATAGTTCATAGTCATAAGCAGATCATCATCATACCAAGAACACCATATCAGTTTAGTTGCCCTCGGGCTCCACCTTTAGTGGTTGGAACATCATGGCAGGTCTTGCACACATCCACACACTACACACTAGACTGGATGCAAATACACTCATTCCACAGCGTTTTGAACACCTGTCTACCCCTCTACCACTAACTGTTCCTAACTCATCCCAAGAACAGCCTTACTAACAGTAACAATTTCTTCCAGTTTCCTTTTCATAATCATTAAATACTCAGGAATAACAAAGGGTTGTTGCAATGTTTGATGTGTTACCGATGCAAAATGCTATATTGTGATAAATTTATGTTAGTTAGCCTAGTTAGAATTCATCTGCCCAGATGTTGTCTACTGTGACTGCCCAGATGTCAAAAGTCTTTATGAACTGTTAATACTTCCAGAAACTAAGCTTGTGCGAACTCAGGACACATAAGGTTCCTTTCTCAACTGTACATCTGGTCACTCTCGAAGCCTTCTGCTCCCCGCTGTTTACAACGCAGGAAATACTTGAGGCTTTGTCCAGTCCGTGCCCTACAGACTTATGTCCACCGCACTAGCCAGTGGCGTAAGTCAGGGCAACTATTTGTTTGCCATGGGGGCCACAACAGGGGAGTGGCCGTCACCAAGCAGACAATGCTGCATTGGGTGAGGAACGCTATTGCCCTGGCCTACGAGGCGCGCAGACAAGATTCATCAGTATGTATCAGGGCTCACTCTACCAGAGGGGTTGCCCCATCTAAAGCCTTGGCTAGAGGGCTCCCTCTGCAGCATGTTTGTGATGCGGCAGGCTGGTCCTCTCAGCATTTTAGAGTTTGGATGTTCATGCCACTCTGGGCTCTTATGTCCTTGAGTCAACATCACAAGCTCATGTCTGAGACCTCTCACGCTCTTGTGAGCATAACTACACAACGGTAAGGGGTCCGGACATCCACAGTGCGGCGGCGTGGGTATTCTCATAGCTTTTTGATAGGGAACGTCTCGGGTTACTTAAGTGTAACCCCTGTTCCCTGATAAAAGCGGAACAAGATACTGCACTACAGGCTCATGTAATATGATATAAAATTATATGAATGTATAGAATATATTTTATCTAGTGTTTATGCTGCCTCATTATCATCAACAAAGCTTGTGCTTGCAAATATGGGTTCAGGTGTAAATGAGTAAAATGCACTTTAAATATGCCCATGTTAGAAAATCACCATCTTATAATGATTTCTGAAGGATCATGTGACACTAAAGACTGCAGTAATGATGCTGAAAATTCAGCTATGATCACAAATTGCATTTGAAAATATATTCAAATAGAAAACTGTTCTTTTAAATTGTAAAATGAGTTCACACAATGTTTTTACTGTATTTTGGATCAAATAAATGCATTCTTGGTGAGCAGAAGAGACTTCTTCTAAAACTTGTATATGGTAGTGTAGGTATAAAATTAAGTAAAGTCTTTATGTAAAGAAACTTTTAACTTAAAACTTGATTTTGATAATTAAGTCTCCTCACATTCATTCTCTTTCTGTCACTTTCCTCAGTGATAGGCCCAGGGGATGGGTCTTTTGTCTCCTCAGGTGTGAATTACAATCCATATTCATGATCATTCACACCTCCTCACATATGACCTTTCTAACACTAAAAGTGTCTTACAAAAGTTAAATTAGTATATTGTTTTGTATGAATGAGTGATCAGGATGGTTTTCACATCATTGTATAGCAAAAACTCTAGGCTACAAGATCTAGTTCTCAAACTTCTCGTGGACAAATGTTTAGTATGTGTTATATGGCCTTATCTCAATGACTTAAAACTTTTTTCAAAACCATGCATAAACTTTATTTTCTCAAAAATACAAACCTGTACATACATGTTGCTCACATATAATTGTAGCCCAGTTTGTGCTGAATACAGTATTATCAGACTTTAGCCATTAATATGTTTTTAAGCAACTGAAAAAAAGCACAAATGTCAAGGCATGTCAAAACTTCTCCAGGGCCCAAAACACCCTCAGACCCCAGAGGGTTAATGTGCAAATGGTGCAAGAGCCATGACATTCGTTGCCAACAGCTTTCTCTGCATACGCCAGCGAACGATTACATACTAAATATGACATTCTTTGTGGATATAATACGTGTAGGTAACAAATCCTTACAATCCCTGGTTACAAATCATACTGGTTAATTCATTGGTTATACAACATGGATAAAACATTACGCACATTTTAAAGAGGTATATCAGGCTATAATCATTAATTTGTCAGTTATACAAGTTACCACAGTTAAAAGCAATTGTCAGAATTACATAGCAAGACTAGGTATTGTATAAATCATAGATTTAAATGCATTCTGTAAATTTTAGAAGGTTAAATCAGTAAAGTACTGTGATTTTGTGTAAAATGTTCCTGGATTAAGATAAAATGTGTTAGTATTAGAGTCATGCAAATCTGATGGTCTTTTTGAAAACTTTCAAGGAAAAGTCTGCTTTAACTCTGTGTGGAAGTTCAGAAGGTCATGCTGAGGGGCCTTTTCTGAGCAATGTTGATGCCTGGGCCGTTTGATTTATGACGTTGAAGAATTCCAGGATTGCAAAGGTCTCTCTTGAGAGCCTCGTGCATCTTTGAACTTGAGAAAAGGCCAAGGAGAAATTGGCAGACAGAATATGCATGTCCCTCCCCTGGACATACGGGTATAAAGGGAGGGAAATATGCATCTGTCCATTCAGATTTTTCCTTTGAAGCCGAGCGGTTGTGTGATCAGTGAGCTGTATTCACTGACTGTTCCATTCATCTCTACAGAGCGTATGCTGTTGGATCAATGGTGTATATCAGCATCTTTCTCTCGTGCACGGCAGTGCAGCTTTGCCCCTGGGCGCTTCGACAGTGCTGCTGAAAGAGTTAATTTCTCTAAAAGAGCAATACACAGCTGACGTTGAACATCCTTTTCAGGATGCATTTTTATAAAGTTTGCGTGTAAAGTTTCTGTGTAGTTCCTGGATGCAGTCGATTTCTCTCCGCTTCTGAAGGTCATAAGAGTTGCCTCACATGCCTGGGCTGTGATCACACTTAGGCAGTGTTTTATGAATGGTTCATGTTCTCAATGCGAGAACATAGCCATGGCAACATTGCAGTCGCAGCTTTCTTTCCCCGCGAGAGAAGCCATCCCCTCCTTCCTACGGGATTGGGGCCGGCGCGGCTGGTAATGAAGGCAATTTGGGGCGTACAGCAGGCTCGGTTTCAATGGGTAAATCCCCACAATCCACCCGCCCCCAGCACGCTCGTTTGTTTCCGTTCGGTCTAGAGGTGAGAGTGGCTCACCTCACAACCAGTCTGTTTACTCCCTCAGACCCCGCGAGCTGGATGATGATTTTGGCGCTGCATTGGAGAGCATCACAGCGGCGTCTGATGCTGATGACTTGACTGGGCTGCCACCTCTTGGTCTGGCTCTTGGTGTCGGTGCACAGCGAAGACACCAACACCCTGTGTGCGGAGATTGCGACCCTGTCCCTCCAGCCGAGATGAAGTAGGGTTTCTACATTCCTTACTTCATCATACCCAAGAAAGGTGGTGGCTTACGACCGATCTTGGATTTCAAGTTTTCAACCGGGCCTTGTACAAACTCCCGTTCAAAATGCTCATATAAAGAAACCTTCTAAGTTGCAAAGGATGCGTACTTCCATGTCTCTATCTTGTCTCGACACTGACCCTTTCTGCGGTTCGGGTGCGAACATCCCGGGCAACCTCAACACGGCAGCGGACGTGCTGTCGTGACAAGGTATGCTCAGCGGAGAGTGGAGGCTCCATCCCCAGGAGGTTCAGCTGGTTTGGGAACGGTTCTGCAAAGCACAGATAGACCTGTTCACATCCCAGGAGACCTCTCATTGCCTGCTCTGGTACTCCCTAATGAAGGCTCCCCTCAGAACAGACGCGCTGGCACACAGCTGTCCCCAGGTTCCCCTGAGGAAGGACCTGCTTTCTCAGGGACGGGGCACCCTCTGGCATCTGCACCCAGACCTCAGGAACCTCCACATCTGGCCCCTGGACGGGACGCAGAAGATCTGAGTGACCTACCATCTGTGGTCATAGACATGATCAACCAAGCCAGAGCTCCCTCTACCAGGCAAATTTATGCCCTAAAGTGGTGCTTGTTCGCAAATTGGTATTCTTCACGGTCTGAAGACCCAAAGAGATGCGCAGTTCAATCAGTGCTTTCATCACTGAAAGAGAGGTTGGGAGGCTGTCCCCCTCCACCTTGAAGGTGTATGTAGCAGCTATCGTGGCCCAACATAACGCAGTGGACAGCAAGCCCTTGGGCAAGCACAACTTAATTATCAGGTTCCTTAGAGGTGCTGAGAGGCTGAATACTCCCCGGCCAAGCCTGTTCACCTCCTGGGATCTCTCAGTGGTCCTCTCGGGCCTTCAGAGACCCACCTTCAAGCCGCTTGACTCAGTTGAGCTCAAGGCCCTCTCCTTGAAGATGGTCTCTCCTTTCCTGATCGCGCTCGCTTCCATCAAGAGGAGGGGGGGACCTGCAAACGTTCTCTGTCAGCGACACCTGCCTTGAGTTCGGTCCAGCAGACTCGCATGCTGTCCGAAGACCGTGACCGGGCTATGTGCCTAAGTTTCCTACCACCCCCTTCAGGTACCAAGTAGTGAACCCGCAAGCGAAGCTGCCCTGGGAGGAGGCAGACCCAGCCTTTTCATAGCTGTGTCTGGTGCATGCTTTGCATACTTATGTGGACCGCATGCAGGGCTTTAAATGTTCTGAGCAGCTCTTTGTCTGCTTTGGTCGACAGCGTAACGGGAACGCTGTATCCAAACAGAGGCTTTCCCACTGGGTTGTTGATGCCATAGCATTGGCCTATCATACCCAGGCAATCCCCGCCCCCTTGTGGGTTCATGCACACACGACGAGAAGTGTGGAATCCTCGTGAGCACTGGCCATTGGCACCTCCCTAGCAGACATATGCAGTGCCACAGGCTGGGCAACACCCAATACCTTTACTAGATTTTACAATCTCAGGGCTGAGTTCTGAGGTCTCATGATTTCTCAGGTCCAAGCTGGTAGAACTCGGTAACGCGTAACAACTGACCGGGTGTACCGCTTGCACCTAGCGCCTTTCCCCCTCCACTATGGTGATCACATGCGCTCTTATCCCAGGATATCCAACTAACTCGGCTCCCTGGATGACTCCCCCTGTCCCTGTTCAGCGGAGGAATTCCCCGACCAGACTCACTACGGGTAATGCAACTACTCTGTACTGGCATAGGTGCTCCACAGGACGTGCCCCTGTGTGGATTAATCCCCCTGTGTTTATTTTCCGCAGTACGGTCCCCCTATGGGCGGACCCGCGTCACCCTTGGGCAGTCCCCGCTGTCCCCCGGTTGCCGTGTTTGTAGAAACTCCTCCCTCACAGCAGGTAGGATCTACCTCCATGCCATTTCCACATGTGGCCTGAAATCCCATGTGATGTATTCTGTCACTCTTTACCTCCCCCCAGCCTGGGCTGGTGGTGGTCTCCACGGGGTTCCCCCTGAAAGAATTGGAGTTGGAAAAGAACGCCTTCCCCGATGTGTGTGATAGCATTAAGATAAGCATTAAGCCCCAGACGCTTTGACTATGCAAGAAACATAGAGAGAGAAAAGGCTCGGCTGGTGCGGCTTGCTCCCATGCTTGGCACGTCGCTTTGTTCCCCCCCTTTGGGGTGCCGGGAACCTAAAAGGTTTATGATGATTTATGGAGCGTTGGGGAAGTGTACGTGCAGTCTGACACAGCCTGGCGCTGTTTTGCACGCAACTGCCTGCCCGCACCTGCATCAGCAGCGCACGTACATGGTTCAGCACATGGCATGATTGAATATGGACCCCAAGTGCCACTTCTTCAACACAACATCGAAGTGAGCGACAGATGGGGAACGTCTAGGTTACTATTGTAATCTAACTATTGTATTGTATCTATTGTAACGAGATGTTGTGTCCTCCCCGCCAGGACGCTGAACCGAGCCACTGTTATGGCCGAACCTCATTCTCAGCTCCTCAGTATTTCCCTCCCTTTATACCTGTGTGTCCATGGGAGAGACATGCAAATTCTGTCTGCCAATTTCTCATTGGCCTTTTCTCATGTTCAGAGATGCACGAGGCTCTCAAGAGAGACCCCTGGTGTCGCTTCTTCGACTCAACTTCTTGTTCCCTCCATCAGGGGAATGGAGGTTACAATAGTAACCTAGACGTTTTTCCTAGATTCAAATCATGTCGTTTCACTTCTGCATGTATAATACTGTACAATAAGTGTAAGAGCTTTAAAAAAATTATAATTATTCACTTCCATTGTAAGTGCCTTGTTTAATGAAAAGGAGGGACGAGTTGAAATTATTTTTTTGTGATTATCAACTTTATGCCTCAAATGCTGTCGAATGAGCTTAATTGTAAGGCTATTTTTTCACTGCATTTAATGCAAATAATATTTGACACTTTTGTCTCCTTTGTAAACAAGTGTACTCATTTAAATATAAATTAATAATAATAATAAAATTTTGATTGTGGTAGAAATTACACCACAACTGAGGGACAGATGTAAAAAATATATTTGTAATGGATTTTCATATTTTAAGAGCCAATCTAAACTAAAAAATATATACATAAAAGGAATTTGAAGTTTAGCAAAGATGAAGGCCTTGTATATAAAAATAAAGTGTCCAAAAAGTTTTGTTTATGTTATGAAGAGAAAGAGAGATTGCTTTTCCTGTCTGTAAGTTTTCAGAGTTCTGAGTGAAACACATGTGCCTGTTTAATTATGGTTATATGACCATCATAAATAGAGCACTGTTATGGAGGGGATACTTTATGAGAGTATAGAAAACCAAAGTAACTCTTTGAAGTGTGAAATGCACTCTGGTAACAGCCTTTAAACCACTGAGCTAAATGCACTCAAATGATATTTACTTTTTCCAGATAGTACCTGAGTTTGATGTCGACTTTATTGTGCCAGTAGAGGCATTAATTGGTTATTTAAAAAAAAAGATTATACAGGCCAACATAAGTGTTTTATATACTGGCATGCACATTGGCAGCACATGTATGGAAGCTTGATGTATGTTGACAAGGTGCATGTGATTTTCTAAAGCAAACACAGACATGGTGGCTGTACTGAAATGATTACCTGAATGACTGGGAGGCCCTCGTAAAAACTCTTGCTTTCTCGCAAATAAGTGAGAGATACTTCATATGGCTTTATAAAACATGTATAGTGTTGCTCTGCCATCTGATTGGATGAGGCACGTTCATAGCCATGGTGCAGTAGATGCAGTCTGCAAGGAGGACCCACCCACCAGTGGGGGAAAACATATCCTCGTTACCCATTCATTTATATGGGGAAAATAAGAAGAAATATCCACAATATCCAGATGGCTTTATATATTTAAAGTGGGGTGGGGGGACCCATTGGTGTGAATTTACTATTTATTTATTTGTAATACAATCTGAAATTAAATGTCTGATATAGACATGCATCTAATCTTTTTTTTTTTTTTTTTTTTTGCTGCATTCATTGCATTCACATCATGTCTTCTTTTAGCTTTTTAGTCAATTGGTTGATGAAAAACAAATCACTTTTGGACTTTTTTAAATTAATGAGTTTAATTAAAATTTTTTACATTATTTGAATTGTGTAATTTATAATGCGTCATTTCACCCATATTATGGTGTTTCTTCAACTTCACGCAATTTCATGTCCCAGGAGAGTTCATTTGTATTAAAATATTTTTTATATGAAGGTCACATTAAAACTAACTTGAAACCTTTTTCTCAGTCCTTAATTAATTTTTTTCTACTTTCTAAATGCCTTTAATGTATAAATTTTACTGATTTAGTCGTGTCCCAGATCCATACTTTCAATGTGAAACTTAGAAAAACAATTTTACAAATACAAATTAGTACATGTTTAAAACTATAATAACCTAAACAGAGAAATAAATATTAACCATTCATCGTTTATTGTGTAAAAATTATGTGTTATTTAGTTACTTATTTTGATTACAACTTACACACAGTTGCGGCATCACTTACGCCACATCAAACAATTTTGCCCCTAATAAAGTTTTTCAAAAGTTAGTGTAATTGTTAACCAAGTGTCTTTGAAGAGCATGCTTGAGATGAAATATACAATTTTTAAAAGTGATGTTGTCAAAGAAAAATCAAGGTAAATATCACTTGTGAGCAGAATTGTTTTTATTGGGTGTCATTCCATTCAAGCTGCAATTTAGCCAAATTATACAAAAAGGGTCAAAAAATAATAATAATTTTATCGTGTATTTAAAAATAATATGCTAATACTAATTTAATCGTGTGTATTTAGGATATATAAAAAGTTAGCTGTGAAATTTTTCTTTGAAAGAAAAAGATATCCGCCACAGAATTCTATTAAACTCAATAAAGAATTACAGATGTGCTGCAAATGACACAGTTGGGAATTTTGATGAATTTCCAAAAAATTACAGAAATGACATAAATCTCCACTGAAGCATGTGCATACAATGTTGGACATTGTCAGTAGTCAAATTAAAATTGAAAAATGTTTTAACAATACTTTACTTTCAGCAGTGTTCCCACACACTAGTAGCCACGCCCCCAGTATATGATATGTTGCCCTTGTCATACAGCTTATAAATGCACTCCTGTGACTGCATGTCAAGTGAATGTTCCAAATTGCAATGTTGTCAACTGTAAACACTCAACACTGGCTAATTAACCACATTAACCACATTATATTTATCCTTTAAACAGGATGAATATATTCGTTTAAATGAATGTACTCCCCCAGGTTATTTTTATAAACATGGCTGCTGGCACCTAGCTCGAGTTTGTGTTTGTAGCCTGCTAGCTTTCTTAGCATTTCGCTTATCTATATAGTTTTAGCTTTTAATTTTAACATCTGCCATTTTTCAGTGCACTTCAGGTTTTCCCCTGCATTACTCATCGCAATTCAACTGCGTCTTCTATTTGCTACTTTCTATTTTCATTGCAATTAAACTGCATACTCACTCAGCAAAGCGACACCACTCTTCCATTTCAGTTTGGGTTTACAATTTATTCTCCCCACTCAGTGATGCTCCCACTGAGAATCATGTTGAAAGAGCCTTGGTTATAGGTGAGTCTATTGTAAGGAACATGGAAATAAAGACTCCAACCACCATCGTTAAATGCTTTTTGGGTGCCAAAGCATCTGACATCAGATCAAATTTACAAGTGCTGGCTAATGCTAGAATTAGATTTTCTAAAATTGTTATTCATATCTGTACTAACGATGTCTGGCTTTGCCAGTCGGAGATCACTAGAGATAAGGTAAAAAGGTGCAAGAACTTGCAAAAATGATGTCAGACCATGTAATATGCTCTGGCCCCCTCCCTACTCATTGTGGTGATGAGGTTTATAGCAGATTAGGGTCACTGAAAGGCTGGATGAGTGATGTCTGGAGAATATCATAGGATTTATAGACAATTGGAAGAGTTTTTGGGGTAGACCTAACCTGCTAAAGAGAGACAGACTCCTTCCCTCCAGTGAATGTTCCGCTCTCCTCTCTAGTAATTTGGATCATAGTCTTAATTGAAATAGTATTTGACTAACTGGGGCCCAGGTTAGGAAGCAGACAAACTGGCTTATCTGAACGTCTGCTAGCTGCCTTGAGACATTACACAAGTCACATAAATTACAACACATAGAGACCGTATCACCTAGATATCATAAAGAGAATGTGTCAATTCTCCAAACTATCAAACACAAACCCTTCACTAAATCATTTAGAAAAACAATTATGAAGGTCAAACTTTATAAAAATTAAGATAAACATCATATAAAGATAGGGTTGCTAAACATTAAACCTCTTTCAACCAAAGCACTAATTGTAAATACAATTATTACAGATCATAGTTTGGGTGTGCTCTGTTTGACTGAAACCTGGCTTAAACCGGATGAGTATATTAGTTTAAATGAATCTACTCCCCCAGATTATTGTTATAAAAATGAGCCTTGTCTGAAGGGTCGAGGAGGAGGTGTTGCTACAATTTACAGTGACATTTGGTATTACTCAGAGGAAAGGATATAATTTTAAGTCTTTTGAACTAATAATGCTTAATGTAACACCGTCAGATATAAATAAAAATCGACATCTTTTGCCCTTGCTACAGTATATAGATAACCCGGGCCTTATTCTTACTTCCTTGGTGAATTTGCAAATTTTATATCAGATCTAGTAGTTACTGTAGGTAGAGCTTTACTTGTTGCTTACTTCAACATTCACATAGATAATTAAAATGACACATTGGAATTAGCATTTATAGATGTTCTCAACTCGCTTGGAGTCAGACAAATTGTGACAGGACCAACACATTGCCATAATCATACACTAGATTTAATTCTGTCATATGGAGCTGATGCTGATACTATAGAAACTATACCGCAAACCTATGACATCTTGGATCATTACCTTGTCTCTTTTATGCTGCGATCAGCTAATGTTACTCAATCCACACCATGCTATCATTCAGGTAGAACAATTGTTTCAACTACTAAAGATAGACTAATAATCTTCCAGATCTATTTCATGCACTCATTAAACCCCAAAGTCTAGATGAACTTGATGCAATAACAGAAAATATAAATAGAGTCTTCTCTAGCACTCTTGATAGCGTCGCCCCATTAAAGAATATTAAAGAAAAAAGCCCTGCACCATGGTACAATGATCACACTCATGCTCTCAAGAGAGCAGCTAGGAAAATGGAGTGCAAGAGGAAGAATACAAAATTAGAGGTATTTCGCAGTCCATAGAAGGATGGTGTCTGTAGCTACAGACAGGCACTAAAAACTGCCAGGTCAGCACATTTTAGCAAACTCATAGAAAATAACCACAACAATCCTAGGTGTTTATTCAGTATTGTGGCAAATTTGGTTAGGAATAAAGCCTAAACTGAACCAGATATTCTGTCGCAGAGCAATAGTAATGACTTCATTAATTTCTTTATTGATAAAATTTGAATAATCAGAAATATAATTGGAATTATGGAATCATCAGTCACAGTACCTCAGAAAACAGTGTCTCATAATTTTCCTCATGTGCCACTTCAATCCTTCACTGTCATTGGTCATGAAGAGCTAACAAAACTAATCAAAACATCAAAAGCCACAACATGTATGTTAGATCCAATACCAGCTAAATTCTTAAGAGGTATTCCCTGTAATCTCAGAACCTCTTCTTATTATTATTAACTCCTCGCTATCCTTAGGACATGTCCCAAGAAACTTTAAAATGCCAGTTATCAAACCGCTTATTAAGAAGCTACAACTTGATCCAGGAGAATTGACTAATTATAGACCGATTTCAAATCTCACGTTTATGTCGAAAATACTAGAAAAGGTTAAGTCTTCCCAATTATGTTAATTTCTACAGAGAAATGGTATATATGAAAAATTCAGTCAGGATTTAGGCCACATCACAGTACAGAGACTTCACTTATCAGAGTTACTAATAACTTGCTCTTATCATCTGATCGTGGCTGCATTTCTCTTCTAGTACTTTTTGATCATAGTGCTGCCTTCGACACGATAGATCTCAACATTCTCTTGAATAGGCTGGACAATTATGTTGGCATTTGTGGACTTGCATTAGCATGGTTTAGCTCCTATTTTGCAGACCTAAGTGTTAGCAAGGAATTGTCAAATTGAACAAGAGTTAAGTATGGAGTGCCACAGGGATCAGTTTTAGGGCCTCTGATTTTCCCCTTATATATGCTTCCCCTGGGAGATATTTCCACTTTTATGCCGACAATACCCAATTTTATATTTCTTTGAAAACTGACAAAATTTCTCAATACTCCAAATTAGCAGAGTGTATCAATGAAATAAAAGATTGGATGGCCAGAAATGTCCTTCTACTCAATTCCAACAAAACAGAGGTACTAGTTATTGGACCAAAAACCTCTCAAAATAAGCAGCTAAAATATAATTTCACTCTCAATAGATGTACTATTACATTGTCTTCAACAGCAAAGAACTTAAGTGTTATATTTGATATCAATGTCATTTAAAAATCACATTTCCAATGTTTGTAGAACAGCATTCTTTCACCTAAGATATATTGCTAATTTACAACACATGCTCTCTGTTGTTGATGCAGAAAAACTAATTCATGCATTCATTACCTCAAGACTAGATAATTGTAATACATTACTGGGAGGATGTCAAGCAAGTTCAATAAATAAACTGCAGAGGCCAGAGTGCTGACTAGAACCAAGACATATTATCATATTAGTCCCATTTTATCATTATATTTTATCATATATATTAGCTACCTGTTAAATTTCATATTAATTAAAAATTCTGTTAACTACATACAAAACTTTGAATGGTCTAGCTCCACCGTTATATACCATCACGTTCAATAGGATCGCAAAACTCTGGCCTGTTAATAGTTCCTATAATATAAAAATCCACAAAAAGAGTAAGTTATGGAATAGTCTCCCTAACACTTTTCGGGATGCAGACACACGCACTGAGTTTAAGTCTAGACTAAAGACTCATCTATTTAGCCAGGCATATACCTAATTTATTCTTCAACACACAATTAGGCTGCTTTATTTAGGTCTGCTGGAACCTGATAAATGTATCATGATCTATAACTCTACAAAAAATGTTATGGCATCTTATGCTAATATTATTCTATTTGTTTCCATGTCTCAATATCGGGAGTCCAATCCTGAGGTCACCAGAACCGTCCGATCCGTCTCCATTCCTGCTTGCTATCGGACTCCACTACTATGTGTCTCTGATTAATGACAACAAAATGCAGACGGTGCTAGCCAGACATCACTTCAGTCTATTACGAAGGACTTCAGAGGATGAACTGATGCCAACTCCAACCATAAGACATGGGATACATCATATACCATTGCCTGAACCTTGAATTCAGGATAGACCTCACCGAAATTACCAGCCGGTTGAACTGCAAAGCACCTCAGTGATCTCAGCCTGAATCACCTTGGTCTAATGATGGACTACACTCTTGAATGGAATACATAGACTATCAATAAACTGCCAACAAAAGCCTTCAGCAGCCAACAAACAAAGGACAATCCATCTAAAACTCAGCAAAAAAGAAACGTCCTCTCACTTTCAACTGCTTTTATTTTCAGCAAACTTAATGTGTAAATATTTGTATGAATATAAAAATATTCAACAACTGAGACATAAACTGAACATGTTTCACATACATGTGACTAACAGAAATGGAATAAAGTGTCCCTGAACAAAGGGGGGGAGGGTCAAAAAGTAACAGTCAGTATCTGGTGTGGCCACCAGCTGCATTAAGTACTACAGTGCATCTCCTCCTCATGGACTGCACCAGATTTGCCAGTTCTTGCTGTGAGATTTTACTCCACTCTTCCAGCAAGGCACGTTGCAAGTTCCCGGACATTTCTGGGGGGAATGTCCGGGACCCTCACCCTCCGTTCCAACAGGTCCCAGACGTGCTAAATGGGATTGAGTTCCGGGCTCTTTGCTGGCAATGGCAGAACACTGACATTCCTGTCTTGCAGAAAATCCCACACAGTATGCGTGGTGTCATTGTTTTGCTGGAGGGTCATGTAAGGATGAGCCTGCAGGAAGGGCACCACATGAGGGAGGATAATGCCTTCCCTGTAACGCACAGCATTGAGATTGCCTGCAATGACAACAAGCTCAGTCCAATGATGGTGTGACACACCACCCCAGACCATGACGGACCTTAAATTGCCTACCGTCTGTAAGATGTTAGTGTCTTAATGACTTTTCCACTGGTGCATGTTCATTACATGTTTATGGTCCATTGAACAAGAATGGAAAACATTGTTTAAACCCTTTAAAATAAAGATCTATAAAATTATCTTTAAAATACAGTGTCCTCAAAAAGGGAAGTTTCTTTTCAGTTAATCCAGGATGAATGAGCCAGTGGTAGCTCAGCGGATAAGGCTCTGGGTTACTGACTGAAAGGTTGGGGGTTCAAGCCCCAGCACTGTCAAGATAGCACTGTTGGGCCCTTGAGCAAGGCCCTTGACTCTATCTGCTCCAGGGGTGCTGTTTCATGGCTGACCCTGCGCTCTGACCCCAGCTTAGTTGAGATATGCGAAAAAAAATGAATTTCATTGGCTCTGTACCTGTATTCTGCACAATGACAATAAAGTTGAATCTTAATCTTAAAGACATTAGTCATTAATCTTACAGATCTTACAAAATCTTTTTTTTAAACCCTCGGCCCTTAACACGTTAATAATTTTAAACCATGACTTGCACTGCACATAAATAAATAATATTGCCATTATATTCATGCTGGTTAGCCAGAGGGCAACTGGGTCTCTTCAATGGGTTGTACTGTTGTTTAAAGGGGTCATGACATGAGGAATAAAAATGTCCTTGATCTTTTGACATATGTATAAGAGGTAATTGCACTATAAAAAAAAACATATTGTAAGTTTCAGAACTGAAAACTTCCTCCTTAATAGAAAAATATCATTTATTTAAACAAGGCTCTAGAAATTGGCTTTTTGGAACTTGTGGAACTTGTAACGTCACAAGGACCTAATATATCTTCATATGACTGCCTCCATTAAGACATCAACGTCTATTTTTCATCAATGCACCATTGGCCCTGCCCACTGGTGCTCACAGTCAGTCAGACAGGTGAAGAGGAGATAGGGCCTATCTGTCACAGTTTGTCTGCACCTGATTCATGGACTCTTATTTTGAAGTTCTCTTCCTCACTACTTTTCCCAGAAGTCACTGCCCTAATCACTCCATTATCCCCACCTGTATGCCATTCCCTCATTAAGTTCTAAGTGTATATATACCCTCCAGTTTTGTCAGTCTTGGTCAGTCCTTACATTGTGATGTTTGCAGTCGTGTATTGTTAGCGTTTGCTCCACTCCAGCGTTTGCTCCACTCCAGCGTTTGCTCCACTCCAGCGTTTGCTCCACTCCAGCGTTTGCTCCACTCCAGCTTTGAGATTAAAGGATTTAAAGTTCCTACTCCTGCGTCTCCTATCCTCCTTGACTCCTTTGGACCCCAAACGTTACACTATCATGGGACATGCATCCAAAGGGGACTTACACAGGACATCTTCGTATGCCTTAAATCCTATCTGGATTTAAATGTTTTTCTACACTAGATGAACAGCATTGACTAGAGGCAGACTGGCATCGGGAGAACTGGGACTTTTCCCGCTTGGCCGGCTGCAAAACGGGGTTGCGATACATCAAAGTTGCCTGCAATAAGCTGAAGGGGCTGCAATAAGCTGAAGGGGACCACAAAACAATGCCACAATATCCAAAAGTGGACAGCGAAACACATTGATCTCACATTGATGGAACAGTTAAAAACTCTATTGGACCCAACGCAAAACCTTGAGTAAACGGTTTCATTAACGAATATTTCAAATGTCTTGACTGTTTTATAGTTAAGATGCTGTTGTGCTTAATATATTCAGATGCATTGTACTGGGTGTACATTATGTGTGAACCCTGAAATTTTATTTTATAATGTTGTAGAGCTTGTTGGTCATTTTCTTCCGATAGAGTTTCAAATATGTCTGTATCTGAGGGGCTGCACAATGTAAGCCAATCAGAACAGTGGGCAACAGAGAACTTAAACAGACAAAATTATCATATATTTAAAAATTATAGTTTTGGTAAAAAAGAAAGATTATAAGTAGACCATAGGGAAGATAATAAAATAAAGAGTATATCATGACCCCTTTAATGTGTTTAGGATTGTAGACGAAACAATGAAAAAACATCTAAGAAATTTCAGTAGGCAAAACACTCCAGAAAAGGCAAGCTGTTTAAATTAGATGTGATCTAGGAGCTCAAATATGGCTCTACTGTGAATAAGGTAGTGAATATTGGCCATTTGTTGCAATATCCCACCCATTTAAGAGCTCAAACAATCACCATAAACTGGTGAGAAGTCAGGAGCTCAGAGCTGGTTGGTGTGGTTCATGGCTTGAAGGATTTTATGAAATTCCTAATGAAAAAATGGATGGGAAAATACTATACAATTAAAACAGCTGAGAAAGTGGGTGGGCACTGTTGCAATCTGGGACTGGGACTGGAAAGAGGCCTGTATTGTTATTTTTTGTCACTACCTCCCTGAGTGTAATTTTTGTGTGAACCTTTACTTTGGAGCAATCGCTACTGATTGAATGTGTTTAGACTGTACACTAACAGTAAATCAAAAAGGATTTTTATAACACATCCCTACTGTATGGAAAACTCACTTGTGCGTTGTTCATCTAAATGCCTGGTGCATATTCCTCTGCATTATGTAATACAGTAAATTATTCCTAATCGTGCAGTGTCAAATCAGGCACTAATACACTGCATGTACTTGTTGCTTAACAAGCTGATTTTCAGATGTAAAGGGACAGCTCATGCCATTCAGTCATAGCACCCAAATCTAAACACTGGCACAGACAGAATGCATATGTCAGCTCCTGTACACTGTCATCAGACGGGCTCAACCCCCAGTCCGCCCTGCATATCCATCACCTCTCACCCGCATTAAAATTTTATTCTGGTTACCGAGTGAGGTCATTGAAACTTTTATCTCAATCCTTCTTTATCTTCTCTTCATTAAGTTCTCATGGCGTAATATCCCGAGAGCTTGCCGGCTAAGGATGATGTTTTGAATAATGAAGAGTCATTATTCCTGCTCCGAATGCTTGTTAATTCAAATGATGATATTAAAACTATAGTAGCCTTTAGCAGTGGGGTGATTTCTAGCATACTTTATCATGTATCAATATATACTCTGTTTGTCAAAACTGCCCTGGGCAGAGGGTGACATTCTCACGGAGGACTGGAGCGCTTCACAGGCCCCGTAATACTCCAAGGTAACAACTCACAGAGACCAAGCCCTCGCAAATCAGGGACAGAATCCGACTTCAAGTGCCATCAAACACACACACGCACACGCACACTATTCTGCCATCTTCTCCATCTCTGTCTTTTAATGTTGTAAAGAACACACACATATTACATACTGGCATCTGTGTGGCTATACACACCATCACACACACATATATATATATATATATATATATATATATATATATATATATATATATATATATATATATATTCTTGATTGTACACATTATTCATTACATTTACAGATCTTTTATTTCTTATGTTTTTTTTTTATTTTTGCTTTGTGATGTTGATCATTTCCATAGTGCAGCTAATTTAGCTGTAGATATTGGTGCTGCCGGCTTAAAGTGTGTCTTGGGGGTAGAATCACAGAAGGATGTGTCTTATGGGGAATTCATAGGTATTAATTACTCAAGCTGACTGTGAAGATGAAATGTTTTATTTGTAGGTCTATACGACTGAAATACATTCATGATATTAGCAAGTTTGTCGTCATGTGACCGGTTTTTCTCATTATGAATGAGAGTTCCTGGAATATTGGTATATAAGCAAGTGTAACTCTCTTGTGATTTCCAGCGGCCAGGCCAAGGTGTACTTTTAGGCCTAATAGAGTGAATAATCTGAGGGTTGCAGATATCCAGCACAAACCTTGCCACCAGCCATGCATACAAACAACAGAATGTACAGCTAACTAAAACTAAAGCATACAGAGATGCTCAGTGCAATGGGATTCAAACCGGAATCTGTGGCATGGGGGGCAGGAACACTAACAAGGAGGCTAAAGGCAACCTACCAGCTGGCTATGTTTACATATGCATGCTGTCTATGTGTTGCCTTTTTTTTCATTTGCATGTGGTTTTATGTGTTCGGATTTCTTACAAGTTTCTTTTGGCTGTCATAGTGCTCATTTTTATTGAACAAACAGAAGTGTACAGCAACTTTTTTCTATACTTTGCCCAATTGCCTCTTAGAATGTTCATTTTTCCAGGCTCATTCAGTAGTGCATGACTCCAATTCTCTTTTTTTCTGTAGTGCATTGGTCTTTTAACTGATAAAAGGGTGTACTTGGCTCATTTCAGGGGTCTGAGAGAGCTTTGCATGAATTTTAGCTGATATGTGAACACACTTTTAAAGTGAAATGAAATGAGATCATCTCAGGAGGTATTCGAAGTACTCCAGGTTCACTATATATTCACATTTGCGGCCTTCAGAATATTTTTGCCTGTTACAGGTTACATACGAAGGCAGAATTATATGCAGTACTGCAGAGGTGAGATTTGTCAAAATGTTGGCTTTAGGGTTAAAGAGCACAACTTTGCTATGCTGAGTCATAGTGAGCAAATTTTGACAGAAATATTTTACTACTGAATTATTTTGTGTGGTATTATATTGTACAGTATTATTATACAATATTTTAATAATACAAAGAAGAAAAACAACAAATAACTTATAAAAGTACAAATAATTAATTTTATATTTAATAGAAAATTGTAGTGTTCCCTTTACAAAAGGCTTCACTATGATGCTGCGCTGAAGAGCGCTTTGGGAACACGTCTCAGTTGTGACCAGCAACGAACATTGACCGGAATTTATAGCCTCTGCCATGTAATTATTGGACACACCTGGCACAGTGGCCATAAATAGATGCTTCACCTGTGCATCATCAGATTTTTCGTCTTCAGAGCCATTCTGTGCTGTGTGTTATCACGAGCCTGTCAAACTCTGTCAGGAACCTTTTCTCCTTTCTATTTCCTCATTAACCCTCTGGGGTCGATGGATGCACCGGCGCGTCCTGCTGGACTTTTTCGTCATTACAGCAGAAACAACTTAAAATACTCCGTCATTTTGGGGTATACAGATACGTGTAATACATCATTAGAAACTATAAAGGGTCTACTTTTATTTGTGTACACACATAATAACAATGAAACATTGTGCTTTTGTAAAATAAAGAAAATAAAAAGGGTGAGCTTTCAGCAGTCTCTGTGTTCACAAGCAAATACCTGAAACACGTCACAAAAATGAACTGAAACTCTGCGAATACTTATCACACAAACATGCAACATATGTCTAAAGAAAGCTTTAAATATCTACTTTTAAATAAAACTACACTAAAATTGTCTTACAAAAGTTAAATTACTATATTGTTTTGTATGAATGAGTGATCAGGATGGTTTTCACATCATCTTGTAGCAAAAACTGTAGGCTACAAGATCCAGTTCTCAAAAGTCTTGTGGACAAATGTTTAGTATGTGTTATATTTCAGTGACTTCAAAATTTTATTTTTTTCAAAAACCACGCATAAATGTTATTTTCTCAAAAATACAAACACGTACACACATCTTGCTCAAATAGTATTGTAGTCCAGTTTGTGCTGAATACAGTATTATCAGACTTTAGCCATTAATAGGGTTTTAAGCAACTGAAAAAAGCACAAATGTCAAGGCATGTCAAAACTTCTCCAGGGCCCAAAATACCCTCAGACCCCAGAGGGTTAAAAAAATAAAAAAAGGAAAAGAATGATTGATAAACAAAACAAGTGGTTGTTTACGCTCTACGGCTGAAACTGACACACACCAGTTTTTGTTTTGTGTGTTTGAGGAAGAGCATGCTGCTCTTGCGTTGGGGCGGGGCAGGTGCGAGCTTTGCGATCTGTTTACAGTCGAAATGCTTCGCGCTAGTCTCGCTTACTTCCAAGAGCCAGCGCTCACTCTTTCATCGTGGGGCTCTCGCATATATCTGGCTGAGGAGTGAGAGACGGGTCTGTCCCTATCGCTTGCTCTCTCCCCAGATCCAGCTGATCCTTCTCGTAAGCCTGAACCGCGCCTCAGTGTCTCTTCGTTTCACGAAGGGGTGCTGAACCTTTGTACATTCCACGCACAATAATAAAGCGGTTGAGAAATTATTTGAGGTGGTTACTTGGGCTGTGGCCAGACTAAAGCTAGAATGCCCCCCCCCCCCTCAAACGCTCCAAACTATAAGACAGATTTCTGTCTGGTGGCTAAAAAGTTAAAGGTAGGGAACGCTATATTAGTCCCTTCCTTTCTTTGATGACCTCCATAACGAGCTTTCTCGTTCATGAAGGAACCTTTTTACTTCTTGTGTCTTCGTGCCCTCGATGTCAACATATTCGACTATCGTAGGTGCTGAGACACGGGGCTATTTGTTGATGCTGCCGGTAGAAGAGACACCTGCAGGCTATCTCTCGCCAGGCTCGGCATCATCATTTAAAAAGCCCTCTTTCCCCTCAAAGCCTTGGAGGATGACCTCCACTTTAGTGGGAAGGGCTTATCAAGCAGCTGGTCAGGCTGGTGCTGCTCTGCACACAACGGCTGTATCACAGGCTTACCAGGCTGACCTGCTGGACGACCTGAGTGTGGGTGCTGCGCTCGACGATCGAGCTTTATCTGAGCTTCGTCGAGCCACAGATCTTTCTCTCCACTTGACGAATGAAACAGCCTGTGCTATTGGCCGGTCTATGTCTGCCTTGGTCAGTGCGGAGAGGCACATTTGGCTCAACCTTTCAAGCATCAAGGACAAGGATCAAATTTTCCTCCTTGATGCCCCGATTTCGCCACTGGCCTATTCGGAGACACCATGAGCAGGTTATCTCCAGGTTCCAGGAGGCGAAAAGCCACGAGGAAGCCTTCGGGCAGTTCCTCCCTCACCGCACTCAGGGGGCGGGTCTTTCGGCCACCCAGACCCACCTCAGTCCTGTTAGAAGGGAGGCTCAAAAGAAAAGTGTGGCGAGTCGTTCTCCTCCTCCCAGGGATTGCGGACAGTCTCATTACCCTCGGCAGCCCCTAAAGCAAGACCTCAGGACCCTAATTTTTAAAAGAAGAAAACCCTGATGATCTTGCGATTAGTCTTGTTGGGTAACTCCCCTCGGGACGGGGCGCGTGCTCTACTTTGCCCCTTCCGGTACCCCTGCGAAGCCTCTCCATTCCCGGTGAAACATTCTGTGTTTCGGGTGGTTGAGGCTCCCATCAAATAGTTGGGTGTTTTGCTGCTCCCTGCATTTTTCCAGGACGCAAAACACTCGACACCCCTCAACAGGAAGTGTTAAAAGTTTAATACCCATCTCAGAGAACCTGGCAGTGTAGAAACTTCTGCCAGATATATATATATACTGTATATTTTGTGGGTCCTAAGAACAGGAAAGGGCTACAGAATTTAATTAACTCGCCTCCTTCCGTGTTTCAACGGCGTGGTTCCCACTACCGTAAACCGGATCAGTCATGTCTACTGAGAAAAAAAAAAAAAAAAAAACTGCAAAAGCTCCTGGTTAAAGGGGCCATAGAACGTGTTCCCCTTCCAGAGAGAGAGTCAAGTTATTACACCGAGTACTTCCTGGTTCCCATGGAGGGTGAGGGGTTGCGTCTGGCCTTAGATCTCAAAGCTCGAACTGCCCTGTCTGGGTGTTCAAGTCCTAGATCTGCCTATCAAGACGATCGTGTCACAAGCCCAACATCACATTTGGCTGGTCACCATCGATCTTATGACGCATTTATTTACTTCTTCGTTTAGAAGTTTTGCCACAACACAAGAAGTTCCTGAGGTTCGCTTTCGGGGGCGAAGCTTTCCAGTGTCGGGTACTTACATTCGGCCTAGCCCTCTTAACCCGCACATTCATAAATGTAGGATGCAGTGCTGGCTCCTTTGTGACTCCGAGGAATCTGCATTTTGAATTATATAGACGACTGGCTGATCATAACACAGTTCCAGCGACTGGCAGTTCAGCACAGGAATACCGTCTTAGCTCATCTAGTTTCTTTGGGGTTGAGGCTCAATGCCAAGAAATGCGTCCTCTCTCCCACTCAGAACACTGTCTATCGGGTATGGAGTTCGATCACAATGCGGGCACAACTGTCTCCCGCTAGAATTGAGTCCATTCAGAATACCCTGAGCAAAATCAGAATAGGTCAAGTTTGTACTAGGTCTCAGGCGACTGCGTCCTCGGTAATCCCTCTGGACCTTCTTCACATGAGACCATTTTTGTTGTGGCTCAAAGCCAGGGGATTTCTTCCAAGGGCCAAATCCCCTAGGCTGATAAATGTTTTGTGCCGCAGGCTTTGTTCCCTTTTTATGTGGTTCAGACCCCGGTTTCTTACCTTGGGTCCCACTCTAGGTGCGTCTTGTTGTCGCAGGCTGCTAACGACAGACGCCTCCCTGACGGGCTGGGTAGCGGCCTTAAGTGGTCGTCCGGCTTAAAGGGATAGGAGGGTCATCAGCTTGGTCGTCAACTGTCTCGAGCTGATGGCTGTATTTCTGGCCCTGAAATACTTCCTCCTGAGTCTGCCATGTCTTGGTGCTGGTGGTCAATACAGCGGTAGCCTCTTACATAAACCATCAGGGGGATCCACGTTCATGTCAGCTGAATTTCTGGCACGTTGGATCCTCCTTGGGGCCCAGGGCAGCTCCTGTCACTCAAGAGAGTTTTGTCCCTGGATGCCCGTGTGTGGGAGCAGATTTACTGTCCTGACAGGAAATACCGGCAGGGGAGTGGTAACTAAACCCTGAGGTAGTGAACAAATCTGGGTGAGATTTCACAGGGCAGAAGAGGACCTCTTCGCCTCTATGACAGCACAATTGTCCCCTCTACTTCTCCAGCCCCCCCCCCCCCCCGGGTCTGGACGCGATGGCGCATACATGGCCCGGAATGCATCTGTATGCTTTTTTCCCGGTTTCTCTGCTCCCGGGAGTCTTGGCTAGAGTTTGGCAGCAAGCGTCTTGCCTCTTACTGATAGTGCCGCACTGGCTGAACAGGGTATGGTTCTCGAAGTTAATATCTCTCCTCGACGGTTTGCCTTGGGTGATTCCGAACAGGAAGGACCTTCTTCTTTCTCAGGCACAGGGGACAATCAGGGCAGAAGAGGACCTCTTCGCCTCTATGACAGCGCAATGTCTCCTCTACTTCTCCCTGAGTCTCTGTTCTATTCTGTCCGTGATGTTTTCATGGTGTAGGAAAAATGTTGCTATAGTGATGCATCGAGTATAATTATCAGTTATTTTCGTGGAGTACTTGTATTAATGGTGCTTCATATGTTCATGCTTCTCATGCAGGTATGTTGATATGACACACTACAGAAGATCTGTGATGTCCTCATGCTTGTGTATATATTTGTTTTGTCAAATGTTCTGTTCGGATGGTTATTTCCTTTTAAAGCCGCTTGTAACCGACATTGTTTAAACTCTTCATTTGGTGCAGCTGTTGATTGACAGGTGAGGGGTGGTGCTTCACTGCTGTCACTTGGGAGGCATTCAGGACGGATGTGTTTCTGACTACACTCCAGGTATGGACTAACCATCGGGAGCACCAGAATTTTCTCAGTAGGCCAGCCAAGTAATGGGCCATACGGTCGAGTAGTGGGCTGATACGACTAAATGGCTGCAATTTGTGACTAAATGGCTGCATTTTGCATTTTTTTTTAACCATGGAAATTCATAATTGCTTGGTAAGAAATTACTGTGTAATATGTCTGCAAAAATGTGTTTGTAACGGGATTTCGACGGGCAAGGAGGCGAGAACTGGCTTGACAATATAAATAACATTTTAATAGTAAACTGAAACAAAAGACACAAACACACATGTGACGGACATGTCCGTAAATTATCTCTCTCTTTCCCTGGGGGAGGGCGTGCCCTAAGCCAGATCTGCCGGCAGGTCATCCCTGTCTATCTGGACAAGGGAGGGGACAAGGGGAGGCAGTGAGAGCGAGAGAGGAGAGAGAGATGAGAAAAAAAAAAAACGTACTCGCCAGTTCTCCGATACGCCGTAGCTTGTTCCTCGACCACTCCTCCACCCTCTAACGGACGACAGCCATGCCTCTCCGGGCGGATCGGAGGCAGTCCTCCAGCCCCTGGCGGACGGAACGCCCCGCCACATTCTCGGGGAGCCGAAGGGGTCTCCGCCGCCCCTGGCAGCAGTTCTCCCACTCCAGGCGGTCAGCTAGGAGCCCCTTCTCCCTTCGCGGTCGGCGGTGTTCCTCCACTTCCAGGCGGCTGGGCTCCTTGTCCCCTGGCAGAGAGCCGCGGCTGCTCCATTAGGGTGGACATAGTGGTGAGAACTCTACTACAGCATATCCCTCCTCCTTCCCGGATTTCGGCACCAGTGGAAAGGGATTTCGACAGGCAAGGACGTGGCGAGAACTGGCTTGACAATATAAAGAATATTTTAATAGTACACTGAAACAAAAGACACAAACACACATATGACGGACATTTCCGTAAACGATCGCTCTCTTAAGCACCACCGCCCGCAATCGGCCTTTATCCCTCTCGGAGGCTGAATTAGCCTGATAAGGGACCGGGTGTGTATAATCAAGACCCGGCCCGCCCTCCGTCCTGCCACAGTGTTGTATTGTTGCTGATCATTTGTATTTTCTTGTTGGTCAATAAATATATATATAAATTATTTTGCTTTATTTTAGGAATGTAAATTGTGTTGTTTTTTTAATGAATGAATGCATTACGTATTATTACTTTTATTAACATACTAAACTTTAGTTTTTATGATAGTAGTTATATTACAAAAAGACCTAAAATCCCCATCAAATGTGAAAGCAAGACACATGTACACACATGCACCCTCCAAAAATCAAATATATTGGAGTTAAAGAGCATGGAGGTGCGTGCTCTACCTGATAATGGGTTTTGTGGACCCCTGCAGGCATGAACCGTTGGCAGATCCTGAATGCTGTGGAGGATCAATGGAAGAATGAGAGAGAGAGAGAGAGAGAGAGAGAGAGAGAGAGAGAGAGAGAGAGAGAGAGAGAGAGAGAGAGAGAGAGAGAGAGAGAGAGAGAGAGAGAGAGAGAGAGAGAGAGAGAGAGAGAGAGAGAGAGAGAATGAACAACAACGGCTGTATAAAGCAGCAGATATCATGTGGCATCAGTGTTTGGGAAGAGGTGAAGATCCAGCTCATGAAGTAATCTGTTGTTAAGACACATGGCTGCTGTAATGTTCCCATCAGCACGTGGATTATGACAGCCCAATTGTCATTTACATCAGCTCGTACTTTTATGCGGCAGTAGCACACTGTTTAATAGCATTTTCCGAACAATGAGCTTTGTCGCATCAACTCAATCTCTGCCGTCAAATCCACAAGTTGGAGAGCACTGAGCTCTTGTTGATGTTTGCGAAGACAATAGCTGTTGTTGCAGCCTGGTAAGAGAGCTAATTCCTCCTATCTCTGCGCCACATATGTCTGCCATGGTTGTCACTTTGGACATATCTCTCACGATGTATCAACTCCCTCTATTGTCTTTGTGCACTGTCTTCAATAATCCTGTCTAATGCCTGTGTATTCCAGGACCGCATGAGTCCTGACTCGAGACGTCTATAAGGTGCCATTCTTTTATTTCCGCTGAGGAATGTCTAAGATGGGGGTTAATGTCCTTGTTTTTATTCAGACAGAATTTTGATCTTTCTGGAAGTGCAGGGACAAAAACATGTCTCACTTTCTAGGAATATGCAGTATTATCAAATGCATCAATCCAGTTAAAGCTAAATATTTCCAACTGTAATTGCGACATCTGTCTGAACCCTTAATTAAGGTGTGTGAGATGACTCAATAGTTGCACAATAGAGCACTTTTTTATTAACAGAAAGTTTCCAAGGTTAAAATGGAACTGCACAAAGTTCTCTCTTATAGATCAAGAAACTAGTTGAGGTCTCGGTTATGTTTCATGTAACTTTAGCCCTATTTGGACGGGATTAGTTTTATAAGGGGAAGTGGAGTAATGTAATAGTTTCAGAGCCTCTCCATGATTTGAACCTCATGCAAAATGTTCATATCAGTCATTTTTCCTGACATTACTGTGCCGGAAAAGATTTCAGCAATTTTTACCTTCTATAAAACGCCCAGTAAAAATAACCCCAAGTTATATTATCCCAATGCAAATTTATATTAAATGGAAGGGTAAATAGTACCCAATCTCCTGTGAGTAAGTGACAGAGTTTTCCTAGTATTTTTTGCTTTAAGAATGGAAGGGCTCCTGGATGCTGTTTTTTTATCTCATTGTACCAGAGACATTTTAGCTGAGACAGACCACTTTTACTAAAAGGAAGGGCAAAAATTGGAATGCCCAATATGGCGTATGCAGGATAGGGATAGACCAAATTAACTTTTAGGTAGAGGCATTGCCTGTCAGTTCATTTGAGAACATGCATGCTTGTTAGCTTGACCTACCAGTTTTGGAGATTTCGGTCTTTCCCTGTTCAAGTAGATAGGAGCTGTTCTTGCATGCCACTTGTATACGTAGACAATAGCTTCCCAGGAGTGGGCAAGATGGCCACCAATTGGACTGACATGCCTTATAAGAGAATTTGCTTGTGCCCAAAGTTCATCATGTGGTAGTAAGATTTAGTAATATTTAATCTGCAAGTAATCAGCTAAATAATTACTAAAATAAATAAATAAATATTGTTAGTTTTCAGTTGCTGACATTATTTGCTTCGAAGGCATGCTGCCTTGCAATAAGGTACAGTGTCTAACTAGATTATATATGACACATGAGGCTGTTTTGACATGATGACAACACGTAAATGATGAAGACTTAGCCATCTCGACAATTTCTATAGACAATGCTTCTCCCTTGTGAATTGACAGAAAACATTGCAGATGTCCATAGTAAAACATACTTTTCAGAAATATGTCAGAAAAACATTTCCCATCCAAATAGATATTTTGTCTTTGATCTTTCTCATAAAGTCTGTAGGAGATCATACTGAGACTGGCTCAGTGGTTGAGGCTCAGAGTTACTGACCAGAAGGTCGAGGGTTCAAGTCCCAGCACCACATGTTGGGCCCTTGAGCCTTAACCCAATCTGCTCCAGGGTTGCCATATCAAGGCTGACCCTGCCCTCACATAACCTCAGGATATGTGAAAAACTAATACATTTCACTGTAAATATGCAAAAAACTGTGTGTATAATGTGTGACCAAAATAAAGGATTCTTATAATCAGATATCTGAGAAACGGGAGACTTCAAAATAGTCTCTATTTGATGATCTGCATTTAAATTCATTACTGTCCTGGAGGAAAAATTAGATATATAATGTGGAGATGAAACAAACCACTAATGAAAGTAACAAGGGCTTGGTATTGAAAATAGTGATTTTCAGATTTATCAAAAAATAAAAATATTTAAATGATTCCAATGTACATTTTTTTTAAATCCAAAGATTGATCTTTTAAACAGGCCATTACTCTCAAGGTGCACTAAAAGGACGTGGCAAGATGGCGCCAGGCTGATTGTTGGCATGCCGTCACCCCTGTTCTGTGTTATCTGTCCTTTTGCGTGTTTTTGTTATTCTTGTTAGCGTTACTAACATATGATCGTCAATCACTTCTCAACTTACAGTCTTGTGTTGTAGATCTGTGCAGTCGTGGATGTGATGGAGAGCACTTCTTTAACAGTTGTTATTCCACATCCTTTCCTATGAGTATGTGCTGTTTGCCCGGCTGCTCACTACACCGTAAGAAGAGTAAAATGGGGGAAACGAGGTGGTCACCTAGTCAGGATTAGGAGTCCCCTGATCACTTCAAGGGTGGCTGTGGGGTCTGTGTCTGATCGTAGAAATGCTGACTGGTGTGGTTACAGCATCCCTCAGCGTTCATTGGAGCCTCAATACACCTGCCTCCAGCCCATACTTCCAGATATGTTATCATTGCAGTGTGCTCCAATTTCAGCGAGACCACAAATAATCAGAAAAGGAGCAGATCTACGAAATCTTTGCTCTCTGGAATATCGCAAGCTGTCAACAATATAATCAGATGCTTTTATGCCTGAGGATGGGAAACTCCACAATACAAACTTGGCCTTGATAAATGCAAGATCCCTGTTCACTAAAACTTTCATTTTAAATGATTTCTTCACTTCATATAAATTGGACTTCCTATTTGTGATACAAACTTGGCTCAATGTTGGTGAGTTGGATCCTCTATCTAAACTTTTTCCAAGTGACTGTGACTTTTCAGCTTCCCCAGAAGTGAAGTGGTAGGGGTTTAACCAGTTTTTAAAGGACAGTCTTCAGGACATTACCAAAGTTTTGAAGGACAATTGCTAAACCTAAAATTCTTTTTAACACAATAAATAAAGTACTCTCTCCAGTTTCCGCCTCCTGTCTTGAGGCTATATCTGAGAATTGTACATGCTTTTTGGACTTTTTTACTATTAAGGTCGCAGCTTTCAGTTCATGCTTAGTTAATAATTCTGAAGAGCCCTCTGATTCTGTAATCTGCTCTCCCCATTTAGATCGGTTTGAATCCTAAACTCTCCAAAATTTTAATTATATAATCCAACAGATGAAATTTAACAACCTCCTCTGCTGATTTTATTCCCACTCAGCTCTTTATAGAAGTGATGGACACTGTTGTTCCTACTGTTTTATCCATTTTGAACGGCTCCCTAAGAGACGGCATCGTTCCTTGTTTTAAGCATGCAGAGGTCCTACCTCTCCTTAAGAAGCATAATCTGAGGTGCTGACTATCACATCTTGAGTTGCAAGTTCGAATCCAGGGTGTGCTGAGTGACTCCAGTCAGGCTTCCTAAGCAACCAATTGGCCTGTTACTAGGGTGGGTATAGTCACGTTGGGTTAACCTCCTCGTGGTCACTATAATGTGGTTATCACTCTCGGTGGGGCACGTGGTGAGTTGTGAGTGGATGCCGCGGAGAACAGCGTGAAGCCTCCACATGTGCTTTTCTTTTTTTTTTCTTGACCTGTGTGCTGCGTTTAATATAGTAGACCATACCATTCTTCTATATCGGCTTAATTGTGATTTGGGGGAAAACAGTAAAGCCTTGGACTGGTTTACATCTTAAATTTCAGACAGAACTGTGAGTGTTAGGATTGAGAACTTTTCTTCTCCCTCTGTACCTTTCACATGTGAGGTTCCACAAGGTTCTATTCTAGAACCAATTTTATTCGCAGCATACATGCTTCCATTGGGCTCTATATTCAAGTAGTATAATATCTCATTTCATCGTTATGCCGATGACACTCAGTTATATGTCCCTCTCAGTCCTACTGGTGATTCCTTTTCTTCTATCATAGCTTGCCTGGAGGAAATTAAATGCTGGATGGCAAGAAATTTCCTTCAGCTCAGTGAGAGCAAGACAGAAATGTTTGGTTATGCATGCATTTATCTCATCTCAGTTTGACTACTGCAATGCCCTGTACTCTGGAATAAATCATATGAATTTACGTCGCCAGCAGTTAGTTCAAAACGCAGTTTGGCATACACTTTTTGGCATATGCTCTAGAAATAAATTGACCTTGACAAAGTTTACTTCAGTTCTGGTTGTGTTTATTGTATATATGTTAAAGTATTGAATGGCATAGTTCATTGTCACATAGGCTCTGCTGTTAAATTTTAAATGTGATATTTTCATAATATACCAAGTTAGAAGGTCCCTTGTAAAATTTACAGCATTAGCTGACAGCGAATTTCTTCATGTATAAACACAATTTACATTATAACTAAATATACCCAAATTAATTAGAATCAAATCAAACTGTATCAGAATTGAATTCGAATTAATAGCTTGTGAATTTGAATTGAATTAAACCCAGAAATCTGTATTGATACCCAGGCCTAGGAGTTACTGTCAACTGCATTAAAGTTCTCTCCACTGTACAGAATATAAGTTCAATGATCTGCAATTTACGTTCATGCGTTTAGAGCAATGCTTTCAGAGACTGGAGATGCCAAACGGCTTTTAACATCTGACAGGGGAATGAAGCTGCTTCATAATGCGCTAGCTGTCAGCGGCGAGGCAGTTGAGGCCTGCAGCTACAGCCTGCCAGAGGACAGCAGGTGTGCATGTGGCTGTACCTGTGATGGATTGAGAGACAGCAGCAGAAGAAAGAGAGCAGTGCAGGGTTTGCGATTACTCTGACATATATGACCCACATCACAATGTGAGTTATGCTGGGCTATAATAAGCAGAGGCAGCTGTATGTGAGCATGACTCTGTAGAAACACGCTTCAACCCTTTGCTATAAATCAACACAGAGCGCCTCTCATAGGCCTTTGATTACACTTCAAACTCACTCTATTTGAATTTTAGCCTTTCATGTAATTCAGTTTATTTCAAATTCAGCTTTTGAGAATAACATGAGGGCACCAGAAGTTTCTCTAATGTATCAAACATTAAACTGTTTGCACTGTGGTTAAATATTAGCCAAGCATGGCATTGTGGTCAGTGGAGCACTTTCCAATAACCACATGAGATTAACTGGTTTTTGAATTCACTCAAACACTGAATATCTGCAGCAGTTCCAGTGAGACAGAAACATAGTTATTGTTGTTTGCTGAGGCAAGGATCACTATTGCTCATTCATAAGCCAGAAACAAATGTTAATGTGACAGTGGCAAAATTTTTGCAACAGAGGTGAAATGTCCACTGTGCTGCTTAAAGAGTTAAAATGTTCTCCCAAACAGATTACGTTTTTAAGGTTCTGAATCGACTTTCTAGCCAAGTAAGCTTTCACATACAAGCAATTTGCTTTGGTGTTTGACAATAAACATAGTAGTATAAATAATAAACTATAGTTAAGATGCAATATATAGAGAAAAAGTAAACTGGCTGGTTTTAATAAAGCAGCTGTACAGTTGTGCAAAATATGTGCAGTTGTGCAGGAATGTGCAAAATATGTGCAGAATGTCTCCTGAGACTGGGTTTATGCTCTATCGAGTTTTAAATCAACAAAACTCGAGTTGATGGCCGTATTTCTGGCCCTGAAATACTTTCTCCAAAGGCTGCCATGTCTTGGTGCGGGTGGACAACACAGCGGTAGTCTATTACATAAACCATCAAGGAATCTGTCATGGCAGATTCTCCTTTGGGCCCAGGGCAAGCTCCTGTTAATCAGAGCAGCTTGTATCTCTGGATGCCTAAATGGGAGCAGATTCACTCTCCAGACAGAAAATACCAACGGGGGAGTGGAAACTCCACCCCGAGGTAGTGGAACAAAAATGGTTGAGATTTCACAAGAGCAGAAGTGAACCTCTTCGCCTCCCAACAGACAGCGCAATGTCCCCTCTACTTCTCTCTGAGTCACCCAGCCCCCCCGGGTCTGGACGCGATGGCACATACATGGCCCAGAATGCGCCTGTATGCTTTCCCGCTTGTTTCTCTGCTCCCGGAAGTCTTGGCCAGAGTTCACCAGCAAGGGTCCTGCCTCTTAATGATAGCGCTGCGCTGGCCGAACAAGGTATGGTTCTCGGAGATAATGTCTCTTCTCAATGGCTCGCCTTGGGCGAATCCGGACAGGAGGGACCTTCTGTCTCAGGCGCAGGGGACAATATTTCATCCCCAGCTCGATCTGTGGAACCTTCATGTTTGGCCCCTGAAGGGTACCAACTGAGGGACACTGGGTTTTCACCTGAAGTTATTGAGACCATTCTAAGTGCTAGGGCTCCCTCTACCAGAAGAATTTACACCAATAAATGGGGTGTCTTTGAAAGATGGTGCAGTGGGCATAATGCAGATCCAGTTAACTCCAGATTGCATCATTTTTGGACTTTCTGCAGGAAAAATTGTCAACGGGCACATGCCCCGCCATTCTCAGGGTCTATGTGGCCGCCATTTCGGCTTGCCACATCATGATTGACGGGGTGCCACTCTACTCGCTCGCTTCATTCGTGGAGCCATGCGACTGAGGCCTCCTGCTAGGACCAGGACCCCTTCATGGGACTTAGCAATAGTCCTTGAAGGTCTGGTTGAGACCCCCTTCGAACCTTTAGAGTCAGTGTCTGATAAACTTCTGACTCTCAAGATGGTTTTTCTTATGGCAATCACCTCTCTAAAAAGAATTGCGGATCTACAGGCTCTGTCTGTCTTGCCAGCTTGCTTAGATTTTGCCCCAGGAATGGCTAAAGCAATTTTGCACCCTCAGCTTGACTACCTGTCTAGGGTTCCTTTCTCGACCTCACATCCGGTCACTCTCGAAATTTGTTCCCAAAGCTCTAACTCAGCGCAGCATTTCGTTCCGCTTTTATCAGGGAACAAGGGTTACAGTCAAGTAACCCAAGACGTTCTACAGACATGAAAGATAACTCAAATCATGTGGCTTGCTGAGGAAAGGTGACAATGCAATAGACTTACTCTGAAGGAGGAATCCAAGTCATATCTAGTGACCAGAATATCACAGAGACTTGGAGGTGGGACAGATTTAACCTTTTATTTTTTGTTATATGAATGTCTCATTAAAATTTGAATGCATAATGTTTTACAAGTATCTAAATTATTTTTGGAACTTCTCAAATGCCTTCTATGTACAAGTTTTACTGTTTTAGTCTTGTCCCAGACCCAAACTAATAATTCATGAAAATCTATTAATTTCAATATTTATAAACCATTAACTATATATATATATATATATAAAAAAATTTTTTTTAAAGTAGTGTACTTGTTAATGAGGTTGACAAATGTCAGGGAAGAGCATGCTTGAGTTGAAATATGAGACAAGAGATTTTTAAAAGTAAATATCACTTTTTAGATTAATATTTTCATTGTTATTTCCAATCAAGCTGCAATTTTGCCAAATTATACAAAACGTGTGAAAATACAATTTAATTGTGTGTATTTAGGATATATAAAACACATTTTTTTTATTTAACTTTCATTAAAGCTCAACAATGTTACTTTTTTTTGTAAAAAAGAACGTCTAGGTTACGTATGTAACCATCAGGGAACGAGACGTGTCGAAGAAACGACACTATGGGTTTCTCTTGAGCGCCGAATATGTCTCTGATCTATGAAAAAAGGCCAATGAGAAGTTGGCAGACAGTATTTGCATACCCCGCCCCTGAAAATATGGGTATAAAAGCAGGGAAATACGTTGAGTTCATTCAGGATTTTTCTGAGGAGCCGGAAATGGTCTGGCCACTACAGTGGCTAGGCTCAGCAATGTGGCCGGGAGGACACAATGTCCCGTTCTCTCCATCAGGGAATGGAGGATACATACGTAACCTAGACGTTCCCCGTCTGTCGCTCACTTCGACGTTGTGTTGAGGAAGCAACACTAGGGGTCCAATTTAAATCACACCATGCGCTGAGCCGTGTAAGTGTTCTGCTGACACAGGAGTGGGCAGGTACTTTACATGCAGAGGCAACCAGCTGAGTCAGACTGCACGTAGCCTTCCCCAATGCCCCATAAAAGTCGTTGGAATCCTTCTGTTTACCCTAAACAGGGAAACAAGGCAACGTTTGCCAACCTGGGAATGGGCTGAGCCTGGCTGGGCCTCTTTTCTCTCTATGTTTCTCCGCATAGAGCAATAAACGGCCAGGGCCCTTACATGCATCGAGGGAAGGGGGTCTTACCCAGTTTCCTATTCTTTCAGGGGGAAAAGACCCTGTGGAGACCATCCCTGCCCTGAAGGGGAGGTAAGAGTGGTGAATACATCACATGGGTTTTTTAGGCAGCATGGGGAAATGGCACAGTGGTAGATCCAACCTCGTTAGGAGGGGGGAGTTGCTACAACACAGCGACCGGAGGGCAGCTGGAACTACCTAAGGAAGACGCGGGTCCACTCGTAAGGGGACCGTACCGCGGATAACACACGCAGGGGGAGTCCACATTTGAGTCCTGCCCTGTGGGGCACCTATTCCAGTACAGGGTAGATTGAGTACCCATAGTGGACTGGGTCAGCAAGTTCCTCCGCTGAACTGCGGACCCAAAAGGGCTAGGGAGGAATCAACCAGGGAACTGGGTGGGTGAGATCTCCTGGGAGAGAAAGTACACAGTTTTACCTCGGCCGAGGGAAAGGGCACCTGGTGCAAGCGATTTCACCTGGCCAGATTGTCAGTGAGTTCTACTGGCTCAGACCTGAGAAAATACGGGACGATACTGACTCAACCCTGAGATTGTAAAATCTTGCAAAGGTATTAGGTGTTGCCCAACCCGCTGCTCTACATATGTCTGCTAGGGAGGTGCCTCTGGCCACTGCCCACGAGGATGCAATGCTCAATGTTGAGTGCACTTAGACCCATGGGGGGGGGGGGGGTCACGGCCTTGGTGTGATAGGCCAATGAAATGGCATCCACCACCCAGTGAGAGAGCCTCTGTTTGGAGACAGCATTCCCTTTCCGCTGTCCCCCAAACCAGACAAAGAGCTGCTCAGATCACCTAAAGCTCTGTCTGCGGTTCAAATAGGTACGCAAAGCACGTACCGGACACAGCAATGAAGGGGCTGGGTCTGCCTCCTCCCGGGGCAGCGCTTGCAGGTTCACTACCTGGTCTCTTAAGGGCGTGGTAGGAACCTTGGGCACGTAGCCCGGTCGTGGTCTTAGGATCACATATGTGTCTGCCGGACCGAACTCCAGGCAGGTGTTGCTAACAGTCCCCGACCCTCTTGATGGAAGCGAGCACGATCAGCAGGGCCTTCTTTAGAGAGAGGGCCCTGAGTCCAACTGATTCTAGCGGATCGAAGGGGGCTATCTGGAGCCCCACGAGGATCACTGAGAGATCCCAGGAGGGGAACAGGCTTGGCCGGGAGGGGTTCAACCTCTGGGCACCTCTTAGGAACCTGATGATTAAGTTGTGCTTACCAAAGGACTTGCCATCTACTGCATCGTGGTGGGCCGCAATAGTGGCGACACACACCATCAGGGTGGAAGGGGACAGCCTCCCTTCCAGCCTCTCTTGCAGAAATAAGAGCACCAACCTAACTGCGCACCTCTGTGGGTCTTCAGCATGGGAAGAGCACCAATTCACGAACAATCGCCATTTCAGGGCGTAAAGTTGCCTGGTAGAAGGGGCTCTGCCTTGGTTGATCGTGGCTACTACCGTGGGTGGTAGACCAGCTAGATCTTCCGCGTCCCGCAGGGGCCAGATGTGGAGGTTCCAGAGGTCTGGGTGCAGATGCCAGAGCATGCCCGTCCCTGAGAAAGAAGGTCTTTCCTTGGGGGATTTCGCCAGGGAGGGGCTGTCACGAGGAGTACGAGGTCCGAGAACCAGGCCCGGGTGGGCCAATAAGGAGCCACAAGGGTGACTTGTTCCTCATCCTCCCTGACATTTCACAGCACCTGTCAGCTCACTGAAGGAAATGCGTATTTGCACAGCCTCGCGGGCCAGCTTTGTGCCAGTGCATCTGCCCCGAGGGGAGCCTCTGATCGGGCGTGGCAGGTCTCTTGGGAGGCAAACAGGTCTACCTGGGCCTTGCCGAACCGTTCCCAAATTAGCTGGACTGACTGGGGTTGAAGCCTCCACTCTCAATCGGGCAAGCATTGTCGTGACAGTGCTTCCGCTACCACATTGAGGTTGCCGGGGATGTGAGTGGCACGCAGCGACTTGAGCGCGCCACCGTGGCGATTTATGTACGCTATCGCAGTGGTGCTGTCTGACCTGATCAGGACATGTTTGTCTCAAACTAGCGGGAGAAACTTCCACAGGGCAAAGAAAACAGTCTGCAACTCTAGGCAGTTGATGTGCCAGCGCACCGGAGCCCCTTTCCAACAGCCTGGTACTGCGTGCCCGTTGCATGTGGCGCCCCCAACCCAATCTGGAGGTGTCGGTCGTGACCAAGACGCATCGGGACACCTGCTGCAAGGGTAATCCTACCCGTAGAAAACAGAGCGCATGACTGACTGCGCATGTTCGTTGGTGAGACATGCTGACATTGAGACTGAGTCTAACTCCATGCCGAGAAAAGTGATGCTCTGGACTGGGGTGAGCTTGCTCTTTTCCCAGTTGACCTGAAGCCCTAAACGGCTGAGGTGCCTGAGCTCATAGTAACTCTTGTAAGTGGGCCAGAATAAGCCAGTCGTCAAGGTAATTGAGTATGTGAATGCCGGCTTCTCGGATCGGGGCAAGGGCTGCCTCTGCGACTTTCTAAAGACGTGAGGGGACAGAGACATGCCGAAGGGGAGGACTTTGTACTGATACGCCTGGCTGTCGAACACGAAATGTAAGAAGGGTCGGTGTCAAGGCAGAATTGAGACGTGGAAGTACGCGTCCTTCAGGTCTACCGCTGCGAACCAATCTAGATGCCGAAGGCAGGTTAGGATGTGTTTCTGCGTGAGCATTTTGAATGGGAGTTTAGGCAAAGCTTGGTTGAAAACTCGCAAATCCAAGATCGGTCGTAAGCCGCCGCCTTTCTTGGGTACGATGAAGTAAGGCTGTAGAGACCTTTCTTCATCTCTGTTGGAGGGACAGGCTCTATCTCGTCTTTGAGTAAGAGAGTAGCGATTTCCGGAGGCCTGGCAAACTAAATTGCGTAACCGAGTCGGATGTCCGGGCCAGCCAGAGACGGGTTGGGAAGTGAAAACCACGCATCCAAACTCCGTGCTAGAGGCACCAAGGGGATGATTATTTTTGACGGGGCTTCGAAGCGGGCGAGCAGGTAAAACAGCGTCAGGAGGCGAAGACACATCCCGAGGCTCTGGTGCTGAGAAAAGACTCAATGCACTTACCTGGCTCCGCACACCCGGCAGTGGGCGGGTTAGCGACTGAGGAGGACATCCAACATAGGCATCCTCTAGACTCGGCGGAACCGGCCAGCAGGGGAACAGTCGTGGGGCTGAGGGCGGAAGGTCCGCGTCCAGCATGCTGGGACTGTTGAAATCTGGTGGCAGAGTGCCGTGAGAATGGCATTTGCGGGCCAGGTGACAAAGAGACAAAGAGAAATATCTCTTTTACTGAGAATGTGGGTACCTCAGTCCCGGAAAATGAAATAAATCGAACAAAAGTTTCTCCTCTCGGTCCTTCACCGGGGGACGGAGTGGTCTTACTATCTCCGGAGCTAATGTCTTGGTCCCTGGGTCAGATGTCTCAGGAGTGCCTGGGAGCCTTATGGGTCCTCGAGGGGGTCCATGAGATGGGGAGGGCATCTGCTTCCTGCAGTGTGCTTGACACTGGGGCTGAGAGCTGGGCCCGGGTTGAGGTGGAGCAGGGTGTTTCATTGCCGCAGGAGGAGGCCCTCGGCGGGCAGACGGGTGAGTGCTGGGCGAAGACCTCGACAAAAGTGAGCCTTGTCGGTCTCACGCATCTCGACCAAGTTCAGCCACAGATGACGTTCCTGGACCACAAGAGTGGACATCGCCTGCCCGAGTGACTGTTCTGTGACCTTCGTGGCCCTAAGGGCGAGGCCGGTCGCTGAGCGCAGTTCCTGCAACACATTGGGATCAGGGCTACCTTCATGCAGATCTTTGAGCGCCTTGGCCTGATGGACTTGCAGGATGGCCATAGCGTGCAGGGCTGAAGCAGCCTGTCCAGCGGCACTGTAGGCTTTGGCAGTAAACGATGATGTCGTCCTGCAGGCCTTAAAAGGGAGCACAGGGCGACCCCGCCAGTTGGTAGGGTTTCCGGGGCATAGATGAAGCGCAACAGCCCTATCCACCTGGGGAATTGCCGTATATCCATGGCACGCTCCGCCATCGAGGGTAGCGAGAGCGGATGAGCAGGCTTTTGGACGAGTGGAGAGGGGTGCTCTCCACGAAGAAATCAGCTCATTGTGCACCTCTGGTAAAAACGGGACCGTGGGGGCAAGGTTGTGAGCAACGCGCAGACCCCAGGAACCAGTCAACCAACCACGATGGCTGTGGGGAGGACGGAGGGTTCCAGTCTAACCCCACGCTGGCGGCGGCCCGGGCAAGCATGTCGGACATCTGCGCGTCAGCCTCAGCCTGGGCGTGCTGGCTGAAGGCAGCAGCCCAGGGGAGGCATCAGCGTCAGATGCCGCGCTCTCCGACACAGCGGCGAGCTCATCCACCTCGAGCTCTAGAGGATAGGCAGGCTGGCCGCGAGGCAAGCCACTGTTGCCTCGAGCATTGACGGGAGTCAACGAGCGTGCTGGGGGGTGGGTGGGTGGTGGCATACCCGGCGGAACTGCACCCGCTGCCGTCCCCAGATCGCCTCCAGCGCCAGCCGCATCGTCCTCAATCCCGTGGGAAGAAGGAGAGACGCGGGTCTGATGAGCAGACAAAACCGCAGGAAAAAAAACAGACTGAAATAAACAAAGAGAGGGAAGAAGTTTTAATAGAACAAAAAGCATTATATATATATATATATATAAATCCATCAGCATCATTTCCACCAAAAAATTCTGTTAAACATGAAGACGGCTGGAGTGGCTTGCTTTCTGTTGAAAGCAAGCCACGACCACAACGTTGCCATGGTCATGCTCTCGCAGTGAGAGCATGAACTATCCACAAACGCTGCCTCTGTGTGATTGCTACCCAGACACACGAGACAACACCTATGGCCGTCTGAAGCGGAGAGCACTCTACCGCATCCAGGAACTACACAGGGGCGGAATGGCATCTTTAAAAAGACGCGTCCTGAAAAGGACGTTCAACGCTGCTGTGTAAAGCTCTTTTAGAGTAAAATACTCTTTTATAAAGAAAATCACTCTTTTATATACTCGTCTAACGCACTGTAGGAGAGCCCAGGGGCAAGCTGCACTGCCATGCAGAGAAGAAGAAAGCCGCTGAAGTGTGCCGTAAATCCAACAGCAAGCAGAGCATCAGAGGAACAGGGCAGGAACCGGTGTGTGACTCTCAGCTGGCTGCATACACGACCATCGGCTCCAAAGAAAATTTCTGAATGAACTCGATGTATTTCCCCGCTTTTATACCCGTATGTCCGGGGTGGGGTATGCAAACAATGTCTGCCAACTTCTCATTGGCCTTTTTTCATAGACCAGAGGCATATTCGGTGCTCAAGAGAGACCCCTAGTGACAGACAGGGAACTTTACTTCCTGATAATGAATGCCACGGTAACTACGGCAACTGTCAATTGTTTATTTAGATGTGTCTTGAATGTTTTTTCTTGTTTGTTTGTTTTATGTATATGTTTTCAATGTTCAAATGTTGACAATAATAATAACTAATAATAATATTTTATTCCATAAAATAGTCAATCCTTTTTGTATTTCTTTGACATTATATTAAAGCATGAGGTTTAAATCATGGAGAGGCTCTGCTAACTATTTCCCCTAAACTAACCCTGTCCAAATAAGGCTAAAGTGAAGGTATTTGTGATGAAAGATGAGGCAAGTTATGTTTGAAGAAAATAAAGAAAATCAAGGTAAATATCAAATTTGAGCAGAATATATTTATTTGGTGCCATTCCAATCAAGCTGTAATCTTGCCAAATTACACAAAGTGTGAAAATATAATTTTATTGTGTGTAATTAGGATACATAAAATGTTAGCTATTAAATTAGCCTTAGCAAGTCAAAGGAGTCAGACACTTTTTTCAAAAACATGTAATTTCTATGAGCATCATTTCCAGCACATCTTCGTGTTTAACAGAATTTTTTGGTGGAAATGACGCTGATGGATATATATATATATATATATATATATATATATATATATATATATATATATATATATATATAATGGCTATATAAAGAGACAGAGCGAGCAGTCTTGAATAAGTAAAACTCTATTCCACTCGTCTCCATTATTAATACACATTATTTTCATCTGTCATTAACATACTCCTGCTCTTCCTCAATGCTTTTTGTTCTATTAAAACTCCTTCACTCTCTTTGTTTGTTTCAGTCTGTTTTTTTTCTTTCTGCGGTTTTCTCTGCTCATCAGACTCTTTGCACACGTTCTATCATGAGAAAAATGAAAAGTATGTTGACCCGAGTGTGAATCTGGTCTATTAATCATTCCTGAATTATTCAGAGTTCATAGGGAGGTTGTGAGTGTATATGAGAGAGACATGGGGCTGTTCTCAGGAATCAGTTGCATTAGGCTTGTTTTGGGGTCACTATATTTCAATCAGATAAAACGAGTGTGAATGGGCGAGTAGGAAGTTGAGTGATGAGGAAATGGCTGTGAGCAGAAGCTGTCAGTGTTAATCCATCCTACATTTAGGCCAACATTTTAAGAGTGGTTCCACTGCATTCCTGTTTTTACATAACAAGCACATTATAGTCAAAATACAAATGCAAAAAATGTGACCAGTTTGATAGGGGACTTGAAAAATTATCCATACTTTTAGCTATATTCACGGCCAAATGACAAATCCATGGGAGTTTTTTCCCCACTCTGATTATGTTCAGTTCATACTTTGTCGACAGTATATACTAAACTGAAAATCTAAGAGATCATTAAGTATCAATCAGTGGTGATATCTACAAATATCAATGAAACCGTGAAATTCATAATAAATGTGTAAATATTCAGAGAAAGCAAAATACTCTTCTGTCTTTAATTTCTCACGATTTAATAGCACAACACTGGACAAAAAGATTTACCAAAATTTTTTATACTCCTTGAGGTTGTTGGACTATCTCATCTGTTCTTCCAGATTGTTCTGGAGTTTTCTCCAGCTCTTCAGGGGTCTTCAGAGAGATTATTCATGCCCCCCCCCCCACCCCAAACACCCATCAATCCATCACAGCCATTGGCAGACGCAACAGGCGTGCTGGTTGGCCAACCATGCTTCCAGTAGCGCGAGGGGAGAATGGTATCAAACGGAGAACATCTGTGAGTACTGGGCCGTGTGGACCTGAAACTGAACGTGCCCGGGGCTACATGCACTGTGCTAGCACACAATGCAATGTCACAGAGAGTGACAGCACAGCCAGTCACACTCAAACCCCAGTGTGGAGAACTGAACAAAACAGAACCACAGACTGGATGATCTCAAAAGAATTAAAGGTGGGAACACAAATGATTGCTGAAACCCAACAGCCTATCACACATTTAACATTAAGGGCCCAATTACAAGATTTTTATGCCTTAAACGCAGCTCTGTGCAATACATCTCAAAGTTGGTGGGTATGGCCATGAAGTTTTGGTATTTTCGTGCAAGCATGTGCTAAGACTAGGCGAAAATGGGTTGGTGAAATTGTTCTCACAAAGCACTAAATGGCTGGGTCAAGTGCAATTAGATTTGGAGGTTTTTCTCCAGATATTGGACTGTCTGCTTCCTATTATATATTCTTTTCCCTGTCAAGAAGTTGATATAAATGAAGAATAGTCATAAGAAGTAGGTAGTGTGAATGGGCTTTTTGCAATGCATTAGAATAAAATAAATATGTGTGTCTTGCATTATTTTGTGCCATAAAACAAACCCACACCACACCATAACACACCAGCTCAATGATTTAATTTCGGATCAATTAAATTTATTTTTTTTTTTTTTTTTTTTTTTGTAAAGAGACATTTCTATTGACTGCTAGTCATGACAGCGAGCCCAACCAGTGCAAAAATTGCCATATTTAAAAAAAAAATATATAAATCCACTGTAAATTTACAAGATTTTAGTTTTTTTTTAGAGAAAGCACTAAAAATAAGCACTTTATAGTTCAAATGTTACAAATCATACAGGTCGACTTAAAATGTAAAACAGCGAGAGCAATGTTCCGTTTAATCTTGAAGGTACAATTTACAGGCTTTTGAGAATGCTCAGTTTGATCCCTGAGGAATCCAATTGTGGCAAAATAATTCTCCTCAAAGTTATGAACATCTGTTAAAGTCATTGAAATGTCCTGAAAATTAGTGGGTCATTAGTGTTAGGCTAAGCACTGTAAATTTCAAATTGTTGCATCTGCTTCTGAGCTTGACATTATGAGAAGAAATTTGTCTGGAGGCAAAAACCATAATCTCCTCCACTGGAAATTATTTATGTGTGTAGTATGGCGATATATGAGGGCATGTAACTAATTGTTGTTTAGAATGAATTGATGGGTTTTGTTTTATTTAGTGTTTTTAATAATGTCTTGCTGTAAAATCTGTGTTTGTTTGTGGTCACCATTAGGGTGATTAGTGTTCGCTTTGGTCAAATTTCTTCAGTTTTAAGATGACTTAACTATTTGAATGTTTTAGTGCTTATGTCCTACACTGTTTTGAAGTGGTATTCTGGTAGGGCTAAAACATGGCCTTAATTGGAAATGGAAGTCTGCTTAACACATAATATCTTGTTCCAAACACTAAATTTTCTGAACTAGAAAAACACGATATTTATGCTCAGCTAAACTAAAAATTGCAAGCTTGTTGAACTTGGGTATATGTGTAGACATCACTGTTATTTCTGAGTTCGTTGGAATTAATTTAACTAACTGACCTTAAGTTGAGAAAACTTTAAAAAAAGAAGCTCTTTTTTTTTGGTTTTCTTCTGATTGTTATTTTTTTTACAGTGTGATAATGGCAGTCATATGGTATTTTTTGATGCAGACCTGAGGTGGAATTTCTAGAGACTTTGTGATTTTATTCTTCTCACATAACATATTTTCTACACAAATAAATATTTAATGTAAATTTATTGTACTGTTAATTATTCTGTCATGTAATAAGCAGGATAATATAGTCAGTCAGGTATTATCGCAAAATATATGTATTTTTATTTATTTAATATCTTTTAACTCTAAAAAGAGAAAGAATATAAAGATATTTTATCTCAGAAAATTGCCATTTCCTTTCACATTAGGGCACAGGTAATACATATTTATTCTTTACCTCAAAATATTTCCTTTACTTTCAATTTTACAGATTTCAGAAATCATGTAAATAAGATATAAATGATAGGAACATTCACTTTGAAGTCAGCAGCCTTCTCAAAAAATGCTGCCATGCAAATTTGATATATATATATATATATATATATATATATATATATATATATATATATATATATATAAGCAGACAAAGAGCTGCTCAGAGCATCTAAAGCCCTGTGAGCGGTCCATGTAGATATGCAAAGCACGTACCGGATACAGCAGCGAAGAGGCTGGGTCTGCCTCCTCCTGGGGCAGCGCTTGCAGGTTCACGACCTGTTCCCTGAAGGGGGTCGGAGGAACCTTGGCACGTAGCCCAGTCACAGTCTTAGGATGACGTGAGCATCAGCCGGACCAAACTCCAGGCAAGTGTCGCTGACAGAAAACACTTGCAGGTCCCCAACCATCTTGATGGAAGCGAGCGCAATCAGTAGGGCCGTCTTCAAGGAGAGGGCTTTGAGCTTGACTGACTCAAGCAGCTTGAAGGGGGGTCTCTGAAGGCCAGAGAGGACCACTGAGAGATCCCAGGGTGCGAATAGGCTTGGCCGGGAAGGGTTTAACCTCCAGGCGCCTCTAAGGAACCTGAGAATCAAATCATGCTTACCTATGGACTTGCTGTCTTGTGCGTCGTGGTGGGCTGCGTTAGCAGCGACATACACCTTCAAGGTGGAGGGGGACAGCCTCCCCTCCTGCAGGAATGATCTGGAAGAACTCCAATTTGCGAACAGACGTCACTTGAGGACGCAAAGCTGCCTGGTAGAGGGAGCTCTGGCTTGGTTGATTGTGTCTACAACTGCAGGTGGTAGACCGCTTAAGTCTTCCACGTCCCATCCAGGGGCCAGATGTGGAGATTCCAGAGGTCTGGACGCAGGTGCCAGATGGTGCCCCATCCCTGAGAAAAAATTTCCTTCCTCAGGAGAATTTGGCATGGATGTGCTGTCACGAGGAGTGTGAGATCCGAGAACCAGGTCCGGGTGGGCCAATAAGGAGCCACCAAGGTGACATGTTCCTCATCCTCCCTGAACATGCACAGCACCAGTGCATGAAGGCTCACTGGGGGAAATGCGTACTTGCGCAGCAAGGAGGGGCCTCCATTAGGGAGTACCAGAGTGGGCAGTGGGAGTTGTCTTGGGAGGCAAAGAGATCTATCTGTGCCCTGCCGAAGCAGCCCCAAATCAGCTGGACCACCTGGGGGTGGAGTCTCCACTCTCCACTGAGCATTACCTGACATGACAGCACGTCCGCTGTGGTATTTAGGTTGCCTAGGATATGAGTGGCGTGCAGCAACCTCATGGAACTTACCCGGTGAAACCATGTCCGTTAAAATCTTTAATACCAGCTGGCCCTATACCCGTGAGTAAAAGACGCGATACGGGGTGTGGCTAGAGTGGCTTTCCCTCCGGAAAACGAGAGCTGTGACCGCAATGTTGCCATGGTGATGTTCTTGCAGTGAGAACATTAGCCGTCCACAAACGCTGCCTCTGTGTGATCTCTGCCCAAACACGAGAGGCAGTGCCTGTGGCCGTCAGAAGCGGAGAGGTAACGACCGGATCCAGGAATGACACAAAGATGGAAGGGAATCTTGAAAACGACACGTCTTTAAAAAGATGTTCAACGTCAGTGTGTTTACTCTTTTAGAGAAATATATACTCTTTTAGAGGGCTGTCAAAACTCTCGGGGGCATAGTCTGCACTAGCATGCAGTAGAAGAGAAAAGCCGTTGAATTTATTTCCAACAGCATATGCTCTTTAGAGGTGAGTGGAACAGCAGTGGGCTTTACTCAGCTTGCTGAAACACAACTGCTCGGCTCCAAAGAAAAAATCTGTCTGAACACGATTCAGCATGAGTCCCTCCTTTTATACCTGTATGTCCTGTTCTGTAATTCTGTTCTCCAATTCACAGTGGCCTTTTCTCAAAGATAAGAGGTAACAGAAGCTCTCAATAGAGTCCCCTAGTGTCACTACATCGACACAATGTCGAGTGAGTGACAGAAGGAGAACACAACTTTACATTGTCACTTTATTTTAAAGGGGTCATGACACAAGGAATCTAATTTCCCTTGACCTTTTGAGATGTAAGAGGTCATTGTACTATAAAACCATACTGTAATATTAGTTTTAGGACTCAAAACTACCTCCTCACTGCAAAAAGAGCATTTGTTGAAACCAAACTGAAAAACGACGAGTTTTCTACTTCCAAAACATTGTGATGTCACTCTGTGGTTGGAATTTGCATTTGACTGCCCCCACGACAACACATCAAAGCCTACTTTAACTTATTACTTGAGAACACTGTTCACAAGCTTCATTGGTTTTGCTTTCATTTGAACATGTTAGTATGCTTATGTCAGAGGCACAGTGAACTGATTCTCTCATAAACGTACACTGGAGATCGACCAAAATTAAACAATTTAAGTGAAAAGGTCTAAATATTGATCTGTTTCTCACCCAAAGTGGTTGTAACGCTTTAAAAGACATTAATTTAACCTCTGGAGTCTTGAATGACTTTTACTGCTTTTTAGAACATCTGAATTTTGGCCACCATTCACTTGCATTGTATGAACCAACAGAGCTGAGATATACTTTAAAAATTTTAAATTTGTGTTCTGCAGAAGAAAAAAGTCAGATACATCTGGGATGGCATGAGGGTGAGTAAATAAAGAGAATTGTTTTTATTTTTGGGTGATCTAACCCTTTAAACTAACCCTTTATAACGTCATTAATGACAGCTCTATACAGACCTTATTCTAGCACCATTTTTGGAATGACAATGAGGCTGTGAGGGATAGACTTAGTCTCTTCAATGCTGAGTATAATACATTCCTAAAAAAATAAAACAAGCCCAATCAATAAAATATGCCTAAAAGATAGTGGATTCTGACATGCGGACCATACTGGTGGGTCTTCATCTTATATTGAAAACGTATGTGTGAGTCTGGAATGTCCTATTCGGCAATGGGTGTAAATGATCTGATCCTAGTTATTACTGAAATTACAGATACATTGTTTTCTCACTGCAGGATATATTTCATGCAGTTTGTTTGTAATGCATTGATCCCATTCTGTTTGCCATTTGTTGATGTTGTAAGAGATTATGGTAGGTTTCAGATCTGAGGCTGGTATGGAGCATTTTCGAAGATCTTTAGAAAGTGCTTCTTTAGCAGCATTGTCTGCTTGTTAATTTCCAAGAATTCCACAATGGTCAGGTACACAGCAAAAGTAAATATTAAAATTATGTTCCTCCAGAGCTGACAATTTGGTTAGAATATTTACAAGGGCTGGGTGGTCATTTTTGAGTGATGCAAGCACTTGAAGACATGATTTTGAATCAGTATATGCCTCACTACATGTTACGTATACTATGTTTAATTCAGTTCAGTACAATTGCTTCTAACTGTTCAGTTTGTATATTGTGTAATGTGTGTTGTGTAACATGCAAACTGTGTGAACATCTGTGTATTATTATTCTGTATAGCGTTATATTGTTATTCTGCACAATACTATATTGTTATTCTGAACATTGTTATATGGTTAGTCTGCATATTGTTAGATTATAATTCTGTAAATTTTCATATTGTTATTCTTTACATAGTTTTTCTGTTGAGTGTACTAATACTTATTGTATTTACATGTATGGCTGCACTGTCAGGCCATGCACATAAGCTTTTTACACATAATTTAACTTGTGTAATAGCGTAGTGACAATAAAAGTCAGTTGAGTTGAGCTATTATTAATGAAGTTTCTCTGTTGTGTGGTCTTGATGTGATCCAGTGCATGAATAATAGTGTTAGCCTCTGCTGTAAAAATGTAAATCGGGTATCCTTATTCCACTTTTTTGGTGATTGATCACATATGCAGCTGACACATGATCTCCAGACTTTGATCTGTTTGTGTATATATATATATATATATATAGGTGTGTGTGATGGAAGTATCATATTTTTTTGTTATGTCCAGGATTATTAATTTATTTTGAGATTCCAGGGTGGGATACTGCAGAAGCATATCTGTTCCAGTAAGGTTAAGTCAAATTGTATGTTTTCTAGATGGGACTAATCCATAGACCATGAGGTTGGATATGCCTCGGTTCCCTTTACAAAAAGCTTCACTATGATGCTGCGCTGAAGAGCACTTTGGGAACACGTCTCAGTTGTGCCCAGCTGTGAATATGTATGCAACACGTCAATGAACATTGACCGGAATTTATAGCCTTTGCAGATGTAATCATTGGACGCACCTGGCGCAGTGGCTATAAATAGATGCTTCACCGGTGCATCATCAGATTTTTCATCTTCAGAGCCATTCTGTGCTGTGTGTTAACACAAGCCTGTCAAACTTTCTTTCCTCTGTTAGGATTTATATTTGGTTAGGCAGTGCACAGTGATCCTTTTCTCCTTTCTATTTCCTCTGAAAAAGAATGAAAATAAGGAAAAGAATGATTGATAAACAAAACAAGTGGTGTATGTTCCCATCTTTACGCTCTACGGCTGAAACGGACACACACCAGTTTTTGTTTTGTGTGTTTGGGGAAGAGCATGCTGCGCTTGCGTTGGGGCGGGGCAGGTGCGAGCTTTGCGATCTGTTTACAGTTGAAATGCTTTGCGCTCGTCCCGCTTACTTCCAAGAGCCAGCACCCACTCTTTCATCGTGGGGCTCCCGCATATATCTGGCTGAGGAGCGAGAGCAGACTATGTCGCGTTGGGTGAGGGACGCTATTTCCCTGGCCTACGAGGCGCGCGGTCAAGCTTCGCCAGTAGGTATCAGGGCTCACTCTACCAGAGGGCTCGCCTCCTCTAAGCCTTGGCCAGAGGGGTCCCTCTGCAGAATGTCTGTGATGCGGCAGGCTGGTCCTCTCCGCACACATTCATTAGATTCTACAGCTTGGATGTTCATGCCACTCCGGGCTCTTATGTCCTTGAGTCGACATCTCAAGCCCATGTCTGAGCCCTCTCACGCTCTTGTGAGCACACTGCACAACCGTGGGGGGTCCGGACATCCACAGTGCAGCGGTGTGGGTATTCTTGTTCCCAAAGCGCTCTTCAGCGCAGCATCATAGTGAAGCTTTTTGTAAAGGGAACGTCTTGGGGTTACGTATGTAATCCTTGTTCCCTGAAAAAAGCGGAACGAGATGCTGCACTTTTCTGCCCAATTGGGATGCCCCGGGACTGCTCTTCAGACGAAATACCTGATGATGCACCGGCATGTATGCACAAGCATGTATAGCCACTGCGCCAGGTGCGTCCAATGATTACATCGGCAGAGGCTTTAAATTCTGGTCAATGTTCATTGATGTGTTGCATACATATTCACAGCTGGTCACAACTGAGACATGTTCCCAAACCCTTCTTCAGCGCAGCATCTCTTTTTTCAGGGAACAAGGGTTACATAAGTAACCCCGAGACGTTTTCTCTCATACCAATACGAATATTGTAGTGAGAATATTGCACGATATGCTGGTTAATCTTTTGTGGTATTTACTTTTGTGTATTGCAGGGCTAATTTGAGACAACTGTTATCTAGAGAAAGTTAATTAGCCTATACATATAAACTTTTAATTTGTGATGTTCAGTGCCAGATGTATGCCTTGATGGTGTCCAAAAGTCGGATATACGATTTCCTGGCTGAGCCATACATTACGCTTCCATAGTCAAAGCTGATCTGATCAGTGTTCTGTAAAGGTTTATGAGAACTGAGCTCTTTGCTCCCGAATTAGTCTTTGCTAAACCTTTAAAATACCCATTGCTTTAAAACATGTATCTTTTCAAATAATTATGTGAGGGATAAAAGACAATTTATTGTCAAAGGTTATTCCAAAGAATTTGGTCTCCTTGACAACTTTGATAGGATCACCATCCATAAATAGCTTTGCTTCATGATGGAGAGAGTGTAACTGGCATAAATGCATACAGATTGTTTTACTCTTTGATAACTTAAACCCACTGGGCACAGACCAGGCCTGGACCCTATTAATTGTCAGCTGGATTTTCTATTCAATTCTGTTCATGAATCATGAAGCAAATACAAATGTCATCTACATAAAGGCTGCAATTAATATTTGATCTAATTACTTTTGCAACGCTCTTTATTATGATACTAAAAAGGGTCACTGATAATATGCTTCCTTGAGCTACTCCTAACTCTTGTCTGTGTGGGTCTTATAGAGTAGTACCCTGACTTTAAAATGTCTATTTGATAAAAAGTTGGCAATAAAAATGGGTAGATGTCCTCTAAAACCAAGCTGATGTAAAATTCTTTAAAATACCATACTTCAAAGTTGTGTCATAAACTTTCTCCATGTCAAAGACAGTAACAGCATGTTCTTATCTGATAAAAGCACCACATACCTAACTTTCAAGACTGATGAGGTGATCTATAGTGCTTCTTCCTTTTCAAATCCACCTTGAGCATTACTTATAAGATGTTGAGACTCCAGCATCCATACAAGACTTTCATTAACCATTCACTCCATGGTTTTACATAAACAACTAGTCAGGACTATAGGTTCGGTAGTAGGAAGGTTCATTATGATCCTTTCCTGCCTTTGGCACTTTTCAAAGGTTGCAGCTAGGATATTTGCAATTTTTTATCTAGTCAATTCTTGTTTTGTAGTCAAGACTTGATGTTTAATATGTTAAATTTGAGGTCCACTGTTCTTGCTCTTCATTCTTCGAATCAGATTCCTAATCTTTTTTGTTGGAGTTTTTGATGTCTGTTTGGATACATATTGTCTCCAACTTTTTTCTTTACCTCATTTATTACTCTACCTGCTTGTGCTCTTTTTATATTGACATTGATGAGGTTTTCCATTCATTGACTTCAGAAGAATCTTCTTTCAGCTTTATTCCACTCTTTTATAGACTTTTTTCAGTTATTGTTGAACCATGGCAATCGCTTGCATAACTAATTTGAAGTTTTTGGAATGGTATCGTTTGCTGTGGAGATTCAAATACTGGTTAAATTTTTGAATCTTTCATGACATAAAGTTTAAAAATCGTACCAGTTGACTTTAAGTTGCCATCTCTGTACGCTTGGTACATCTCTTCATTTGAAGTTTAAGATTAGTTGAAAATGGTCACTTCCACAGAGGTCATTCCACACTTTCCATGAGAGATCTAGTAGCAGCTCAGGCTGGCAGATGGTTAGGTAAATTGCTGAATAGGTACCATGTCCGTGGTGTCCATGTAAATAGGTTTGAGATCACTTGTTTAAAAGGCACAGGGCATGGTTGTTGATAGTGTTCTCAATGTTCTTGCCTTTTGTATTACACTAATTACTACTACACAAGGTATTATGGCTTTTAAAATCCCCCATAATTATGAAGGAGGAAGGAAGCTGCTCCACAGGAAGGTTGGTTGTCCAGATCTTGATGCTTTATATCAGGTGGAATGTACTGTACTAGAGCATACTGTGAAAGTCCTCTGGAGGGTTATATGTACTGCTGTTACTTGTAAATTACTATTTAGTGTGATGTGTCTGTGTATCAAATCATTTCTAATTAAAATAGCTGATCCTACCAGAATCACATCTATTGTTTGGACAAAAATCATTAAAAATGGTAAAGTTTTTAAAAGAAAGGGTAGTATCAAGTGACAACTGTGTCTCTTGTAGACAAAAGACAAGTGGATTTATAATTGCAGCTAATCGTTGCAATTCTGCAAAGTTAGCCCTGAGCCCAAGGCAGTTCCATTGGATAATAGTGTGTTCCATTTTCAAGTTTGGAGAATAGGGATATTACCCTTAGTTCTGCCTTTTGGTGAGCTTTTCCTAATGTGATGGCCAGTCTCTTTCATTTTATCTTTGATTGTTTTCATCTTTGCATTCTCATCATGTGATACTTTTAATTGTGAACAGCCTGCTTTTTTAGAATTCTTTTTAATTATTTTAGGTTTTCTTTTTGTATGTTCTGGTTGGTTTGGATATGTGTTGTAGTTTCATTCTGATTTCCTGCACTCTTTGATCTAGGAGGAGGTATACCTTTACTGTTATTGACAGTTTGTAGTTTATCATTTGGCTGCCAGGTCAAATCTGTCTTTCAATCCACTGAACGAAAAGGTTGGGGGTTTTTTTTACCACGGAGGCAAAAGTTTTATTTTCAATGAAAGTGGGTTCCACAGAGACCAATTTGTGTGCTTCATTATAGCTGATTTTCTTTGTTTATCTTATTTTCTGGATTTATTTCTTGTTAATCCACATCAAGCATTCTTTTGATGTAGTCATATGTTCTCCTGCACAATTGCAGCATTTGGGTGGCTTCTGACAGCCTTTTTTGTCATGATCCTCCTCTCCACAATTACCAGAGACATGCTTATTCTTAAAGCTATTTGATCCATGTCCATATTTTTGACAGTTATAGCATCTCAGTGGATTTGGTATAAATAAGTCCACTAGAGCACTCATATACACCATTGTGATGCTTTCTGGAGGATGGGGTTTACTGATGTGCAGATCTTCTCTTTTGATTGTTATTCTTTTTATGTAGATCTCTACTTGAAAGTTCAGAAGTTATTTCTTCTTCATGTATCACTCCTTTGCTGTAGTTGAGTGTTGGATGTAAAGAAGTCTTTATATCAAGTCCAGACAGCAAATTGGCATGAAGAAGGTTCTCTGAATTAGCTTTCTTAAAATATTCCACCAGAATCTAGCCAGATCACAGTTTCTTCACCTTATTAACAGTACCAGATAATCCTGTAATGCCCTTGTGAATGGCGAAAGGAGATAGCTTTGTGAATGGTATATTTTAAAATGATGCAGATTCAATAATTATAAATTTAGGCCTTTCTTCATTGTTAGATGTAGAAGCACATTTATTCTCCTAAGTGCCAATGTCCAGGTATAGTTTCAAGTTTCAAGTTTACTTTTTTATATAGCACATTTAAAACAGTCACAGACTGACCAAAGTGCTTCACAACAAAAAAACAGCTTTACAAAAAATTTGATCTAAAACATAAAATCCTAAAATGCCAACGAAAACAAATGAGTTTTTAAAAGAGACTTGAAAATGGTCAAACTCGGAGCCAATCGAATTTCCACTGGCAAGTCATTCCAGAGACGCGGACCGATTACCGAAAAGGCACGGTCTCCTCTGCGTTTAAGTCTAGAATTTGGAATTAAAATAAGATTCTGATCTCCAGATCTTAAGCTTCTTGAGAGGATATACTGATGGAGCAGGTCAGATAAATAGCCAGGTGACTGAAAGTGCAGTGATTTAAAAACAAATAGTAGAATTTTAAAATGTATTCTAAATTGCACTGGCAGCCAATGAAGTGTCTTTAAAAGTGGAGTGGCGCGATCCCTTTTCTTCTTTTTCAACAGAAATCTTGAGGCAGCATTTTGAACTAACTGTAGACGGGCAATTTGGGCCTTAGAAATGCCACAGTATAACGAATTGCAATAGTCAATACGTGACGTAATAAAAGCATGCACTGCCATCTCCAAAGTCTTATCGGTAAGGAAATGTTTAATTTTTCCAAGTAAACGGAGCTGATGAAAACTGGACCCAACTACTAAAGAAATTTGTTTATCAAATTTTAAGGAGTCATCCAGGATAACACCCAGATTCCGTGCCTGCGAGGACCTAAAAGCCAATAGTGATCCCAGATCCAGATTGTGTTTTTGTATTTTCTGAAGGGCCAAATACAATTACTTCAGTTTTCTCCTTATTTAAGGATAAAAAATTTAGAGATAACCAGGATTTAACCTCATCTAGACAAGAGGTAAGAGCAGTCATGGCCAGTCGATCATTTTTCCAGAAAGGCAAATAGATTTGGGTATCATCGGCGTAAAAATGATACGACACCCCATGTTTTCCAAAGATAGATCCCAGAGGCAGCATATACAATGAAAACAGAGAGGGGGCCAAAATCGAGCCTTGCGGAAGGCCACATGGGAGAGGAGCAGAAGAAGATAAAAATTCACCTGTCCTAACCACAAATTTCCTGTCCGATAAAAATGACTGGAACCATTTTAGGACTGTACCAGAGAGACCCACCCAAGATTTCAGTCTATTAATTAAAACCGAATGGTTAACGGTGTCAAAAGCAGATGATAGATCTAAAAGAACGAGAACCACAGAGCTACCCGTATCAGTTGCCAAATAAATGTCATTTAACACTCTCAGAAGGGCTGTTTCAGTGCTGTGGGCAGTTTTAAAACCTGATTGAAAATGTTCAAACATATTATTTGCAGCAAGGAAGGATTGTAGTTGAAAGAACACAATCTTTTCCTAAACCTTGGAGATAAAAGGCAAAACAGAGATGGGGCGATAATTTTTTAAAATAGACAGATCAAGTGAAGGCTTCTTTAGGAGAGGTATGACAGTTGCCACTTTCAAATAAGCAGGAACCACCCCAGTTAAAAGGCACTTGTTTAAAAACGACATTAGACCTGGTCCAACTGAGTCAACAATTTGCTTTAAATACCTAGGGTGAATAACATCATATGAAGAGAAGGAAGGTTTCAGCTTGGCAATAGTGTCACTGAGTGTCAGAAGGGAGACAGGTTCAAAGACATCCCAGGATATAGACAACTGTGGATGGAGAGGCAGCTCAATAGGGGGAATATGAGCTACCGGTCCTAACTTAACTGCTTTATCCTTAAAAAACCTCAAAAAGCTTTCAGAAAGAGCAGCAGAGGCAACAGACAGTGTATTGACTGGAGGGTTAACAACAGAATTAATAACAGAAAACAGGACTTTAGGTCTAGAGTGATTATGTAATATTAAATTTGAAAAATAGGTTGCCTTAGCCGATTTGGCGGCTCTCTGATAGGCCAGCAAACTATCTCTAAATAATTGTAGTGAAATGTGGAGATTATCCTTCTTCCATTTACGCTCAGCCTTTCTACAAGCTTGCCTTAGTACCCGAGTCTCAGCGGTATACCACAGTTCAGATTTTTCTTTGTGCTTAAGAGGCCTTAAAGGGACAGTCTCATTCAGTACATCAAACCAAACGCTATTTAACAAACTCAGGTGTTCATCCGCATCCAGGTCCGCTAACGGAGACTCCAGAAGTAGATGAGAACAAGATTTAAAAAAGCACTGACTAAAACTTTCACTGAACTGAAGAGAGTAGACCCTGGACATAGATGTTGTTTTAGTAGAGACATGAGGAAGACTAGGAAGGGACATGGAAAATAAAATAGGCTTATGATCAGAGAGCATATAATCAGAAACTGTTATATCAGAAATTTCTACCCCGTAAGATAGAACAAGGTCCAGAGTATGACCGTGGATATGAGTGGGATGTTTAACCCACTGTATCAGGTTAAAAGCATCAATTATATTAATAAATTCCCTTGCCAGAGGGTTTGACTTACAGCAGACATGAATATTAAAATCACCCACCAATAAAAAACGATCAAATTTAGTCACAATTTTACCAATAAATTCAGTGAATTGCGGTAAAAAGTCCTTAACTGCGTGTGGAGGATGGTAGATCACCCCTAAACAAACAGGACCGTTCCAGTCGAGATGTAAAATTTGGGCTTCGAAGCTGGAGTAAATATCCACAGGGAGAATGCGACATCGCGCGCAGTAAGAGTTTTTCAGCACGGTCACAAGCCCACCCCCTCGTCTAGTTTGGCAAGGGGAGTTAAAGAATGTACAATCAACCGGGACCAGTTCAGAAAAGGGGGTAAGATCACCATCCTTAATCCATGATTCGGTGATGAACATAAAATCCAAATTGTGCGAAGAGAAAAAGTCATTCAGCAGGAAAGTCTTGTTTACCACTGAACGAGCGTTCATTAGAGCCATATTGGGTGGAGGGACAGCTTCGGAAGAGAGTGACACTCTGCGCAACGGCCGCAGCACACCAGGAGCCGCTCCAGCTCTTCGAAAACGATGGCCGGTACGAGGAAAGCCGACACAAGGGGCGGAGGACGAAATCAAGGGAAGGACAGGTCGGAGCCACTGATGAGCCTGATCTAGGAGACGCCAGACCACGGAGTCGCCATAAGACGGCTCGCAAAAGGAGCTTGGAATACAGCCCGCATGCAGACGGGCTTTCAGCTTGATCGTACGACCTCCTCAAGACCCGCGTTTCCTCCTGCGCTTCCTCCGTGATTTGCTTATAGGCCAACAATGGAGGTGCTCCGCGAAGTCTGTTGTAACACCTCCAAATGGTTTCTTAAAAACACACTCCACATCCAATTTGTAAAATGTTGATCTGATATCTAGAAGAGATTGGCGGTCATATACCATAAGGGCTTCACAGTTTAAAAACCAAACAAACAACAGCCAAACTAGCACAGAGAGGAGCAACCGACGGCATGCCGACACAGGCGCCATCGCAGTCTGTATATAATATAATATATATATATATAATGTATAAAATATAAATATATAATGTATAAAAGTAATTTTTTTGGGTGTGTTTGGTAGCCATGTTTGGCATATTTCACCTCATCAACTCTACTCCCCACCCACATTGAAATCCAAAAAGGGGATGCACAGAGCCGTGGAAATCCTGCAGATTATGCACCAGTGATATAAAGATGGTATACTTGAGCACAAAAAAAATAAGAGATGTTCCATCTACTTGATTAACCCTTAGCCAACACCTTCTGGGGATAATGAAAATATAGCTGATGTTAACCATCTGATTAACTTGATCAAAATCAAGTTTTAAGTTAAAAGAAGTAATATGACTATACATTTTCTTTACATGAAGACTTTACATTAATTTTAGACCTACACTACCATTTAAACTAAGTCTTTTCGACTCACCAAGACTGCATTTTATTTGATACAAATTACAGTAAAAACATTGATATTGTGAACTCTTTTTACAATTTAAAAGAACAGTTTTCAATTTGAATATATTGTAAAATGCTATTTGTGATCAAAGCTGAATTTTCAGCATCATTACCGCAGTCTTCAGTGTCACATGATCCTTCAGAAATCATTCTAATATGGTAATTTGCTAATATGGGCATATCTAAAGTCTAAATTACTCATTTAACCTGAACAGATATTTGCAAGCACAAGGCAGCACACTAGATAAAATATAATCTAAACATTCATATTACATACCATATTTATATCATACAGCATAAAATTTAAATACATAGCCGAAACAGAATTTAAATGTAACTAAAACTTGCTAATTATGAGTCATATTTCAAATTTCAATATTCTTAATCCTGTCTGGCAAGTCTGGAAACAGTCCCACTAGTAAAATATGTACATGTTTATAAAATAGCATGTCAACTAATGAAAACTACATGACATACTCATCAGAAATTGTATCCTCGGCTGGATCAAGTTACTCTTCAAAATACAAACGTTCATCGGAGTCCTGGTCTTCAACTGAGGAAAATGTGAACTCTTCGTCACTATTCAGGAGTTTCCTCACCTGTGTATCTTTCGATCTTTCAAACACACAGAAAAGTGAATGAACTAGATGCTTTTTAAGGCACAGACGGGGGTGTTCACCATTTGCATTGATCGCCTCAGTACATTACCGTATGAATAGCGCCCTCTGCCCGTGGGTGTGATCACATTAGGGATAATCAGCTGAGCCAGGAGAAACTGTACATCGCTTTGTTTCATACAGATTACATTGCAGGAGAATATTTGATTTAAATTTGAATTATTTTATTTAAAAGTAGACATTTTAAGCTTTCATTAGAAATATGATTCATGTTTGTGTGATAAGTATTCGCAGAGTTTCAGTAAAAAATTTTGACATGTTTCAGATATATGCTCGAAAACACAGAGACTGCTGTAAGCTCACCCTTTTTATTTTCTTTATTTTACAAAAGTACAAGGATTTGTTGTTATTGTGAGTGTACACAAAATAAAAGTAGACCCTTTATAGTCTCTAATGATGTCTTACACTTATCTGTAAGCCCCAGAATGACAAAGTATTTTATGTTGTTTCCGCTGTAATGACGAAAAAATTCAACAGGATGCGCTGGCACGTCCAACGATCCCAGAGGGTTAACATATCACATAATATTACCAAGGCATGTCTTTGCCAGCCGATTGATTGGATCGGGCCTTTCCAATCTCCTGTCTAGCTGAAGTAGGAGCCAAAGCACAGTGTTAAAATAATAAAAGCCACAGCAAACCACATTTCTCTGGAGCCAGGATATCTTCCTCCACCAACACTGCTACTCGTAAAATAAGACAAAAGAGGGCAACTTGTTTGCTGTGAGTCTCACAGCAAACAAGTTGCCCTCTTTTGGCTTATTTTATGAGTAGCAGGGGATGCTAGGACTTTAACTACTCAAGATCCTTACAGAGAGGTAGAGAGTGACAATATAAGAAGATGGGCAAACTCAAGTATGGTAGAGAGAAAAATAAAATAAATAAATAAAAGCATATACGTAAACAACTGTGACACTAGTATGGGAGGTATGGGAAGGGTTATTCACTCTTGCCCAAGGAGTAGACCCTAGAACTACGGAGGGAAGGAGCATGCCACTGTTCCTTTCATGAGCTACCAACACAAAGGTGGGCCCGTGACATATATTTATAAATCACAGGGTAGCTAGCCCCGAGAATGGCGTCTCTTTCTAATGTTCCTGGTGTAACTGTGAATAATTCCACAGTTAATAATATTATAATTTAATATATTTGTCTTCAGTCCCACCTCTGAAACAACTTTTTTTAGCTGATGTCATAAATCACTTTTCCAACCACCTGTCATATAAAGAGTGCTTTTCACCATCCAAACATTTTTCAGATTTAATATTCTGTTTAAATGTCGATATTAAAACGATGTAAAACACACGGAAGAGGAGTGACAATAGTATTTAACTGCAGTGTAACCTTGGCCCATTCTCTCAGTGATCTCTGCTTAAGTGTGTTTATTCACTGAGCAATGAAACATTTCAATAAAATATTCTGCATTTGTTGCAGCTCTCACAACCCATTCCGACTGCAAACACACACATATGCATGCACGGTGAGTGTTAGACACTTATACACCACTGAGACACTGTCACCTGTGTGTGTGTGTGTGTGTGTGTGTGTGTGTGTGTGTGTGTGTGTGTGTGTGTGTGTTTAGAAGCAGCTGCTGTTTTTAGCTCAGTTAACTCCTTTAATAGATAGCAGTATGGACGCAGGTGCAGGACCATCTCTGCAGGTTTGCAGGTCTATCTCTGTGTCTTTACAAAAACATGTTTCCAAATGTTCACACACACATGTATGACTGTTGTGTCAGTGACCATGATATTTAATCTTCGTTTTCTTAAAAAAATAATGGTTTTAATTGGTAATCAATTTATAACTGTGGGTTTTCATGTGTTCTCTGTTTCACTTTTCATGAAGTTTGTCTTTTGTAATGTCCCTTTAACTAACTAAAGCAATCGTCCTCCAGTAAGTGACATCATTCATGGCAGGGAAACAACATCCCAAACATCAGAAAGTATTTGCATTGGATTTGATGAATTGTGTTTATGGTATTTGTTGAGTTGTCTTACTCTTAAGAAATTCCATTCCAAAATTATAGAAATCAGAATGAAGTCTAAATTGTGAAAGTTGGTTAAATAAATTCAAAATGAACTTCAAGTTGGCACTCTAATGCTAAGCTAACTTTAAACTACCTCACCAAGAATCTGCTATTTTCCATTTACATTCTCGTAATTTTTCTAAGAGCTTTGTCAGAGCGTACTACTTAAGGTCTGTATACTGTGTATGTGTGTATATATATATATATAATATACTTCAATAATAAAAAAAAACAAAAAAAAAAACCACAAGCACATGCATTTTATAAATGTTCTAACAGAACAGCATAACAGGAATTGTGGTTGTTAAAGGGATAATTCTCCCAAAAATGAAAATTCTCTCATAATTTTTACTCACCCTCATGCCATCCCAGATATGTTTGACTTTCTTTCTTCTGCAGAACACAAATTCAGATTTTTGAAGAATTTTTCAGCTCTGTAGGTCCATACAATGCAAGTGAATGGTGTAGATTTACAGTAAAAAAATACTTAAATATTGATTTGTTTCTCACCCATACCTATCATATTGTTTCAGAAGAACATCTCAGTTACATATTTAACCTCCATTCCCTGATGGAGGGAACGAGACGTTGTGTCAAAGAAGAGAGCCGAATATGCCTCTGGTCTATGAAAAAAGGCCAATGAGAAGTTGGCAGACAGTATTTGCATACCCCGCCCTGGACATACGAGTATAAAAGTGGGGAAATACGTTGAATTCTTTCAGGATTTTTCTGAGGAGCTGGAAGTGGTCCGGCCACTGCAATGGCTCGGCTCAGCAACGTGGTCGGGAGGAAACGACGTCTCGTTCCCTCCATCAGGGAACGGAGGTTACATATGTAACCGAGACGTTCCCCATCTGTCGGTCTCACGCATCTCGACCAAGTTCAGCCACAGATGACGTTCCTGGACCACAAGCGTGGACATCGCCTGCCCAAGTGACTGTTCTGTGACCTTCGTGGCCCTAAGGGCGAGGCCGGTCGCTGAGCGCAGTTCCTGCAACACATCGGGATCAGGGCCACCCTCATGCAGATCTTTGAGCGCCTTGGGCCTGATGGACTTGCAGGATGGCCATGGCATGCAGGGCTGAAGTGGCCTGTCCAGCGGCGCTGTAGGCTTTGGCAGTAAACTAAGACATCGTCCTGCAGGCCTTAGAAGGGAGCACAGGGTGACCCCGCCAGGTGGTAGGGTTTCCAGGGCATAGATGGAGCGCAACAGCCCTATCCACCTGGGGAATTGCCGTATACCCATGGGCCGATCCGCCGTTGAGGGTAGCAAGAGCGGATGAGCGGATGAGCGGTTGGCATGACAAGTGGCCTCTACATAGACGTCAGCTCATCATGCACCTCCGGGAAAAATGGGACCATGGGTGTGCGTGGTGGGTTCCAGTCCAGCCCTACGCTAGCGGCAAGCACATCAGACATCTGCGCATCAGCCTCAGCCTGGGCGTGTTGGCCGATGCAGTGGCGAGCTCATCCAACTCGAGCTCTAGAGGATAGGCAGGCCGGCTGTGAGGTGAGTCGCTGTTGCCTCGAGCACGGACGGTAGTCAACGAGCATACCGGGGGGCGGGTGGTCTGAGGGGGCATATCCGGCGGAGCTGCACCCGCTGCCGTCCCCAGATCACCTCCAGCGCCAGCCGCATCATCCTCAATCCTGTGGGAAGAAGGAACGACACGGGGGGCGGCTGGAGTGGCGTGCTTTTTATTGAAAGCAAGCCGCGACCGCAACGTTGCCATGGTCATGCCCTCGCAGTGGGAGCATGAACCATCCACAAACGCTGCCTCTGTGTGATCGCTGCCCAGACACACAAGACAACGCCTGTGGCCGTCTGAAGTGGAGAGCACTCTACCGCATCCAGGAACTACACAGGGGCAGAATGGCATCTTTAAAAACACGTGTCCTGAAAAGGACGTTCAATGCCGCTGTGTAAAGCTCTTTCAGAGGAAAATACTCTTTTATAGAGAAAATCACTCTTTTAAATATAACTCTTTTAGCTCTATGCGCTGTCGAAGAACCCAGGGGCAAGCTGCACTGCCGTGCAGAGAAGGAAAAAACCACTGAAGTGCGCCATAGATCCAACAGGAAGCAGAGCGTCAATGGAACAGAAGCAGGAACTGGTGTGTGACTCGCAGCTGGCTGTATACACGACCATCGGCTCCGAAGAACATTTCTGAATGAATTCGACGTATTTCCCTGCTTTTATACCCGTATGTCCGGGGCGGGGTATGCAAATACTGTCTGCCAACTTTTCATAGACCAGAGGCATATTCGGTGCTCAAGAGAGACCCCTAGTGTCGCTTCTTCAACACGACGTCGAAGTGAGCGACAAACGAGGAACTGGATTTAACCACTGAAGTCTAATGGATTACTTTAATAAAACCTTTGTCACATTTAGACCTTCAAAGTTTCAGTGACCATTCACTTCAAACATATCTGGGATGCCATGAGGATGAGTAAATGATGAGAGAATATTCATTTTTGAGTGAAATGTCCCTTTAAGTGTGTTGTTGAAGCTGATGTTTGAATGATTTAGTAAGGTAGTTTTTATTTTAGTGAGGTATTCAGACTAATATGCGGAAGCATTTAAAACTAATGAATGAAGAATGAAAATCTTGAATCTTGTTTGAATTTTCATAAATTTTTATGCAATTAAATCAATTAATTTGAGCATCACATGATAGTAGGTATAATTAGTATAGCCGCTAATAAGAGGTGATTAATTTTCATGGCTGCTCATTTCCTCTTCCTGTCACACTTATTTCAATAATTCTCTCTCCAAATTTACACAGTTGTAGCTCACATTAAAACATGTGAAAGAGACATTATGTGTGTGTGTGCACAGAGCACCTGAAAGAGATATGATGATCGTTTATTCTTACAAGGGATGTCTCTTACACACATCTTTTATTTTCAATTAGACAAAGTTAATGTGACTGTTGATGTATTACTACCCTTTACACAAAGGCTACATATTTTTGGTTCAATTTTCATTCCATGTGTCTAGAGTACAAACTACAGTATTTCATTGGTAGTCGTGTCTGGCGGTTGTTATCAAGAAGCTAACATTAGTGACCTAACATTGGTCATTTCCAGGGAGCAGGACAAAATCCCAGCACTTTAAAAGATACTGATATGCATGAATCGTTGCTGGTGAGGTGATAAAACATCAAACTGGTGATTACTGGCCCACTTCAAGGATTGTTTTAAGGGGAATCAACCTATGAATTACTTAATTTCTACTATAGTTGTCTCTGCACATTAAACTAAGATGAGATGAAATAATTTAACATACAAAAAATACACACAGCAGCTTTTAAAAAGGATACATTGGACTAGACGCTGGCAGCGGACCACACATTTTACACATGTAAAAACACTAAACTTGATCTTGAAAAGATACATACGATAAGTGGCTGTATTTGGGATTTCACAAACAATAATTAGCTTATGATTTGTAAATAATTCTGCATATAAATAAATGGACTTTAATATGCATTCAGTATAGCATCTAGGTTACTGTTGTAACCTCCGTTCCCTAATGGAGGGAACGAGACATTGTGTCGAAGAAGTGACACTAGGGGTCTCTCTTGAGGGCCTTATGCATCTCTGAACTTTGAGAAATTGGCAGACAGAATTTGACAATGAGGTTGTGTCGAAGAAGCGACATTAGGGGTCCAATTTTAATCACACCTTGCACTGAACCGTGTACGTGCGCTGCTGACACAGGTGCGGGCAGGTAGTTTACGTGCCAAAATGTCAGGCTGTGCCAGACTGCACGTACCCTTCCCCAACGCCCCTAAAAATCATCAAAACCTTCTGGTTCCTTACACCCCGATATGGGGGGAACAAGGCGACGTGTCAAACATTGGAGCAAGCCGCGCCTTTTTCTCTCTCTATGTTTCTCACATAGAGTTAAAAGTAGCTGGGGCCATCTTAACATGCACCGGGGAAGGCGTTCTTTCCCAGTTCCTATTCTTTCAGGGGCAAAGACCCTGCGGAGACCACACCTGCCCAGACTGGGGGAAGTAAAGAGTGGTGAAATACATCACATGGGCTTTTAGATCACATGTGGAGAATGGCGTGGTGGTAGATCCGACCTTATTGTGAGGGAGGAGTTTCTACAAACACTGCGACCGGGGTCAGTGAGGACTGCGGGTCCGCTCGCAAGGGAACCATACCGTGGAAAATTCACACACTGGGATAAGTCCACATGGGGGCCCAACCTGCGAGCACCTATTCCAGTACAGGGTAAATTGAGTACCCGCATTGAGTTTGGTCAGCGAATTCCTCCGCTGAATTTGCGGACCAGAGGGCTAGGGAGGAGTCATCCAGGGAGCCGAGTTAGTGGGATCTCTTGGGATAAGAGCGCATGGTATTGCCTCAACGGAGGGAATTTTGTTCCCTTCGTTCCCTTTCCGCTGTCCACCAAAGCAGACAAAGAGCTACTCAGAACATCTAAAGCTCTGCATGCGGTCCATATAGATACGAAGGAGCTGGGTCTGCTTCCTCCCGGGGCAACGCTTGCAGGTTTCTATCTGGTCTCTGAAGGGAGTCATAGGAACCTTGGACATATAGCCCGGTTGTGGTCTTAGGATCACATGAGTGTCTGCCGGACCGAACTCCAGGCTCGAGTCTGGAGCCAGTGCTGAAGCGGTCTCATATGCATCAACCCCAGTGGCGCGACCGCCGCGGTGGATGCCATATGCCCCGTAGTAAGCAGACGGAGTGGTCTTCAAACGTCTCGGTCTCTGGTTTGTCCATCTCAGGAACACTTGGGAGCCTTCCGGGTCCTAGAGGGGGTTTGTAAGCATACGCTTCCTGAGTTCGTGGGGACGTACCCGGCGAAACCGAGCCATACCCAAATCGCCTCCATCGCCAGCCGGGTCATCCTCAATCCCGTGGGAAGGAGTGACATGGGGGGCGGCTGGAGTGGTGTTCCTTTTTAGGAAGGAAAGCCGCGACCACAACATTGCCATGGTAAGGTTCTCGCAGTGAGAGCACGAACCATCCACAAACGCTGCCTCGGTGTGATCAGTTAACACTCCGGGCTTAGCACAGACTTCTGGATACACATGCGGCCATCCTTTGATTAAATTCTGGAAAATAATAGTCTTAATATTAAAAGTTAAAATGTTATATCTGTGAGGTGTCATTTATATAGTAAATCATTAAATATTACTAAAAATACTGAACAAAGAAAAACACTATGTACTTGATTTAAAAAAAAATTTATTGTTCCTTTCAGCTTTCTGTAATTGGATGTTGGGTAAGTTTAGAATATAGTATGCTGTAAATAAGTGCTGATGATATATGTACATGCACTACATCCACTACATCTCCCGCTGAAAGCATTTAGATGCGCTCTTCCTGCGAACGTCGATGGGGGAGTATGGGTTGGCAGAAGTTAAAATAAATAACTTCAAGAATCCATTTGAATTATTTTCTTGAAATTTCAGGTTTTTATATTTAAATGTGTGGAATTTTCAGCTTAGACCTGATATACGTTAAGAAGGAATTGTCGTCTATATTTATTTTGGCATAAATGGGAAAAAAAAGACATGACAAATGGATTGTAGTAAATATATAGTGTTTTTTCTAAAAGGTTAAAAATACAGTAAGATTTGAAAACATAAAATAATAAGATAGAAGGATATACATTTTACAATTATTTAATTTTTACAATTTCAAGTCTCAGTCGTGTGACTTGAGCACTTTTCTTGAGTGCTTGAAAGCAACTTCCAACAATTTATTTTCTTTTACCGTTACATTTTTTACGACTCCTATCCCTACTCATTACATTCTAGGAGATACAACAGAGATACTGAAAAGATATATTTTGTGATTTTCTTCCTGGGTTCTCCTATCCAAATCCCATAGAACCATAGACTTTTTACCATAGAATGTACAACTTCCCCCCCCCCAAAAAAAAAAAAAAAAAAAAAATATATATATATATATATATATATATATATATATATATATATATATATATATATATATACTATATATATATATATATATATATATATATATATATATTTGGGGGAAGTTGTACATTCTATGGTAAATTTTACTTGTACATTTATGTTGAACATTTATACAGAGTTACAACCAACAATACTCGACAAGGACTATACCAAACATGAGGGCTTAAATACACTGACAAGGGAAACACATGAAAAAGACAACCGATGACAAGACTAAACTAATAACAAGATAAAAAGACTAAAACATGATCCAATGAAAAGACAAGACTGATAACAAGTTCACAAGACAATAAAACAAAATATATATATATATACAGTATATATATATATATATATATATATATATATATGTATATGTGTGTTTATGTTCTAATATATAGTATAACACAGATAAGGGGCAATTAAAGTGCTTGTTGTTGCTAAGTCACTGTACTGTTGGTTACTAGTAGGTGTTCCTACTAGTAGTAGACTGAAATATTTAAACTGAATATTCTGAGCAATGGTTCAAGTTGATGTGGATGCACAGAGAGGTCTTTTGTGGGATGGTACAATATCAATCTTATTTTTTCTCTGAACACTAAAGTGGTACAATTTCTAAAGCAATGCTTCAGTGAAAACTAAATAAATTTGTCTGTTTGTAATTCAGTTGTGATTTGTGTAGATCAGCGCTGCTATGTCTACTACAATTTAAGATAAGCCATTGCTTTGTGCCAAAAACTAGTGAGCTGGATAAGGCAAAATGTTGCAAATGGCTGTTCCATACGATAGTCTTAAAAATTGCACTACCCAATAAGATACCTTGTTTTTTGGGCCAACGTTTGTGTATTGTGCGCAACAGTGCTTGTCCATGTTTTGGCTTGGCCCGTCTTGGTTTCTGATGTATTTTTCCTATTAGTTTTTTTTTCTTAAGGGATTTCATAAAATCCTTCACAAAAGAGTTGTAAGCCATGAACCAAACCAACCAGCTCCAAAGTGCATCACAACATTACAAACTTTGATTTGAAGCAAAAATGTAGTTGAAAATCAGAAAAAGAAAGAAAAATGTACAACAAAACTGTGAACTTAACGGCTTTAATGAGGGAATCCTATGAAGCAATGCAAATTATGTAATATAAATGTATGTAAACTATTTATTTAAAGTTGTAGATCATAAGTATAGAAATCATGTGTAACCCTTGTTCCCTGAAAAAAAGCGGAACGAGATGCTGCGCTTTGCTAAGCGCTATGGGAACAATCCTTGTTGTGAACGAGCTGTGAATAAGTGTGTAACACGTCAATGAACATTGACCGGAATTTATAGCCTCGGCTGATGTAGTCATTAGACGCACCTGTGGCCAGGCTATAAATGGATGCGTCACCAGGTGTCGTCAGATACTTCTTTTTGAAGAGCAGTCCTGGGACGTCCCAGTGCGGCAAAGAAGCATCTCGTTCCACTTTTTTTCAGGGAACAAGGGTTACACATGTATCCCGAGACGTTCCCTTTACAAAAAGCTTCACTATGATGCTGCACTTTGCTAAGCGCTATGGGAACGCAATACCCACGCCACCACGCTGGGGCTGTCCGGACCCCTACGGTTGTGATGTGTGCTCACAAGAACGCGAGAGGTCTCAGATATGAGCTTAAGATGTCGACTCAAGGGCATAAGAGCCCGGAGTAACATAAATATCTAAACCATAAAATTTTATGAATGTGTGCGGAGAGGACCAGCCCGCCGCATCACAAACTTGACCAGACACGAGCTCGAGACGTCGACTCAGGGGCATAAGAGCCTGGAGTGGCAAGAACATCCAAACAATAAAAGTCTAATAAATGTGTGCGGAGAGGACCAACCTGCCGCATTACAGACTTGCTTATACATGAGCTTCAGATGTCGACTCAGGGGCGTAAGAGCCCGGAGTAGCATGAACATCCAAACCATAGAGCCTGAAGAATGTGTGCGGAGAGGACCAGCCTGCCATATCACAAACTTGTTCAGGCATGAAAGATTTAAGCCATAAGATCTGAGAATGTGTGCGGAGAGGACCAGCATGCCGCATCACAAACTTGCTTAGACATGAGCGTAGATGTCGACCCAAGGGCATAAGAGCCCGGGGTAGCATGAACATCTAGTAACATGACCATAAAACCAGATGAATGTGTGCGGAGAGGACCAGCCTGCCGCATCACAAACTTGCTTAGACATGAGCTTGAGATGTCGACTCAAGGACATAAGAGACCGAGTGGCAAGAACATCCAAACTTATAGGAATCTAATGAATGTGTGCGGAGAGGACCAACCTGCCACATCACAAACTTGCTGCAGAGGGAGACCTCTAGCCAAGGCTTTAGATGAGGAGAGCCCTCTGGTAGAGTGCGCCCTAAAACCTACTGGTGAAGCTTGACCGCGCGCCTCGTAGGCCCGGGCAATAATGTCCCTCACCCAAAGTGACATAGTCTGCCAGGAAGTGACCGCCCACCGGTCACGGCTTCCAAGTGAAGAATTGCTGCCCTGACTTTACGCCACTAGCAAATGTGGTGGACATACACTACCGTTCAAAAGTTTGGGGTCACTTACTCATTCTTTATTTATTTATTTATTTCACATTTTAGAATAATAGTAGTCAGCAAAACTATGGAATAATAGAAATGGAAATATGGGAATTATTTTGTGACCAAAAAATCCAAAATAAATCCAAAACTATGTAATATTTTAGCATCTTCAAAGTAGTCACCCTTTGCCTAGATTTTGCAGACATGTACTCGTGACATTTTCTCAACCAACTTCTTGAGGAATCACCCCGGGATGCTTTTTAAACAGTATTGAAGGAGTTCCCATCTATGTTGGGCACTTATTGGCTTCTTTTCTTCATATTTTGATCCAAGTCATCCATTTCAAAAACTTTTTTTTTTTTTAGGAAATTTTAGATTTGTAATTAAATAAATGTATATGTTTTGGCAGAATAATATTTTGTCTACAAAGTTAATTTCAAACTTTTAAGCATACACCTTCAGATCAAAAGATTTTTAAGATCATGAGAAACATTTCAGACAAGTGACCCCAAACTTTTGAACGGTAGTGTAAGTCTGAAGGGTACAGACTGGACAAAGTCACCCCCCCCACCAAGGCATGGCAAACCGCAGTGGAGGCCACATAGAACCTGGCAGTGGCAAGGCAAGTGCCCGCTGACAGTTCTTTCTATAGAAAATCCAGAACTGAAGCAAACTGGCAGTTAGCTGGTTCTCAATCAAATCAAAATCAAATCACTTTATTGTCACACTACTGTGTACACGAGTGCAACAGTAGGTGAAAGTCTTGTGTGCAGGTCCGAGCAGCATTGCAGTCATGACAGTGACGAGAAATATACCAATTTACAATAAACAACCTATTTACACAACACAATTTACATAACAAATGTACACATAATTACACAACAATTTACATATCAAATGTACACACAATTACACAACATAGTACTAATATACAGTGTACAGTAAACAATACACACAATATAGAATACACATACACTGGATAAGGGTATATAAATATATATATATATATATACACTAATTGAATTGGGGAGAATATATTTTACAGTCCAGTGTGAGATAATAAGATGAAGATTAATAAAGTGCAGTGCTGATTGTTGATCGCAAGAGATCACGTGTTCAAAAGTCTTATTGCTTGGGGGAAAAAGCTGTCATGTGGTCGGCTGGTGTGGGTCCTGATGCTGCGATACCGCCTGCCTAATGGAAGCAGTGAGAGCAGCCCATGACTCGGGTGGCTGGAGTCTCTGATGATCCTCCAAGCTTTTTTCACACACCGCCTGTTATATATGTCCTGGAGGGAGGGAAGCTCACCTCCGATGATGTTTCTGGCAGTTCGCACCACCCTTTGCGGTTGTGGGCGGTGCTATTGCCGTACCAGGTGGTGATGCAGCCAGTCAAGATGCTCTCTACAGTGCTGGTGTAGAACCGTGTGAGGATGTGGTGGTTCATTCCGAACTTCCTCAGCCGTCTCAGGAAGAAGAGGCGCTGGTGAGCCTTCTTCACAATGGCCTCAGTGTGGACAGACCATGTGAGTTCCTCAGTAATGTGGACACCGAGGAACTTGAAGCTGCTGACTCTCTCCACTGGTGCTCCATTAATGGTGATGGGGCTGTGTTCTCTGTCTTTCTTCCTGAAGTCCACCACAAGCTCCTTGGTTTTACTGACGTTGAGTGAGAGGTTGTGATCCTGACACCAGCGTGTCAGAGTGTGCACCTCCTCTCTGTAGGCTGTTTCATCATTGTCAGTGATCAGACCTACCACCGTTGTATCGTCAGCAAACTTAATGATGGCATTGGAGCTATGTGTCGCCACACAGTCATGTGTGTACAGGGAATACAAGAGTGGGCTGAGAACACAGCCCTGCGGGGCTCCAGTGTTGAGGGTCAGTGATGAGGAGATGTTGCTGCCCATTCTAACCACCTGATGTCTGCCTGGCAGGAAATCCATGATCCAGCTGCACAGCGAGCTGTTTAATCCCAGAGCCCGGAGTTTCTCATCAAGCTTGGAGGGCACTATGGTGTTGAATGCTGAGCTGTAGTCTACAAACAGCATTCTCACATATGTGCTCCTTTTTTCCAGGTGGGAGGGAGCAGTGTGTATTGTAGATGCAATGGCATCATCAGTGGAGAGGTTGTTGTGGTAGGCAAACTGTAATGGGTCCAAAGAGGTGGGCAGAACAGAGCAGATGTAATCTCTGATTAACCTCTCAAAGCATTTGCTAATGATGGGGGTCAGAGCAACAGGACGCCAGTCATTTAAGCAAGTGATTTTGGCTTGCTTCGGTACAGGCACAATGGTTGATGTTTTGAAGCATGTGGGGACTACAGACAGGGAGAGGGACAGGTTGAAAATGTCCGTAAAAACACCAACCAGTTGGTTCGCGCACGCTTTGATGTCGTGGCCCGGAATGCCGTCTGGACCCTCGGCTTTCCGGATGTTCACCCGTCGAAAGGATCGGGTTACATCCGCAACAGAGATGGAGAGTGAACAACCTCTGTAGTATCGGCCGCGAGTGCTCTCTCCACGAGGGCGGTGTTGTTGTCCTCGAAACGAGCATAAAATGTGTTAAGCTCGTCCGGGAGAGAGGCAGCGGTGTTCATGGCGGAATTTTTATTCCGTTTGTAGTCCGTGATGGTGTTAATTCCCTGCCACATACTTCTAGAGTCAGTGGTGTTGAACTGTCCTTCAATTTTGTGCCTGTACTGGCGTTTGGCTGCACTGATAGAGTTACGGAGTGCATAACTGGCTTGTTTTATGCTCCTAAGCGTTCCCGGAATTAAAAGCGGAGGTCCGCGCAGTAAGTGCCGCGCGAACATCGCCGTTAACCCATGGTTTCTGGTTGGGGTAGATCCGTATTGTTTTTGTCGGAACAACGACCTCTACGCTCTTCCTGATGAAACACGTTACACTATCAGCGTAAACCTAGATGTCGTCATCGGAGGCGGACCGGAACATCTCCCAGTCCGCGTGATCAAAACAGTCCTGTAGCATAGATTCTGATTGATCCGACCAGCACTGGATCGTTCTGAGGGTGGGTGCTTTCCGTTTCAGTTTCTGCCTGTAAGCGGGCAGAAGCAGAACGGAAGAGTGGTCGGATTTGCCAAATGGTGGGCGGGGGAGGGATTTGTAGCCATCCCGGAAAGGAGAATGGCAATGATCCAAAATCCCGGTCCCCTCGTGTGTTGAAGCTGATGTGTTGGTGGTATTTTGGTGCTATTGTTTTAAAATTGGCTTTGTTAAAGTCCCTGCAACATTGAACGCAGCCTCAGGGTGCGCGGTTTCCTGCTCATTTATGCTCCCATACAGTTCCCTGAGTGCCCGGTCTGTGTCAGCTTGTGGGGGTATGTACACAGCTGTGATAATGACCGCTGTGAATTCCCTCGGTAGCCAGAATGGTCAACACAGAAGCATGAGATATTCCAGATCAGGAGAGCAGAAAGACTTGATAAAATGTATGTTCCTCTGATCACACCATGATTTGTTGATCATAAAACATACACCACCACCTCTGCTTTTACCTGAGAGGTCTTTCGCTCTGTCCGCTCGGTGCACGGAGAACCCCGTGGGTTCGATGGCCGAGTCTGGAATCTCCGCAGACATCCAGGTTTCCGTAAGACAGATAACACAGCACTCTCCCGTCTCTCGTTGGAAAGAGATCCACGCTCTCAGATCGCAGAGCTTGTTGTCCAGAGACTGAACATTTGCAAGTAGTATACTGGGTAGCGGGGGTCAATTTGCACGATATCTTACTCTATGAGAACACCTTTTTCCCCTTTTCCTTCTGTGTTTCCGCGGCTGGGCAGCCCAGACAAAGGGCTCCGCTGGCGTGTTTGTAAACCGCGGGTCGGCATTGATGACGTAATTCTCATCCTCAGTCACCCAGCCCCCTAAGTCACCCAGCCCCCTTGGGTCTGGACTTAAAGGTTCTGTAATATGAACTTAGTAGAAGGAAACACATGCAAGCACATTTGTGCCATGTATGCGTCACGACGATCAGGGGGAACTGGGCGACTCAGGGAGAAGTAGAGGAGACATTGCGCTATCAACAGAGGCGAAGAGGTCTTCTTCTGCCCTGTAAAATCTACCCAGATCAGTTCCAAGTGGAGGGAGCCCTAGCACTTGAAATGGTCTCGATAACCTCAAGAGAAAGCCCTGTGAACCTCAGTTGGTACCCTTAGGGGCCAAGCATGAAAGGTTTCACAATTCAGGCCAAGGATGAGAAGGTCCTCCCTGTTCGGAATCCCAAGGCGAGCCGTCGAGGAGAGGTATTCGATCCAAAATGCCAGAAATTCAGCTGACGTGAACGTGGATCCCCCGATGGTTTATGCAAGAGGTTACCGCTGTATTGCCCACCCGCACCAAGACATGACAGCCTCAGGAGGAAGTATTTCAGGGCCAGAAATACAGCCATCAGCTCGAGACAGTTACTGTGACAACCGAACTGACGACCCTCCTATCCCTTTAAGCCGGACGACCACTTAAGGCCGCTACCCAGCCCATCTGGGAGGCGTCTGTCGTTAGCAGCCTGTGATGACAAGACGCACCTAGAGTGGGACCCAAGGTAAGAACCGGGGTCTGAACCACAAAGAAAGGGAACGAAGCACGTGGCGCGTAACCCTTATTTGCCTCAGGGGACCGGCCCTCAGATAACCCCCTTCTAGCCACAGCTGAAGCAGTCTCATGTGCAGAACGTCCGAAGGGATCACCGCGGACACCAACGCCATGAGACCTAGTATTCAATGATACTGATGCAGTGCAACCTCGACCTAACCTGACCTTGCTCTGAATGGAAACGATTCGTGCGGGAGATGATTGTGCCTGCATCGTGACCGAATTCCATATAACCCCCAGATGCGTCAAGACGATATCCCTGTGCTGAACTGCCAGTTCTTGGAACTGCGCTAGGATCAGCCAGTCGTCTATATAATTCAGAATGCAGATGCCCTGGAGTCACAGAGGAGCCAGTGCTGCATCCATGCATTTCCTGAATGTGTGGGTTAATAGGGCTAGGCCAAATGGAAGAACCCGATACTGGAAGGCTTCGCCCCCGAAAGCGAACCTCAGGAACTTCCTGTGCTGTGGGTCTATATGAAGATATGCATCCATGAGATCGATGGTGACCAGCCAAACGTGATGTTGGGCTTGTGACAAAATTGTCTTGATAGTCAGCATCTAGGACTTGAACACCGAGCGGTTCAAGCCTTGAAGATCTAGAATCGGACGCAACCCCCCACCCTTCTTGGGAGCCAGGAAGTATCTGCTGTAATAGCCTGACTCTTTCTCTGGAAGGGGAACATGTTCTATGGCCCCTTTGACCAAGAGATTTTGCAGTTCTTTCCACAGTAGACATGCCTGTCCCGGTTTCACGGTAGTGGGAACCACGCAGTTGAAACGGGGAGGACGGCGAGCAAATTGAATTCTGTAGCCTCTTTCTACTGTTTCTAGAACCCACATAGAAATACCTGGCAGAAGTTTCCACACTGCCAGATCCTCTGAGATGGGTATTATTTCTGACACTTCCTTTTGAGGGGATGTCGAGTGTTCCACGTCCTGGATCAAGGCAGGAAGAACGGTACACCCAACTTTGTTGGAAGCCTCTATCACCGAAACACCAAAGGTGGCGGGAGTGAAGAGGTTTCATGAGGGTATTGGGAGGGCCGAAGTGGATTATACATGCGCCCCGACCCGAGGGGAACTACACCCACAAGGCTGGGTACAAGACCGTCAGGGTTTCTTTTTCTTAGAAATCACGCCCATGAGGTCTTGCATTGGGGGCAGCTATGGGTGACGAACTGGACACCAGTCTTTACGAGGGGGAGCACGATTCGCCACGTTTTGTTTTAGAGCCTCCCGACTAGAAGGACCGGGGCGGGGCTGGGTGGCCAACGGCCCCTCCCCCTGAGTGAGGTGCCCACACTCAGGTCCTTCAACAGATTTAGCCTAGTGCGCTTGTAACACTGCCATAGTGTGCAGGGCAACACCAGTTTGACCTGCTGCTTGATAAGTTTTCCCCACAAGCGTGGAGGTGGTCCTGCACAGCTTTTTGGGGAGAGTAGGTCTCTTTAGCGATGATGCTGAGCCAGGCGAGAGAAAACCCACAGGTGTCTCTTCTACCGGCGGCATCACCGAATACCCCCGAGCTTCAGCACCCACGATAGTTGAATACACCAACGTCGAGGACACGAAGACACAGGAAGTCTAAATTTCCTCCATAAAGAAAATACTTGTTATGGAGGTCATCAAAGAAAGGAAGGGACTGATATAGAGTTCCATTCCCTCTTTTATTTATTTAATTATTTTGGCCACCAGACAGAAATTTGTCTTCTAGTTTGGAGCGTTTGGGGGAGGGTCTCTTGTTTGCGTGGCCAGTCTAGCTGTAGTCTGGCCACGGCTCGCATAATCACCTCAAGTAATTTCTCAGCCGCTTTATTATTGTGCGTGAAATGTACAGAGGTTCAGCGCCCTGCCCCCCCTCGTGAACCGAAGAGGCGCCGAAGCGCACTTCGAGATCACGGGAAGGGCCAGCTGGGTCTGGGGAGAGAGCAAGGGATAGGGATGAACCCGTCTCTCGCTCCTCAGCCAGATCCATGCGAGAGCCCCACGAATGAAATGTGGTCGCTGACTCCCGGAAGTAAGCGAGATGAGCGCGCATTTTGCCCGAAAGCAGATCGCAATGCTCGCATTTGTCTCTTAATTCCACAGCCGCTTTATTATTATGCATGGGATTTACAGAGGTTCAGTGTCCTCGTGAACCGAAGAGGCACCGAGGGGTGCTTCAGGCTTACGAGGATCAGCTGGATCTGGGGAGAGAGCGAGCGAAAGGGACGAACCCGTCTCTTGCTCATCAGCTAGATCCATACGAGAGCCCCACCCAAGCAGAGCAAAACTGATGCGTGTCCTCTTCAGCTTTAGAGCAAGAACAGGGGATGATATATATATATTTTCTAGACAGAAGAGAAAGGAGTAAAGGTTCACTGCACACTGCCTCACAAATTCTAATTCCTAGCAGAGGAAAGAAAGTTTTGACAAGGTTTGTAAAACACACACACACACAGAATCCCTCTGAAAAAAGAGGATCTGATGACACCTGGTGACGCATCCATTTATAGCCTGGCCACAAGTGCGTCTAATGACTACATCAGCCGAGGCTATAAATTCCAGTCAATGTTCATTGACGTGTTACACACATATTCCCAGCTCGTTCACAACTAGGATTGTTCCCATAGCGCTTAGCAAAGCGCAGCATCATACTGAAGCTTTTTGTAAAGGGAACATACATTTACCTTAAACGCATTGCAAAATATTTATGTAATATTTTATATATATATATATATATATATATATATATATATATATATATATATATATATAAGTAGTATGAGAGTGTATGAGTATGTTGGGAGAGTGACTGGATTGTGTTCATAGTACATCATGGGAGTGGACGGTCACTGCAGAGCTCTTTTGCTGGAGTTCTTTGGCTGGGATTTTCTGATTGGTGGATCTTTCCCTTTAGGATCATGAGTAGTGTAGTTCTTTACCATTAGAATATTAAAAGGAGGCTACAGTACAGTTATTGATTTATTTGATTTTAATATGAGTGAATTTACATATGTACATGATATATTTATTTACATTATTGCACTATGGGGAAGTCCTGAAGGCAGTTTAATTGTTCACGTGGAAAATGCCCCGCCCCACTCTCTCCACAAGTGGCTGATCAGTATTGGTTTTACAATGAGTGATTGTTAAACTTTTGCACTTGAATATTTGGTTACATTCTTGCTGTTAACAGGTGTTCACTCAGATGAAGAGAACTGGCTCCCCCAGCTGAGTCTTTAATGGAGTGTTTGTTTTTTGCCAGAGTCAACTTTGGCTTGATTACTTGAGCCTTAAAGACAGAAACTTGTTAGTTTATGGACATTACAAAATGATTTTCTGTAAAGCTGCAAAGCGCTATACAATTAAACATGACTTGACTTGAAATGTGATTTAAATTGAGCATTTTAAATCAGTCACTTATGAGGTGTAGATGTTGTCAGCTTATTAGTTGAATTCATATATTAAACACACTAATATGAGGAAGGACTTTTAGTCTAATTTGAAGTGCAAACTTATAAAAAAAACTGCTTTTGACAAAATATCTCTACGCAATATGACATATTGTTCTTACTGTATTATTGAAGTGAGCGCCACGATCTGGACTTCTTGGTGTATCTGATCCCTTGGTGCCACATGCATGACACATGCAGATTTTCCCTGGTGGACAGGGATGGAATAAATCACATGCCAAACCCGCTGTAATTTTTAGCACACGCGTCCCCACATTGACTTAATGTTTTCCAAATGAAGAGTGCGGACTGGTGCGGGGGAGTGAGCTGGCAGCTGGGACGTTGCCTAATTTTCTGATAACGCCTCTGTGGGTTTCACTCTAGCATCTGGACGACCCTGAATGCAGTGCCAATTTTTAATAGGTTGCTGCTCTATGCATATTAGCCCAGCGCAAACACAGCTTGACTGAATATACACCACACCTTCCCCCAACTCTCTCTGTTTGTTTGTGTGTGTGTGTGTGCACGCGTGTGTGGGTGCATGTGTGTGTTATAGGCACCTGTTAACTGTGCCAAGTAATATGTTTCTTTAAAAATGTAATCACCTGCAAGTGCAAAACAAGTGCAACACAATCATACGTTAATTAGCATAGCAATTAACACCATTCTCTTTTACAGCTAACATGTCGACACACCTGTGACTGAGTTCCTCATTAGAGTTTGCACTATGATTGCTTGTCTTATTTATATACAAACATTTGTTTGTGTATATTTACAGATTGTGCATGCCTTTCATCAGAGGTTAGTTTTATCACAAATAACTGCTCAAAAATCCCATTTTAAGAACTCTGCTACCTAATCCAAGTTCATATATGATATGGGGTTTGATATTAATGACAGAATACATTTTAAATGTAAAAATTAGGGCTATCAATTGATATATTTTTAATTTAATTAATTACATGAAATACTGATTAATTCATTGAATTAATTGAAATTCATGGCATATATTAGTATTTGCCAAAAAACACTGTAAAGTAGTTAAATATATAATAATAATCAAAATAATAATAAATATTTTATATATATATATATATATATATATATATATATATATATATATATATATATAATATAAAAATTCAGATAACTCAAAGCAGATGTGGGTGGAGTAGCCAAAAACTATAGTCAAGTAAAAATACAATTACTTGGAAAAAATATTAAAGTGGAAGTAAATGTTAATAATGGGTCCATTATCCCAGCGATGATGGGTCCAAGCACCATGGGTCCATTTCCACCTGATGGCTTTTGGGAAAGAAAATGCAAAGTCGACACATACATTTGTCATTTGACATTTTTCTAAGAAATTCTGAAGCAATTTGGGTAAATATAAGAGGACTAATCTAAAGTCTGTCGTAAGAGCCACACTTCCTGCTGCCAGGTGGTGGTGCTATGACCGTGACCCAAAATAGTCACATCATGTGATTAGGCCCCAAGACCGAACATACAGCTCTGGAATAAATTAAGAAACCACAGCAAAATTATCAGTTTCTTTAGATTTACTATTCATAGGTATGTGTTTGAGTAAAATTAACATTTTTGTTTTATTCTATAAAGTACTGACAACATTTCTCCCAAATTCCAAATAAAATAGTCGGCTTGATTAATGCGTTCTTCACAAAGACGAATCTGCCTGATTCCAGCCTTGCTGAAGTACCCCTAGATCATCACCGATCTTCCACCAAATTTGACAGTGGGTGCGAGACACTGTGCCTCTCCAGGTCTCCATCTAACCAATTGACGAACAGGTGGATGATCGGTGATGATCAGGGGGTGCTTAAGTAAGGCTGGAATCAGGCAGATTTGTCTTTGTGAAGAACGCATTAATCAAGCCACGTAAAAGGTTAACCTGGAAGAAAACTTGCTTCCTTCTGCTCTTACAATGATCCCCAACTCTGAGGATTGTTTTTTCCAGCAGGACAGTGCTCCATGCTACACAGCCAGTTCAATCAATGTGTGGATGGAGGACAACCAGATCAAGACCCTGTAATGGCCAGGCCAATCTCCAGACCTGAACCCCATTGAAAACCTCTGGAATGTGAACAAGATGGATGGCCACAAGCCATCAAAGCCAAGCTGCTTGAATTTTTGCACCAGGAGTGGCATAAATTCACCCAACAGCAATATGAAAGGCTGGTAGAGAGCATGCAAGATGCATAAAAGCTGTGATTGAAAATCAGGGATATTCCAACAAATATTGATTTCTGAACTCTTCCTATTTAAAAACATTAGTATTGTGTTGTTAATGAATATTAACTTGTTTTCTTTGCATTATTCAAGGTCTTAAAACACTGCCTCTTTTTTTTATATATTTTGACCAGTTAATAAATAAATGCTCTAAATGACAATATTTTTAATCAAATCAAAATCAATCAATCAAATCACTTTATTGTCACACTACTGTGTACACGAGTGCAACAGCAGGTGAAATTCTTGTGTGCAGTTCCGAGCAACATTGCAGTAATGACAGTGACGAGACATAAACCACTTTACAATAAACAACATATTACACAAAACAATTTACATAATAAACTTACACAACAATTTACATAACAAATGTACACATACCTACACAACAATTTACATAACAAATGTACACAATACACACAATGTAGAATACACATACACTAGATAAGGGTATAAATATATATATATATATATATATATATACACTGACTGAATTGGGAGAATATATTGACAGAGTGATGATTAATAAAGTGCAGTGCTGATTGTTGATCGTGAGAGATCATGTGTTCAAAAGTCTTATTGCTTGTGGGAAGAAGCTGTCATGTAGTCGGGTGGTGCGGGTCCTGATGCTGCGATACCGCCTGCCTGATGGAAGCAGTGAGAGCAGCCCATGACTCGGGTGGCTGGAGTCTTTGATAATCCTCCGAGCTTTCTTCACACACCGTCTGTTATATATATCCTGGAGGGAGGGAAGCTCACCTCCGATGATTTTTCTGGCCGTTCGCACCACCCTTTGCAGGTCTTTGCGGTTGTGGGCGGTGCTATTGCCGTACCAGGCGGTGATGCAGCCAGTCAGGATGCTCTCTACAGTGCTGGTGTAGAACCGTGTGAGGATGTGTTGGTTCATTCCAAACTTCCTCAGCCGTCTCAGGAAGAAGAGGCGCTGGTGAGCCTTCTTCACAACGGCCTCAGTGTGGACGGACCATGTGAGTTCCTCAGTAATGTGGACACCGAGGAACTTGAAACTGCTGACTCTCTCCACCGGTGCTCCAAATTCAAAATTTTATTTTGAATTTGGGAGAAATGTTGTCAGTACTTTATAGAATAAAACAAAAAAAATAATTTTACTCAAACACATACCTATAAATAGTAAATCAACAGAAACTAATACTAAAAATAATTTTGCAGTAGTCTCTTAACTATTTTCAGAACTGTATATCTCAATTTTGATCTAAATCACACAATGCACACAGAAGATATGAGACACTGCTTGTTTCCCATTTTTTGCCATTAATTGAATGCCTCACTATGGCAACACTGTTTGCAATTTAGCATCTTCAATATCATAATGTTGTCTTAATGTGGTGATTGTCTCATGAATCCCCTAGGAGGAGTATTTAAAATTTCATAGAATGCAATATACAAAAAAATCCAAAATGGACTACTTCCTGTTGGGAAGAGCTAATAACTATGTAAAACAAATCATAATTCATGGGCAAGGAAGAGGCGAGAAACCGGCTTGTCAACATAAATAATAATTTAATTAAGAACTTAAAACAAACATTTAGGACAGCAGACATGTCTGCTGATTAAGCTCTCTCTCTCGATCTCCGTCTGCGAGTGGCCTTTATCCCTCTTGACGGCTCAATTTAGCCTGATACGGGACCGGGCGTGCGCAATCACGCGCCGGTCCCGCCCTCCACCGTGCCACAAACTATCATTCTGAAAGTTGTCCAGCTTGATGAGAACTATATACATACCAATTTTGGTGACTGTAGGTGAAAATGGGGGTGCAACAGGGGCCATCTTACGACCCATTTTAAAAGGGGATGCTACGTCCATGCAGGGACAGATTACCGACCGGGCCAATGTGGCCAGTGCCCAGGGGCCCTTGACTGCCCGGGGGTGCCCTGGGCTTTAAGGCTGCGTGATCTAGTTTGGCATGAACAATGAACTCCCCCACCCCCACTCAACAAATTTTGCCCATGAACAACGAACGTTGGTGGCTCTATGACCGTGACTCATAATAGCTGCATCAATGTGATCAGCCCCCATTACCAAATATACAGCTGAATTTTCATCAGATTCATACAATGCACACAGAAGATATAAGGAGCCTCTTGTTTCACATTTGTAGTTATAAATAAATTTTTTCACCATGGCGACACAGTTCAAAATGTAAAAAATCAGTTTGCAATTTAGCATCTACAATGTCTTGCATGATGTTGCACAAATTTGGTGCCAGTCACATTAATCCCCTAGGAGGAGTATTTTAAAATTCAGAGCTTGTGATTTTCAGAAATGTTTAAATGGCAGACTTCCTGTTGGGCAGAGATAATGACTATAATAATGAAAGTTGTCCAGCTTGAGGAGAACTATATATATGCCAAGATTGGTGACTGTACGTGAAAATGGGTGTGCTACAGAGCCCCCCTTTTGCACTTTAAGTGCTTGGGCTCTAATAATAATTACAGTTCTTTTATCATTTAAAATATAATAATTTTATTAATGTAATTATTATTATTCATGGAAATTCTTTCATCATTCACCCTCATGTTGTTCAAACCCTGTATGGCTTTCTTTCTTCAATGCAACACATTTAAGGAGATATCAGACAGAATATTTACTTTCACCATTTACTTTCAATGCATGTTTTTTTCCTCCTTACTTTAAAAGGGAATAGTGACTCAGACTGTCAGTGTCTAAAATTCTGTCTTACATTTTTTGGGGGTTCCACAAAATACAGAAAGTCACACAGGTTTGTAACAACATGAGGGCAGGGAAATTATGACAAAATATTAATTTATGGCTGAAATATCAATTTAAAGATGCTTGTCAGATTTGGACGAATCTGCCAATTAGAATGGGTGTTTGGATATCAGATCCTAATAATTATATAAGGTGAAAAATTTTAACAATATTCCACAGGCCCAATCATATACAGTATAATGCTGAATAAAAAGAAGAAATAACACGATTTATTAATGGCAACCTTCACTATTTCACAGCTTTTTAAAGTCCTGCATGGATAGTTTAGTGTAGTTACAGTATTTTAAGTGTTAAATGAATTTAGATAATTATTTCTGTATGGTAAGAGTAAACTGCATCTTATCTCTGTATTTGGACATTTGTTAGGCTTATTTAGGTTTATTCTCTGTTGTCCATGAGAAAAACATGCCATATCTGTCAAACGCAAAGTTGCTGTGGAGTGTGCATGTGCATAGATGTGCTCCAATAGTCACGCATGCACATGATCATCAGAGCAAAAGGCATTTACACTTCACTCAGATGTTTACATGGATTTATACAGTAGGCACTGATATAAAAATGTATACATACAAACTTCATAAGAGCCCATAGTTTCAGAATCACCCTGAAAATGACCATCGCTATTAAACCAACTCTTAAAAGTAAAATTTCTAAAAAAAATTACTCAATAAATGTAGTGGAGTAAATGTAGCGCTTTACTACCACCTATGTTTCACAAGAAAAGCATTGATCAGACAATACAAAAAGTGTCTTTAGAAGTCAATGAATTGTTTACTACAGTCCACAGCAATCCCTTTGTCAATCTGTCCTTGGTAATTCTGGCTTCACCTGCTATCATAATTTTCTGAAGTCATAATTATGAGTATGTTAAGTTCAAGTGTTTTGTTGTCAGAAAGAAAACATGAAGAACACCAGGTTCATTTATTTCTTGGGAAACACTTATTTTTCACACTGTAATGCATGTTAGTCAGCTTGCTGAAGTTAAAGGAATTTTGGTTAAATACATGATATTATCTCTGTGTAAAAACTGTACAAAATGCATCAAATGGTTACTGATATGCTGTATGTAAATGATTACATATATGGCAAGCAAAGATAAGGCAGCTGCATTGAGAAAAATCAATGAAATCATCATTCACTAAAGAGACCATACTCTCTTCTGCCATACTATAAGTTTAATTCTCTTCCAAATTCAGAATCTCAGACATCAAAATGATCTCTGTGATTCCAAACTGTAATTACAACTTGAGTGACTGTTCATGTGCAACTCCTAAATAGGACACTATTTTTTGCTATCCTTCTGCCAGGTGACAGCAGAATTATGTATTGTTCCAAATGGATGCACTGTTTTTGTTAGTCTATGTTGCTTTGCATCAGACTGACTGTGTTGGAGTGTCTCACTGTGGTAGCATTGCTTTTCAGTGGTTTTCAGCATCTCTATCCATAAACTGTGTTTTTTTTAGGATGCTGTGGCAAGTAATATGGACTGTGGAACCTTAAAAAACATGTCTCAAAACCCCTGCACTCTGCTCCATCTTTAAACATCAGTTTGTAGTCTGTACAGCTGTATGTTTCTGTACAACTGGAGTTGCACTGGCTGCACCCTGTTGACTCACAAAAACATGAAGGTGGTACTTCCAAGCTTGAATTGCTCTGATGGTAGGAAAAAAACATTCATTACAGAATTTAAGTATGGTCAGGGCATGATTAATTGCAATATTTTTATGTGTTGTTTTTATATAATTTCTTACAATAAATTAGCGTGTTAAATCAACAGCCTTAGTAAAAATACTAATATTAATATAAATAATTAATATTACTTTCATATATAATATTATACAGTATATTATATCCAATGTAACAACAATATAAGGACAATATTTGGTGGCAAGCAAAATGAAACTTATCTGTAATATCTGTAATAATCTATAAAATCTTGATTTACAGGAGGTGTGTTTGCGAAGCAAAATGATAATGACTTATTTTAAATATGTCATTATCACAATGCAAAACCATTGCAACTGGATTGTGGGAATTTGCCCTTTTATGTTGTAAACTGTAACTTTCTTTTTCATAAACACACACCCTTTCTGTGAGAGATCGGCCAGAAACTGCCCAATAGAATCTGTGTGTCTGGATCTACTCTCTCTCATAGCCCTTTTTCCACCAAAATTGTGATGGTTCTCATGCTAAGCCTATGCTCGCTGGTTCACGGCCGGGGCAATCTGGAGCCTATCATAAACCGGCCACACTTTTCCACTGACCTAAGAGCCAAACGGTGTCATAACGGGTTACTGTCTACATGGTAGTTTCACGTGACTACCACAAACATAAACAAAAATGGTGCATCACAATGTATTTGTGTACAGCTTCTACTCATGTTTTTGAGGACATATTTAAACATATGGATTAATGCAGTCCATTTTATTACATTGCTCAACAAGATGGTCAGAGACCACTTCTATGCTAAAGACGACATAATATAATTACATTAGATTGTGTGAATTATGGCTTAACTTGCTAAGTTCTGTAAACTGTAACAGTGGAATCATTATTAACATTGGTGTAGCAGATTGATGTATTTAGATTGTTGCCATAGCATATCATATTATTGACTGAGAATCCCACCGTTTTGCTTAACAGATAGCCACAACCTTCCAAAATTAGTGAGTAGCTGGTCAAAAATCCCCTTACAAAACAAAACAATGCACAAAATAAGATGACAACAGTGTAAGAAAAGATAATAAAGTTGGCAAATTTAACAACTTATTGAGATCAGCTGCAGAGAGCACTGGTGATTCAGTGTTTATCACGTGCATTATTAGCTGGATTCAATGCCTCGGTTATTTATCAGGATGGTCAGTGTCCAAAACATCATTGCTCTGTCCACTGTTACTTTTTCTAATGTCCTTCTTATGGTCCCTTTAAGTGTTTTTCAATTTACTTATGATTTGGTCAACTGTCCGATTGAAGGTGGTGCGCATCGTTTTATGTTGGATTTTCATTCTCGTAGAGTATTTTTCCCTTTGCGATCTCTCTAGTTTATCTTGGATCTTTGTAAATACCATATCACAAGTATACTGCAAAAAATTATTTTCAAGAAAATAATTTTTGTCTTGTTTTCCAGTAAAAATATCTAAACATTATTAAAATTTGATTTATTTACTTGACAAGCAAACTGGCATAATATTTTAAGTTTTGTTTTGAGAGAAATATAATTAAATTAAGTGAACTTTATACTTCAAACAAGAAAAAAAATCCGCCAATGGGGTAAAACTTAATTAAAAGGGCAAATATTTTTGTCTTGAAAATAATTTTTTGCAGTGTACTGCACTCGTTTCGTCGTAATATCTGAACGCTTTTGACGTCTAATCATTTTGTGGGTTTTTATTGTTGTTACAGAGTGAAGAAGTACTCCTTTCTGCAGATGGTAGCTACTGTTGTTGTTTGGGTATACTTAACCATGGTGACGAAACATTATTCTGCCCTATGGCTTGGAGACCATCAAGTTTTGGAGCAAGTCTTTGGCCCCGGAACGGCCTTTTCTGCGGTGGAATTGCATGGAACAGTTTGAGAATTTGCACCAGCCCAGGAACCCGAACCATGTTGGTGGAAAAGGGCTATCAGAGCATAATTAAAATAAACGTGTGCAACTTTAGGTTCAGGTCAGTTTAGATCTTACATTTTGACAGTATACCAGACAGGTCTGATTGGGTCACAGTGCCTATGACCCATGTTTGAGCTTTATGCCAGAGCGGAACTATAGATTTGCTCCACTGCTGTGAATATTTTGTTTATTTGAAAAGTGTAATGCTAACTACTTCACAAAATGTCCTGATTTGCAAAATTGCTCGATCTTGCATCATAAGGGTATGTAGTGGACAATGATGCTTTGACAGTGATGTGTGACACTTTATTAATACATCTGGGTGCCTCTGACTTTAGAGCCGAGCAGTCATGTGTTTCTATGAAAATAGCAATGATCGAAACTGAACAACAGAACAGAACACAGACTGCTGTGACTACACACTTGATGTGTGTACCATTACTGTGGCTTATGGTCATTGATAGAGTCAATGGACCACACACTTTCCTTGTCACATTGATGTGTAAAGAATGGTGCTACTCCGAGTGATGTCTCTGCAAAAAAAACTTCTTCTTGCTCATTCATAGCAGATATCATATAATAAAGCCAGATGACCATTAAACCATACCAAACTTTGTGTATTAATAAATGCTTCAAATGCATGTCCAATATTAATTAAGATATATTTTCATAGGTAACTAATTTTGAACTATTTTTGATCATTTATGAAATGTTAAAGAAAATGCCTTACTATTTGGCAGGTATTGTATAAAAATCTATTTTTAATACATGTTGGTAACTGCATATTAATGATTTATAATGCATTTGTAAATTAATTTAGTAATCATTGAACCCCTTTATTAACCCTTAAAAAAGATAACATTTCTGTAAATTGTTACAGTTCATATTTTATTTATTCACATTTCCCCCTTCCTCATGTCATGTAATAAGTTCAATGATGTTCTTCAGTTTTGTTTGTTTTCTTTTCAAAATTATTGCTTCATGGTTTATTCTGTATTTTAGAACATCAGCTGGAAAGATCAGTGGCCATTTATATGGCCTCATCTGTCATGATTTTATACTTTAAGTATGACAGACGTGAGCGAGATCGCTGCTGTTGTGGGGGATTTTCCTGATTGCGTGTGCCAACAGGCACCATGGTTATAATTCGATTTAGCCAGCAATGGCTTTAAAAGACAATAAATTACCACTTCTATTGAGCGTGCATACTTACAGGCCTACGTCATGGCTAAAAGTCCATCTAACAGATGAGTTATTGTAGAAGCATGTTCACACACTCACACAATGCAGTACCCTGATCATCTCTAATGAGTGCTTGGACTGTTGGCTGAGTTCTGATCACAGTTCCTTTGGTTCCTCTGGTCCTTTTGTCAGAACCACCTGATAATTTATGAAGACATACTACAAGCAGAATTAGTTCTATTGGAGAAAGAGACAGGAAGAGAAAGACAGGATTGCCTACAATTCTGAAGAGCGATCCACCAATCAGAAATATTGCTGTTACTATGGAAAGTAATGCATTGAAACACGCAATCAAGTTGGTCTCACTACTCTCTTGAACTACTAATATACAGTATATGTTTAAGGAGCCCTGGCTTAGAAGACAGAGAAAGTATTTATTTTCTGAAATAGTTTTGAATTTCCTCATAATAAATGAATAATAAATAAAAGAGAAAATGAATGGGGAAAAATACACCCAGAATATGGTAAATTCTAATGTTGACATCTGTGAAATAATCATGTTCCCCTTCTGTCACTCAGTCGACGGTGTGTCGATATAGTGACACTAGGGGTCTCACTTGAGATCCTCAGTTTCCTCTTATTTTTTGAGAAAAGGCCAATGAGAATTTGCAAACAGAATTTGCATGTCCCTCCCCCGGACATACGGGTATCGTGCATCTGTTCAGACAGATTTTTTTCTTCGGAGTTGTGTTTCAGCAAGCTAGATAAAACCCATTGCTGTTCCACTCACATCTAATGAGCATACCCTGTTGGAAATACATGATACGGAATAACTGAAATACCTTTTCTCTTCATCTGCACGCCAGTGCAGACCACTCCCCTAAGCGCTTCGACAGCCCTCTAAATATATTTTTCTAAAAGAGTAAACACACTGACGTTGAATGTCTTTTTGAAAACGTGTCTTTCAAGATGCCATTTCGTCTTTGTGTCATTCCTGAATGCGGTTGTTACCTCTCCACTTCTGACGGCCACAGGCGCTGCCTCTCGTGTCTGGGCAGAGATCACACAGAGGCAGCGTTTGTGGACGGCTCATGTTCTCACTGCTAGAACATGACAATGGCAACGATGTGGTTGGGGCTCTCCTTCTTTTGCCTTTCTCGCCACCCCCCAAACCCCCCCACCCCCCTGCACGTTGCGCCTTCTACCGACGGGTATAGGGCCGGCGCGGCTGGCGCTGGGGGCGATTTGAGGGCACCTTTCACACGCCGAAACTGAAAAGGCAGTTGTGGTGCGCCTGTGCCAGCAAAACGCCGGCACCTGGTGGGATCGACCGTCACTCCCTTCCAAGGCCTATAGGTTGACATCATCTCTGGTGACCAAGGCCTACAGCACCACTGGACAGGCAGCCTCCACAATGCACACTACGGCCCTCCTGCCCCCATCTCCCAGATTGGCCTATTCGGCGACACCGTAGAGGGCTTTGCCCAGCAGTTTTCCATGGTGAAGAAACATACAGCGACCTTTAAACACATTTTCTCCACCGCAGCTCAAGATCCCGCATACCCTCTACTCACCAAGGGTGTCCCACTGCGGCGGTGAAACCCCTGGCAGCTCTATCCCAGCCCGGGCCCAGCTCTTAGCCAGAGCATAGAGCTCCCCATAGGAAGCGGACGTCCCCAGTCTCTCAGACAACCTCCCGGACCCAGAAGGCTCCCAAGCACTCCAGAGACAAGCAACCCAGGGAGAGAGATGTCTGCCACGGAGCTGGTATCCAGACCACTCCATTCCCCGGTGGAGGGCCAAGTAGAGAATCATGTCCCCTATGAACGTGGACACTCCGCCTTCAAGGTGCCCAACTGCACCATACTCGCGCCTCAGGCTGACAGGTGGTGACGAGTCTAGAGGTCGTCGCTACAGAACCTCCTCCTCAGTTGCCTACCCGCCTGCTCCCCCCGCCGTGAGGCTCCACCTCCAGGTATGTCACACATGATCATCGCTTTAGTGCCCCTCACCCGTAGCTTGGACATGTGGCTTATGCTTTCCAACCCATTACGGTGGCTGGCCAGGACAATCCGACTCTGCTACATGATTCAGTTCAACAGGTGCCCATCCCGTTTCAGCGGCGTCCAAGTTAACTCGGTGCAGGGCGAAAACGCTTCCACACTGCATGCGGCGATCGCAACCCTTCTGCGCAAGGACGCGATAGATCCTGTCCCTCCAGCGAGATGGAGAAGGGTTTCTCCGGCCTTCATGGCTGTGGGTTATGGCCAATCTTGGACCTGCGAGTACTGAACCTGGCCTTGCACAGACGCCCTTTCAAGTTACTGATGCAGAAACATATTCTGCCTTGTGACCTTCCTTCTCAGGGATCAGGCATCCTCTGGCATCCACGGCCAGTCTTCTGGAACCTTCATGTCTGGCCCATCTAAATGGTCTACCACCAGCCGTCGTAGACATGATCACTCAAGCCAGAGCTCCCTCTACCAGGTATCTTTATGTCCTAAAGTGGTGCATATTTGCAAATTGGTGTTCTTCCTGATCTGAAGACCCACAGAGCTGCACAGTCAGGTCAGTGCTCTCATTCCTGCAGGAGAGGCTGGAGGGACAGCCATCCCCCTCCACCTGGAAGGTTTATGTAGCCGCCACAGCTGCTCACCACAATGCAGTGGATGGTAAGTCGTTAGGGATGCACGACCTGATCATCAGGTCGAATGTCTTTTTGAAGACACAACTTTTTCAAGATGCCATTCCATCTTTGTGTCATTTCCTGGATGCGGTTGTTACTGAACCCTCCTAGGCCATGCCTGTTCCCCTCATGGGATCTCTCTATTGTCATCTCGGGCCTTCGGGAAACCCTGTTTGAGCCACTAGACTCAGTCGAACTAAAGACCCTCTCCTTGAAGACGGCACTCCAGATCACGCTCACTTCCATCTAGAGGGTTGGGGACCTGCAAGCGCTCTCTGTCAGTGACACTTGCCTGGAGTGTAGTCCAGCAGACTCTCACCTGACCAGGCTACATGCCCAAGGTTCCTATGACCCCTTTCAGGGATCAAGTAGTGAACCTGCAAGTGCTGCCCCGGGAGGAGGCAGACCCAGCCTTAGCGTTGCTGTGTCCACTGTGTGCTTTG